>CM049573.1:4730237-4799675 GCA_027123335.1 Amphiprion clarkii
TAAAAAAAAATAAAAAATTAAGAAGAAATAAAAACAATTCTCAAAAAAAGCAAGAGAAGGAAACCAATCAAAAGAAACACTCCAAATCAAAAATGTGTGCCTGTAGCGCTATGTTTTGACCGGTTTTTGAGTCTTCTTCAGGCCAGGCACATATTACAGTGTCTTGTCCAATCAGAATAAACCTATTGGTCAACAAAACATCAACAAAAATTGAAAATGCAGAAGCTGTGTAAAAGACAAGTGATTCTGTTAAAATACTCAAATTTTAGACCCAAAAAAGTAATAAGTAAAAAATAAAAAACATCTTGAAATGTTTTCAAAATGACTACAAACTGTTTAATAAGTGTAAATCTGTCTTCAAACTTTGGACTAAAACACATGAAACCTATTAAAAATGGCCTGAAATTGCCAAAAACACACAAAATTTGTCCAAAATGACTCAAAAATAGTTGAAAATTATTCAAAACTTCTGTGCAATGACATAAACTCACTAAAATGACTCAATTGTTTGAAATAATTAAAAATTTGTCCCAAAGTGTCCAAAGTGACCAGGATTATTTTACATATTTTATAGACCTTCAATGTCTTTACGCTTTAACAGGCTAATTTCACTGAAGAGTACAGAGTCCTGTTGATGTTATTAATAATATCTGTATTTTTTCTATTACTTCAAGTCAGAAATAATAGAAAAAACAGCCCACCGTCATAAAGACTCATCACCCGTGCTCCTTTTTGAAGTGAGTTTATTCAATCAAACATCCATGCTGGTATAGCTGACGTGTGTGTTGAAACAGATTGTTATTTGCATGGGCTCATGTCTAAATGATGCTGGTACAAGTTCTTCAGCTTTTTCACAGCTTACAATGGAGTTGAATAAAAATATTGTTCTTCAGTTAGAGAAAGCTGTATGACGTTTTTCTTTTTTTTTTTTAAAGTACACCCCAGCGCTCGCCCCACCTCCGAGTCTTTTTAAAAACAACAAAATCAACTTTTAAATAAGGCAGGTAACTCCAGGTTAAGGGTGCGTCTAGTTTACATCGACACGGCAGCGACTCATGCTCATTCAAACAGCTGCAGGCAACACATCTGGGACACGACAACATCCATGAGGCACACCGTCGACTCACTAACCCATGTTCGGTGTTAAATTAATGCCGTCCGTCTCCGAATGCAACACATTCGACCGTAAAAAAAAAAAAAGGAACAAAATCCTCGAACCCTGAAGCTTTAACTGACCATCGTTTGTCCTTTTCTGGCTTGTTTATAAAGGGAAATGACATTAAATACCAAAAGACAAAGAAACAGAAGCAGCCTTTTGACTTCTTAAGTTCTGCACGTGAACAGAAACATCGAACGTTTAAATAACTCAAAGCGAAAAAGACGATTTTTTTTTCATAAACAGCCTCATCCTGTCTCAAAATTCAGTCCTGAAGTCGCCTATTTAACTGGAATTTTTAGGAAGAAAAAAAGAACAGAAACGATGTCTTCTTAAGACATTCTTAAAAAGGTACAATTATAAATATCAGAACTGCATTTAGCTGCACAACACACTAAATTAAAAAAAAAAAGACCTACGTTTTAATTTTCCGACACACAAAATACAGTACCGTTAAAAAATTAATCCAGAGATTAAAAATTAACCTGGAAAACCAGACAAGCTTGGAGCTGATGCAGGGTTTTATTTATCGAACCGCTGCATCTGCTTTTATTAAATCATTCCTCAGGTTCCTTTGAATGTTGTGCTCGATTCTCTTCAGTTTTGTTAAGATTTAACATCCGACTGCAGGTGAGCGGATGGACGTTTACAGCTGGATGATGATGGTTTCTCTGAATAACTGAACTGAGAAGATTTCAAAGCAAATCAGCCATTTTTACATTATAAAACTGTCTCTGCACAAAATCCGTCTTTTCTTGCCTTTAATGGTGTAATTTCACTCTCCTATCAGCTTCACTTCATTCAGCTAGTTTTACTTTTTGCCTCTTTTTGCGGCTAACATGCACAAACTCAACTGCAAATATCTGCTCAAATGTAACCGTAAATGTACCTACAGTTGTTTTATTTCAAAAAGCAGCTCCAGAAACAGCTTAGAACGTAAAAAAGCGGCTAAAAACCACCGCCGTCGTTCAGCGTGTACCAGTCCGTATTTGAACTCGGAAATTGTGCTTCATCAATGCAATACATTCGTCATTTAAAAACCGCTGAATCCCACGTTGAACAGAGACTTCTACTCTACTTATGAGGAAAAAATACTTTGGATCAGCCCTCCTGAACCCACAAAAACTCACACTACAGGAATAAATATGATCTGGCTTTAAATGTACAGTTAACTATATATTTTTGTTTAACAAAAAAAAAACCAAAACGTGTATATCAAGTTCCATCTGCGAAGATTCACTTTTTGTTCCGCGTGTTTGTAAATTGTCCGTTAAAAGTTGAGACATTTTTAAAAAAACTGTTTTATGTGTCAGAAACACCGTCTTGCTCTTATTTCTAATCTACTGAGGCCCAAAAACAGCCAGTAGAGACACCTGACTGATGATATGAAACGGGAACGATAAGAAGCAGTAGTAGTAGTGAAGCACGAGAACCGAACGTCTGGACAGGAAAAAGAAAAATTGCCGTTTGTATCTGGTTGTGTTTACTTGTTGATTATCATTTACATAGTTCCATGTCGGTGAAATGGAATGACATGCCAGTCCCTTGTGACAGCGGAGGAAGGAGAACGAAAACAAAAGTCACAATGTCAAGGCATCCTCTTGAATGTCAAACAGGTGTGTGCGTGTGTGTGTGTTTTAAATGCGAGTGCGCATGTCAGGAGCGTTGTACTTGTTGTATGAGTATCTCAGGCATAGCATGACTTCACATTCAGGATGTTGATGATTTAAGAGTTTTCACCTCCGGGTGAACTGAGAAATGTTCTTGGTGACCTCCTCGCTGTCACCAGGTTGTCGTTTTTTTGTTGTTGTAGTTCTCATTGTCTAGCTCGGGCTACCTGTGCATCCAGGTAAGAATATCCGGAGGTCACTGGCGACCTCTCGTGTTTGTGTAGCGGCCAGCGAGGGAGCTGCTACTGGAGGACGAGGCCGACCTGAAACACAAACATTCAACAATATTGCAGAAATTATATGAAACTCAGTTCAGATGTTTTGTAGGTTAGACCACTCTGCTTCTAACCCCATCGCTTGTCAGCTGCATTGTTAGCTGCTTTATACAATTTAGAAGAAAGTTAGTTAGCTTTTTTAAGAAACTTTAGCTGCATAGTTAGCTTTTTTAATAAGCTTTAGCTGTGTAGTTAGTTGTTTGTCTCGTTTTGTCTACGACCCAAAGATATTCCGTTTAGTCTCATAGAGGGAGATATTAACCACAAAATATTCATATTTTATGAAGCAAATCAAAGTATGATTTCTCACAGATGACCGTGTTACTAATTCCCTCCATTATAGCATTTTAGTTCACATAGTTTTTGTCCACCTAATCAATACAGCTTGCAAACAGGAGCTTCAGATAAAACTAATCTTGTAAAACAAATCACTGACCACCATTAATATTCTTCATATAACTAGATTTAGAAGGTTGTTAACTGAAAGCTGATGTGGCGACAGTTTTCCCTTCAGGTAAATCCTGCTGCTGACCTTATCAGGGTCCATCGGGGGACATTTCCAGTTGTAGAGGTAATACTGCAGATTTCCATCTCCTATGCCAAACTTGAGCTTCTCCAGAAACACCTATTCTCCATTAGATCCAAGGCGTTGAACACATCGAAGCCTTTCTGTTAAACACACAGGATCAACGTCGTGATCAATCACACAGCAGCAAGAAAACAATCAAAATTCTGGTTTAACAAGGACAACTATATAACTACTCTACTAATAATTTGCTTGGCCTGGATTTTACTTTCTTGTATTTGCAGCTGCACAGGTACCTTCCTGTGTTCCTGAAACCAAAGTTAACAGCTGATAATACAAAAGAACTGCTTCATGTTTTAATGTTGGCATATGTTTTAGAGTAGAAAGCAACATTACCAGTTTGGCCAGGATCAGTGCATCATTCATTAAGTCCAGTAGCGGGGTTTGTGTATGAATGTTGTAAAAAGAGTAAGCGGCCTTCAGGCTCCTATGGAGAGGATGATGCATCACAGTCGAGGGCAAAGTGTAGAAACTAGTGAAATCTGTCAGAACGCCACCGGCACCCTGAGGAACAAACACAACAACAAGTTGTCAGGTTTGAAAGGCATAGTATCTTTAAACTAATTAACACCAAAACTACACCAATTACCAGAAAGAATCTTTGGATTTTCAACTCTCCATCAGTCTGCAAATCTATCATGTGCGACAGATGGTTAGGAAATACACGAAAAATAACCAAAAAGAAGGGTAACATGGTGATATTTCCTCAAAATAAATTTAGTCTACATGTCTCATTCCAAACAAAAACCAAAATATAAACTATTTGCACCAGATTCTGTAAGAAAAACAATTCTGAGCTCCTTGGTGCAACTGAAAAGCCTTGGCTGACTTAGCTGCATCCAACAACCACGTGACAAACATTCAGTAAAGATTTGGTTTACTTGAGTCAAAATGCAGACGAAATAAGAGCTTGAGAGCAAAATAAAACTTATGGCATAGCTTATAGACGTCATACAGAGCTGCAAGTTGTTGGAAGATACAATCAGCATGGTGAAACATCGTTGTAGAAATGATGTGCAGAGGTGGTTTGTAAAAATTTAAATAGCTAAATTCTCTATAGCATGTGGAGCCCCAGTTGTTCCAGTATTTGGTAAAACCTGTGGGTACTTGGAAAAATGCTATGTTTTATTTTTTGTAAAACAATTAAAGAAATTGATTTGTAGCATTATAACTGTGTTGTACTGCACCAAATGCACGTTTTAGTTCTCTCTACTCCTAGCCATCGTTGTGTCTACATAAAGCAGAGAGGAAGCAAGATATGGAAACAACTTGGAGAGATTGAGAGGGAAATGAAACACACATGATCAGTAAAATAAATGCAGCATGGCTCTAAAATGGTATTCAGAAATGAAGATTGTAAAACATGTGCAGCGTGTGGAGCCCCAGTAGTTTCAGTCTTTGTAACATCTGGATAAATGTTGCAGTGGTTGATATCAGTCCATTTACATTTTTGTAAAACGAATAATCAAAGAAATTCAACTTTTTTATGATTCTGGGCATAAAAGTACTACTTTTAGCCATAGTGGTGCTGTTTCCGTAGAAATACAGGACTTCATGTTGCAGTGAAAAATGAGCCTACAGTGAGGAATAATGTGTCAGGAACTGCTCAGAATAGTCAGATTTTTGGTATTTTGAGGGCTGAAGCTGATTCCACCTACCTCTACTACATATGTGTCGATTATGTTGTCCTGTGGTAGGAACCAGTGAACCACTTCCTCTTCGCCCATCGAAGGTGCGAGCTGGAAACGTCTCAAGTACTTCTGTAGCAGCTCGGTAACCTGGCGGATGTCACGCCTCTCCATCGGCCTCAGACCTGGAGTCTTGGTGCTCTAGTAGAGGGTGGAGAAAGAAAAGATCCACATAAGCTCCTGATATTAACAAGAATGGTTAAAAAAAGAGATCCTGGGCTGACTGGCAGGTGTAGGCGTTTACATCTGGTAGTCTGTAGAGTTTCATGGTTCTTTGCAGGGTCATGTTTCTGCTCAGATGGGAGAATTTAACTTCCACGAGCTTTCTAGGGTTCAAAGAGCGATGCCAGTACCTGGAAAACAGAGAAACAGAGGAGAAGAGTTGAGAAGTATTGTTGTAGTGGCACTAAATCCTGTGTGTTGTGTCTGAATGCTGCACAGCTTACCTGCATGTAGACACAGGTTTAGGCAGTACGACTCCAGCTGTGTAAACTGCCTGAAATATTCCTTCTAAATTCACCCTCCGTGTGATCTCTCTGATTAGCACTGGGGCGACACGCTTCGAACGCAGCTTCTTATGGACACACAAGAAGTTGATTTCTACCATCTTCTTCAACCTGAAGCAGCAGGAACAAAGAAGAAGGACAGTGCATTAGAGTAAAAAAGGTTTCTCTTAGATCATCACTGCTCTGCTCCAAATGTACAATGAACAGGAGGACACTGTGTATTATCACCTAAATGTCAAATGACTCAAAATTATATCACCTCTTCATAACTGCATTAGTTCTAAGTGGAACAGCAGAGTACTTTTTCTGATGAACATTCAAAAACAAATATTTTACAAAGAATGTATTGAAAATTCAGGCCCCAATTTATAAGTGACAACTAAAGTGATGTACAACTGTTAGTGATCAGCCTAACTGCATGAACATGGTTAGAAAATGAGCTGTGAACATCAGAACTTTCTTAGTTTTGGACCTATGAGTTGTGTCTATGTCTGAATCATGGCTCCACATGGAAAAGAATTAACCAGAGGAACTAAAAAATCTGATTGCGTAACTTCACAAAGATGGTAAAGGATACAGGAAGAGCAACTAAAAATCTGTGAAACTCAGTGTCAGCAGCAATCAGGAGGTACAGAAGGAGTCATAGTAGCACTAATCATGGCTGCAGTGGTCATCCTCCTAGAATGACTCCAGACAGTGAACTACTTTCACAGTCTAGCCGTGGAAAACAGATGGCAGCTGCTTCAGACTTGGCAAAATACAATACAATAACTTTATTTATCCATGAAGGGAAATTCAATAGGAAAAGGGGATTGATGGAGTTTCTGTGAAGCTCAGACGGTGTGAATGACACTTAGAACATCAACTTCTCTCAACCGCATCCTAAATAACACCCTTGCTTGCTGTTGAGCATAAAATTGCAAGACAAACTTTGCAAAAAAACATGAGAGGAAGCCTAATGAATGTTGGGAGAACATCCTTTGGTCAGTTGAAGATAAATGAGTTGGACTCAGATGGAGTCCAGCATGTTTGGTGTGAACCTGACCAGGACTACCACAGTGGATGCATAGTCCTGACAGTGAAGCATGAAGGTGGAAGTATGATGATGTGGGGAGATGACATTTATAGATGAATGTAGGCGGAGAAACCAAAATACTGTCTGACAAGAAGCTGAAAGAAGAGGAATATTCCAGTAGGAGAACCATCCAAAGAACTAAATCACACAAGAGTCTCCACAAGCATGTGGCCTGACTTGAATCCAACAGAACACGTGGGGTATTTTAAAGAGAAAGGTAGAGCAACACAACCCCTCCAGCAAAGGGCATCTGAAAACAAATAGTCTCTGATGGATGACAGAACATCTCTGCAGAAATCTGGTATCTTCCCTGCTGAGGAGGATTGAGTCTGTCCTCAGAAATAAACATGGACTTATGAAGGACAGGAAAAACAACATAGTAAATCCAAACTGCTAGCTTTAAATTTTAAGTTTAAGCACTACTGTTCAACTTCATTTGACATTTAGGTGATATTGCACCACTTCTGTTGCACAGAAGTGTTGTAAATCTTCTGTTGTATATGTTTGGCTAGAGGTGCTCACGTGTCATAGATGCGTATATCTGCAGGGATGGCACTGATGAAACCCACAAGCTTCTTATTTGAGGACACTCTCACTCCGCAATGCCACTGTGGTAACCAGCCAGGTGGACGTAGAGCCCTGAGAGGGGACGGTAGGTGAGGTTTAATGGGAGGACAAACATATGTACCATGCAATAAGCAAGAAAAACATCATTAATGACAGCTCACCATTTGAGAAAGCTTGGTGAATAATCAAATCTGAACATGTTATCGTCATCCTCCACGTAGTTTTCATTTAACAATGTGTACAGTTCCTTGAGCTGAAGAAGAAAGATGGGGTCAATTTTTCATTTCATGCATGATTTCTATCATTATTCTCATTATTATTGTTTCAGACAAACACTGCACTTACTACATCTGCATTACTGAGATCCAGAGTGTCCCACATAAAGCCTTGAGGTAAAGAATATGGCTCCTGTCTGATGTTTTCTTTGTCGGCTTCAATTGGCCCGTGACTCGTCACAACTTCATCTGCAAAAATAGCACGGCTTTTGTCAGACATAAAACTATTTCCAATCACCAACCAGAAAAATTCCTGCCCTTTCATTCTGAGCAACCTGAAGTGTGTTTTTCAAACAGATAAAACCACAAAACTGCTTACAGCACTAATCAAACACGATGGAAATCGGTTTCTGTTGGTCCCAGGCCAGCTCATATAACGAGCCTTCCTGCACAGACTCCACTCTTTGGGCAACAGTCGTCATGGTAACAGCTTAATCTAATACCACTAAGCACGCCCGGTGAGAATGCCTGGACCCCGACTGTAACATGCAGCTGACATGTTTTTGGGACGCAGGGTCTGAGCAGCAAAAAGAATAAACAGGAGATGGCACTGATAGTGATACAATCAATGTTAACCCTCTGAAACTCAGTTTCTGGGTGGTTGTTTTTTGCTCCTGTCACATTTTTAGTCACTGTCCGCTCATTTTTCACTGCAATACAAAGTCCTGCACCTCTATGGAAACAGAAAAAACAGGACTAGATGTAGAGAGAACTCAAAATAATGCCATGAATCATAAAACAAGCTGACTTTCTTTTCAGGTTGTGCAAAAAAAAATTTTCAAGGTGCCCACATGCACTACCAGCAATCGGAAAACAATTAAAAATTGTAGCTCTACATACTTCAGATACTTTAGTACTTACATTTTTAATTTGTCTCGATACCTGTTTCCTATCTGTTCTGTAAACACAGCCAGTAGTTCAGCTGAAAAACCCCTGAATGTTCATCTCGACTTTAAGTTGCGCAACATCTTAAGTTTTTTTTTTTTTTTTAACAGATTTTGGTCACAGCAGTTTATTTCTGGTATATTTTATACACAGACAAGCAGAATAAATTGCTTTTGATAAAATATATCATGATTTAAGGCTTCAATCTAGTTCATTTTTCCAGATTAAATTGGATTTTATACATGAGGACTTCAAGAACTGCTAGAAAGTTAAACATTGGATCTGAAAATTCTGTTTTTACAGTTTGTTGCGCTGATGGATAGTGTAATTTTACTGATATTAGTTAACCCTCCTGCTGTCATCATTTAGAGGCACCAAAAAATATTGTTTCCTTGTCTGAAAAAAATCCAAAAATTCAGCAAAAAAATTCCCAAAATTTCTGAAAATTTGCAAAACCTTTCAGAAGAAAATTCCAATAATTCCCTGAAAGTTTCCCTTAAAAGTTGTCTTTTTTTTAAAATCCCCCAAATTTGGCAAGAAAATTCTTGTAAATATTTTCAAAAAATGAGTAAAAATCTTCCAAAAAAATCCTAAAAATATCTAAAGTGATTACATATATAGCAGTAAAACTTCTAATATTTTCTTAAGAACATTCACAAAAAATCAACCAAAATCCAAAGAAATTCGCTGGGTTTTGGTTGATTTTTTTGTGAATGTTCTCAAGAAGCATTTTTAACATTTCTTTTTTTCCACCAAAAAAATGTTCAAAGATTTCCCAAAAATGTTGAAAATGTGGACATCAGAAGTTTCACTGTGAAAACGTTTTTTTTCCCCACATTTTCAAACTTTAAAACGGGTCAATTTTGACCCACAGAACAACATGAGGGTTAAAGATAACATACTTTCTAAGTCCACTGATGGGTTTTGGGGTTCAGAGGGTCAAAGAAAAGCGAACAACCTCCTGTTGACAGCAGATAAAATACTGTTTAATAATCGTAACAATACTGTAAAAAAAATTATGAGGTACCTGATGCATGTCTTCTCTCAATAAAAGCTTTCCTCAAACATGACAGAGAATATATTTGCAGCATAATCTGACTGAATTAGATATAAACTGAATAAACAAAGTTCTTGTTTGCTCTGCCTAGTTTATCTTGGTACTTACTTAACTTCGGGACAGGCTGAGTGTCCCAGAACTGGTACTTGTGCTTGGCTGCCTCATCGATGCTCTTCGCTGGGCCCTGGCAGGACAGCAGCTCCATGGCTCTTTGGATGTCCTGCAGCTTCTGAATGGGCAGACCAGGGTTCTGGAGTAGTGAAGGATCATGTGCACAAGTCAGTGTGAGAACAACATGAACCGACCTCTCTCTGTGTGAGACCTAACATGCAGCCAAAGACTAAAAGTTCTACATGATCCAAATGGAGAGAAAAAGACACAACAAAGGGCATATGCAAGATTTATACAAACAGAAACCCTGCATCTGACAGTAGATAAAAACAACATTGAGTTTTATTTTACCTCCCAACATCACAGCATGCAGTATTCATGTTTCTCTGAACTGAAATAAGGTTTTATGGTGGTTTCTAAGCCCAAGACATGAGGTATACAGTTAAACCTAGAATTGTATGTCCTCAGTTTATAGTGGATTTTTATTTGACTAGTTGGTTTCTTCTGCTTGGAAATGAAAAAAAGACAGTAAAACATTGTGTTAGAGATGTTAATGCTACATGCTTTGGACTAATTTCATGTTTTTTCTCCCATATTTTTGACTATATGTGATGTCCAAAACTGCTCTTGTTCTCATGATGCTTTGTACTGTGGCCATTGACACTTGGACATGACTTTATGGCCTTTAAACATCTTGTCAGCAGCCACGATGTGTAACCACAGGTCCTCACTGAGCTCTTAGGATTTAGCCAGGACTACTGGGCCTTTACAATATTCTCCCAATATTAATATTTTCAAGAGAAACCTCAATACATACATGTTCTTAATTTCTTTTGGCAGCTCTTAATGGTCACAATGTTGTTTACAATGTTTATTTTAACATGTTTGCTATCCTAGTGGCTATTCTGTTTTGCATGATGAAGTATTTTTATTCTATTTTACTTTTACTAGTTTTAGCTTGTCTTGATGTTTTGCACATACTTTTGTTGCTGCCTGTCTGATAACATGCACAGTACTTTGCTTCACTCAGGTTGTTTAAAATGAAATAAATCAGAGTTGAGAACTGACTAGAAAACTTTTGCATCTGCTGCTCTTACTTTATAGTGTATTTATAGTGTGTAACACTCTGGTGCATAGTAGAAATTATATTATAGCCATTCAGAATAGCATGTAAGGCAAAAGTGCACAATTTCCACTAGTATTAACATTTTTGTGCATGTCATATTTAATAAAAAGGTGAAATGCAATGTCTTAGTGTGTTTTGTCACTTGTTTATGTCATTTCCAGCCAGAAGAAACCTATTGGTCAAACAAAAAATTCACTATAAATCTAATTTTAGCGTGGAAGTTTAACTGTACACTGTCAAGTAAAGTTCATCTGTATGCTGCCACCTTAATAATGAGTTTTACTGAAGTATTCAGAGTGATTTCAGGCTTCCTTGTGCTGTTTTCACCCCCTCAGCTCAGTGTTTTAGCCCTGACAGGGTGTGTGCTACCTCCTCCACCACACCTTGATCTCCTGAGAGTCGGACGCGGAGTCGGACTTGGCTCCCCCCGAGCTCGGCTTCTCTTTCTTCCTCTTCTGCTTCTTCTTCTTCCGCTTGGCTCCCAGGTCTCCGCCCGGGCTGCTGCAGACACGGGAGGACACAAACACACGGGACATGAGCGGAGGACGGACGGAGGCTGGACCCACTCGCGGAGCTAACGCTAGCTGCCATAGCAACGACTGACAGCTGAGCTACTCGCTGCTGGCTAACTAGCTGGCTAGCTCGCTAACGGTTCGCTGCTAGCGAGCTAACGGTTCGTCCTAACGGTCCGCCGCTGTTGGGACTCTAGCGGCACACACGCGAGTAAAATAAACCGTCATAAAAACGCCCCAAATGCGGGCCTTTAAGCAAACAGTCCGGCGGTGTTGGTGTCGGCTAACATTAGCAAGCTAACTGCGCTAACATAAACAGGCTGCGTTTCCCCCGAGCGGAGCGGAGGCCGCCCGCACTCACCCCTGCATATGCTCGTTCTCCTCCTCGTTGTCTCCGTCTATCCCGCAGGTGTCCTGGTCGTCCAGCTCCAGGCTCTGCTGGCTGGCCGCGGATTCACTGTCCTCCGCCATCATTAAAAAAATGTTGAAATAAAAAAAAAGGAAAACAGTGAGCCGCCGTCAAACAGAGCTGAGAGGCTGAGAGACGGAAAAACAAAGGAAACGTCGGAGGAAACTGCGCCGCCTGCAGGACGCGAGAGGAACTGCAGCCACAGCGAGGACCACAATTACTCATACCCATTAAAACTTTGGATTTATAGTGGTTTTATTTGATCAGAAGTTTTTTTTCTAGCTGGAAATGACAGAAACAAGTGATATAATATTCATTCTAAATTTGTACTAAAACACTATGTCCAAAATTGCTCATATCCATTGCAACTTTATAGTGGTTTGTTTTAAATGACAAAAGGGTTCTTTTGCCTGGAAATGACACAAACAAGTGACATAATATATATTTTTAACTTAAAATATGAACATTTTTATTCATACTCACACCAACTTTAGATTTATAGTGAAGATTTATTTGGCCAGCATTTTTTCTTCCTGAAAAATGACACAAACAAGTGACACCATTTTTTTTATTGCTGAAAATGTGGCCATAATTGTTCACACTTACATCAACTTTGCATTTATAGTCAAGTTCTATTTGGCCAGCAGGATTCTTCTGGCTGGAAATGACACAAACAAATGACAAAAATATACTATTTATATTAAAAATACCATGAGCAGAATTATCCATACCCGTAACAACTTTGTAGTGAATTTGTATGTGACCAAAAGTTTTCCTTTGGCTAAAAAATGACACAAACAAGGCACAAAATATATATTTTTAGCTAGAAATATGACCATATTTGTTCATACTGACCAATTTTAGATTTAGAGTGAAGTTTTATTTGGCATGTTTTTTTCTGGCTGGAAATGACAACAAAAAATGCACTATATTTATACTAGCAAATGCTATGTGGAATAGTATTCATACCATAGCAATTTTATAGTGGATTTTTTTTTAATTGACAGGTTTCTTCTGTCAATTAAGTGACAAAATATTTATTCTAAATCTATACTAAAAATACTATGTCCAAAATTATTCTTATCCACAACAGCTTTATAGTGAATTTTTGTGACCAAAACTTTTCATCTGACTAAAAAAAGACGCAAACAAGTGACAAAATATATATCTTTAGCTAAAACATGGCCATATTTATTCATACACACACCTACTTTACATTTATAGTGATTTTCTGTGACCAGTGTTTATGTCATTTGTTTATGTGACATAAACAATGTTTTATACTAAAAATACCACGCCAAAATTTATTCATCTTGCAGAAAATTAACTGTTTGTTGCTCAGATTTACCTGTGGGAGGATTCTATTACTAAACCCAATGTTTTCTAAGTTTGACAGGTTGTACTGTAAAAACTGTGTAGCTGATACGCTACTTTTGTGGTGCAACTTCATATAGAAATATGCAATTAATCACAAATAAAAAAAGACAACACATGCAGTGAATCTGGTTCTTTTAGGGTCATTTTTTCAGGAATTTCTCACATTTACAGGATAATCCAACATTATTAAAGCCTGACGCAAAATATTTGTTTCATAAATAATGGAATTAAGTGAAAAGTGAACCAGAATAAAGTCTTTTTTTGTCAGTGATAATTTATACTAAAAATACTGTCAAAGTATTCATACCCATAGCAATTTTAGATTTATAGTGAATTTTTATGTGACCAACAGGTTTCTTCCGGCTGGAAATAACGTAAACAAGTGACAAAAGATGTTTTTTTTACTAAAAAATACCGTGTCCAAAACTATTCATCTGATATTACTGTATCAACTTATCTTTAAATTATTTTTAATATTATCTCTTCAGATGTTGTTTGTGGTCTCATCTTTTGTCAGCTCATCATCCTAATTAAAGCTTTTAGTCTGATATCATATGAACTCATTTTATAGAATCTTATTTCGTTACATTTGCATTTTAAGTTTTTGCCTTGGCAATAAACACAAATTGAACAGTACTGAACGGTACTTTTGTTTAATAATGTTTATAAAAGCACAAATAATGTAATAATACTGAAATGTTTAATATTTAGTAGACACATTTACGATAAAAAAGGGTCCGTCGCTGAACACGAGAAACTACTTCTCTAGTTTGCAAACACAGACGCACACAGAAAACTCCAGTTTGGCTGTTTATTTAGAATAATAGGCTTCAAATATAATGCAAGCAACCGATTTACACACTCAGGAGGCCGTATTGCTACTCCACCCTCGATCTGAAGGTTGCCGTGGGATACTAAGAGAGAGAAAAGGCCATTCACGACACCGACTTACACACTGTTTCCATCAGGCAGACCCAAGGAAAGAACTATACACACTCTGGAATATGATTGCTACGACCACATGAACCTTGATTGGATGTAACACAAACTCAGCAGAACATTCACCCTCGGAGAAACACAGAAAAAACACAAAAAAATGCACTGAAATGACCTGCCGTTAAGCTTCACACACAATCGCACTTAGCTTCACTTTAAACTTCTGCAAGTCCTCGACCACTCGCTCGAATAGAAATCAATGTTTTTTGCTGATTGCTGTTTGGAGGATTTCATGATTGCAGCAGCAGCAGGAGTAGCTGGTGGACATTTTCTGAGAGGTCTGCAGCGTCGCTTGTAATAGTGCTGAGGAAAGTTTACTGCATGCTTCCTTTCACAAGCAGGAAGAGAGAGAACGGGAGGGCTGAGGTAGAGGAGGAAAAGCTGAAGGCAAAAGAAGGTGAGAAATAAATAAATCTATTCTGCAAAATTTGCTGTAGAGTCCGGTCGGTTGTTCAAAGGCACTTGGATCATGGAGGTGTGGGGGGAGATTAAAAAAAAAATAAAATAAGGTGAAACACAGCAAGCAAAAACAGTTAAAGGTTATGTGGTGTTCTAACAATAAGGCGGGTGAGAAGGAAAAGCCCTTAAAGAAATAAAAAATAGCCTATTTTCAGGTAAAATACTTCATGTTGGCAATTAATTAAATCAAAACTTACAAAAAAAGGCATCTCAAGCAGCCGTATAAAAGTGATGCATAGCCTTCAGAGCAAAAATACGCCGGTCAGTGGTTCAACAAATACAAAACCCTTCATATTATCAGTTTTATTATTATTACACCTCGCGTGTTTTTGGGTGGAACTATAGTTTCGTAGTGGTATTACGTCCTCGCGCACCAGCAGAGCGGTCTGTCACATTATCTGAGCGGATAGTGGTTTCATTTCGTTTTCACAGAGCCGTCCGACGGGCTAGGTTAAACTCTAAAAAAAACAACAAAAAAAACCCTCTAAGTTCAGGATTTGCATGTTTGTTTGTAGATCAGGAGTGAAACAGACTAAAACCTGGAACATACTTTTAATTTCCGGCTAAACTGGGGTTGTAATCTTGTTTCTGAGGCCAATATGGCTCAAGAAGAAAGCCTCCTGTAGTGTTTGATTTCTGAGAACCACCCAATGACTGTGTCTACAAGACTATTTATAAAAAAAAGGCATATATTTATTGTGCATAAAATATCCTAATTTCTTGCCTCCAGAATCCGTCCGTGTCCCCTCTCAGGCAAAGTGTATGTTCATGGTGACGATGACGTTTCGTAAAGCGTCCCGGGGAGTTCGTGAAGGAGCTGAATTGTTCATTTCTGGACTAGAAGAGTTCCCAGTGCAGAAATATTTTCTCAGTGCTATGTGAAGAAGAAGGGGCTTCGATTTCAACAGGTAAATCCTTCACGCCGTGGTCAGAGGAGGAGTCCAGGTTACGGTTTTAAAAGCCTGTCTTAAAACAAAACTCACACGCTAATGCATCTCCTAATGTGTTTTCCTGCTAATAAATCCTCCCTAAAGTGATTGTAGCATAAGAAATGAGAATCAAAATCCAGAGTCGTCATTCTTTAAAGTATTTTTAGTGCAAACTTCCCATTTAGAGCTTCAGTGACATAAAGTGGAACAGCTCTAATCTCTTTCAAATAGTTTATTTCCATTTTATTGTGTGTCCATATAGATGATTGTGGCTGCAAATAATTATTTTCCCAATTAGTCGGGTAGCTGTTTGGTTATTAAAATGTCACTAAATACATATTGAATTTACTGTCATAGTGGAGAAAAGAACCAGAAAATACTCACATTTTGGGAGCTGCAATAAGAGGTTTTTGTTAGTTTTTTTCTTTAAAATGGCTCTAAATGAATACTCAGTTTGTTGCCGATTAACTTAATACTTGACAACTACGAAATGAATCACTGCAGCTCTACCGGTTACTGTTTTGCAGGGACACCATCACTGTATCCCGGGCTTAGCATCGTCAAATACATTCGGTTTAAAGAAGTAAAAACAAAAACGTGACTTTCAGCAGAACTGTGTGAGGTGGGACTAAACTAAATTTTGTCAATGAATGAAATAAAAAATTAACTAAATTAAATCTAAAGACACATGTCTAAGGTGTGTGTGTGTGTAAAACAAGTCGGAGAGATGGAGCACGAGAAGCAACAGAAGAACCAATTAAGTTTGGATTAGAGTGCGAAATCACATATAATAGAAGTGTGAACTACTGGCCTTGATGGAGGTCTGCGTTTTCTAAGTGCTTTTCTAGTTAGCACTAGATCAGTCCTGCAGAGTCAGAGCTGTCCCCGCAGCACCT
Organism: Amphiprion clarkii; assembly: GCA_027123335.1. Taxonomy (NCBI): domain Eukaryota; kingdom Metazoa; phylum Chordata; class Actinopteri; family Pomacentridae; genus Amphiprion; species Amphiprion clarkii. The sequence continues at coordinate 4,746,793 of CM049573.1, forward strand.
CGTTATTGTTTTGCTATGTAAGAAAAATGCTTTGGCGTGTTTGTATTTATTTAAGTAACAATCATAATCGTGTAGGGTGGTGATAAAAGCGAGGACGAGCTGAGCCCAGGATGCAGTGATGGTGCCCCTAGCTAAATCCCTGAAAGAACCAAGCGGACTTATCTTATTGCATGATCCATTTCTTCTATAAAACTCCTCATTTAAAGCTTTTATGTTACGTTCTTCTGTAGTGAAGGGGATTCTGAAAATGCTAATATGTTAAATTGGAAGGAGAAGAAAAAGAAGAGTGAAACGTGCAGCAAAAATGCATTTATGCCCAGAGTGTGAGCCTAGTTTCTAGCTTTAATTCCGTTTCCTTTTAGATTTTAGTTATTTGGTTTTACCTACTTGCATCTTATATAGGAAATAATAAAGTGTGTATCTGTATCCCACTTGATTAACTCTATAACTTCTGGTAAACTTTGTAATTTTTGCATAATGAGGAGTGACTGTTTCACATCAAACACTTTCCATGAAGCTCTTAGCGTGTGAGTTTTCTCTAGAGACAGATTTCAGAAAACCTTTCTTCAATGTGAATCATTTGAGGTTGAAGGCCAACAGGGGGCGCTCCTCCCTCCTCTGCCAGGGGCTCTTCTTCTCCTCCTCTGCCTCCTCCTGAGCTGCCTCGTCGTCCGGGGAGACCGACAGCAGCCCGTGATCGGTCCTGAACCCCGTCATCCCATCCGGCGTCGACAGCGGAGGAGGAGAGTTGGGGGATGAGGAGGAGAGCGAGGGTGGGTCCTCCTGAATCCGGACCCCCTCGGCTCTTTTGCCCTCCGCGTCCCCTCTGCTGCCCTCGGCTTTGTCTGACAGGTCGGCTCCTGTTTCGCTGTCCTGGGGGCTGCACTTGTTCTCCTCGCTGCCTCCACCGTCCAGATCATCCACGTAGACCAGCTGGGTGTAGGCCGATGCTGGCGTAGCGCCCTTCGATCTCTCGACCTCCCGCTCGGTGTCCCTCCCCTTACGACCGACTCTCGGCTCATTCAGGTCGACGCCAGAGTCTAAACTGGCGTCGTTGCCGTGCTTCCCCTGCTGGCCTCCCGTGTTGCCATGGCACCCGGCCCGTTGGAGGTCGATGTAGGAGTGGCGGATATGAGCGTTGGAGCGTCCGTCCAGTGAGACGAACCAGGCCCGGGGGTGAGGCAGCGGCTTCCCCCCTCTCAGCTCCATGAGAGTCTTTTCAGCCAACAAGGTGTCCTCACTGTTTATTTCCACCAGAGCCGTTTCGCCAAGAGCTCCAGGAATGGAAAGTGACTCTGGCAAACCGCGAGCCTCGCCGTCGCCCTGCTTGGTGGGACCCGGGGTGCAGTCGGTCGCGGTTTGCCCCAGGGGCTGCTGGGAGTGTGAGGCGTTGAGCTCGGCCTGGATGGTCTCCAGGTCGCTCTGCTGGTCGGTCTGCAGCAGGAGGGCCTGACCAGACAGAGGGTGCTCCCCGGGCAGCCGCATGTAGTGCGCCGGGATCACCAGCGTGGGGCGCACTCTGGGGTAGCCCTCGCCTCCGCTCAGCAAGTCCACAGAGCCGCAGCAGAGCAGCTGGCCCGGCCGGGAGAGCAGCTGGGAGCCGGGTCGCTCCAGGTGGTCCACTGAGCGGGACAGGAGGTGGTCCGGAGCCCTGCACTCCCCTCCCTCCCCTCTACTGGGGGAGTGAGGAGGGGACGAGGGGGAGATGCAGTCGATGATGCCAACGCCGCTCAGCTGCGTGGCCGACACCTGTCCGTGATTGGCTGACGACAGCGGGTCAGAGAAGTGGTTGCTGGACGAGCAGACGGAGGTGTATGATTGACGGTAACCTCGGTCAGTCCCGGATGAAAGCGCAGTTCTGAGCTGGAACGTCTCCACCGACTGCCGGTAGTCTCTGCTGCGAGGCGTCAGGTTGCCGAGAGACGAGCCGTGGTGGCTGTTGTTGCCCAGAGACGAGCGGCTGTGTTTGCTGTGGTGGATTAGGTTGTGTTGACGCTGATTGTCTTGGTGCTCGTAGGAGGAAGGCTTCAGCATCGGAGTCGTCATGTCGGGCTCAGTCGCTGTTGAAACAAGTTCAAGCTGCACCTGGAGACGACAAAAAGAGAAAAACTTTTTAGACACACTCGCATAAAGCAGAATATAACAAACTGTTTAACTTCAGACAGTGAAGCAGAGATTCATCTGTGCTCTTTCAGAGGGTTAGCTTCAAGATTTATTGTTCTTACTCGTCAAAATATTACCCACAATGCATCTGAAGCACCAATATTCAGTTACTTAAGTTAAGCAGCAATTAATGTATTCTCGACTCCTTTTACCCTGTGAACCCCAAAAATTTAACAAGTTATCTTTTCAAAATTACTAAAATGACACCATTTCTGAGAGCCAGAAACTGCAAAAACAAAGGATCATCAAGTTTTTAACTTTTAAACAGCTTGTGAAGTAATAATGTGTGAACTTTCTATGGGAAAATTAAGAAAATCAAAGCTCGAAATAGTGATAATTCATCATAACCACTTAATTCCATGTTTCATTTAAAAACTTGGAGAAACTCAACTATTTGCAATAGATTCTCTCCTTCTAGTCATGGTTGTGTCTCCATAGAGATGCAGGATTTTATACTGCAGTGAAAAATGAACCCACAGTGAGGAAAAATGTGCAGCTAATTGGAGTTCAGAGGGTTGGACAAACTTAGACGGGTAAAATAAGAGAAGTTCCTTTTGTAAACAGGGGAAAGCGGCCTGATCACAGAGCTAAAAGTGGTACAGACCTCGTTGCTGATGAGGTTCAGGTGGGACATGGAGGTGGCCTGGTCCCTCTTACTGCTGTCCAGACCGGAGGACATGGTCAGTTTACGGTGAGACCCTCGAGGCTTCAAACAGCGACGTCTGGACAACACAGAGACACAGCAGAGGTTAGAACTCAATCAGAGAAATCACTTCGACTTTAAAGCTTCTTTCATGAGCAAACATTTTGACAATAAATAACTTTTCGTTTGGTTATACTGAGACTGGAAACCAGCCTTTATAGCGGCGGTACCTGAGTGTTTGTGCACTTCTAGTCCACTGTGTTTACCTCTAAGCATCATAAAACCTCAGCACTCTCAGGCAGCTTTACGTGAGGTTACTTGCTTTTATTTCCATGAGAGATTGATTGTTTTGGTGCCGTTATCACCGATGAACTGATGAATGAATGAAAACAATGAGCTTATTTCAGTAATCTCAGATGATGCAAAAACAGGTTCTATATGGCAGAAAACAAAAATATTCAAAACGTGGTTTGTTTAGTTAAATTAAACGCGTCATAAAATGTTCTTGTAATAACATGAGTTCTTCTGGATGACGTCAAGATCAAAAATATGAATCCTAAAATAGCACATTCACATTTTCTACTGTACAGCGCTGATATTGTTTGAATATTAAATTTGCTTTTGGTGAATATATCGATCTATTTATTCAACATCAACATTGCGATGTGCGTAATCACACACAGGGAAGGCAAACGTATGTAACACGTACAAGAAATAATAATATTGCACAGGGTACTTTAAAAGTCCAGAATGTTCATCATTCAAAGAATGTGTCTGTAAACAAATAGAGTTATTAAATTCATCTGCTGATAATTCCATTTTTTTCTTTCTTTATACAATTGCAGACAAACTAAATACTGTAATATGAGTTTTTCCAGTACTGTGCTGCCCTACTGTGTCAGCAGTGGCTTTTTTTGGGGGGGTTTATTTTCAGATTTACTCCCCTACAAAATCAGCCTGTAACTCTTGAGAGATTATTTCTGTCCAGAGTTATACAATTGCAGAAAAACTACTCAGTTTTTCCAGTATCGTGGAGCTCGATGATGTCAGCAGCCCTTTTAAAAAATATTTTTGATTTTTGATTAAGATGCACTTCCCTATAAAATCACCTCTAAAATCATAGTGATTCATTCTTTCTAAATATGTTTTTAAGTCATCTGATGAAAATTCAATTTTATTTATTTTTTTAATTCATAACTGCAGAAAAACTAAAATATTGTAAGGCCTGTTTTCCCAGTATCCCAGACGTTTGCTGTGGGAATATTTGGACACACCTGCAGTAGTACAACAGGAGGCAGAGCAGGCAGAGCAGGATGAGAGCCATTCCTCCCAGTATAGCCAACAAAAACACAGTGTGGTATGTGCTGATGTCCTTCGCAACCACTGGACCTGAAAGAGAAACAAAAACTTCACTGACACATGAGCTTGTTGGCAGAATTCTTGCAGTGTTTGTTTGGATTACATCTACATTCTACAGCTTTGTGCAGGACAAATAATCAGGGCGTGCAGGTGACCACAACCCTATATGTGTGCCGTTTTCTGCAAAGTAAATATAGTTTGTTTCAGATTCTCACCTGAGTGTAGAGGGGACATGGCGGCCACCCAGTATCCCAGCTGAGGAGCAATGTAGGTCAGACTGAGCTGGTTTCCGTCCCTCTGCACATGAGCCCAGCTGCTCTTTATCCAGGCGCCTGCACACACAAACACACAAATCACATTTACCCACAATTATTCTGCGTTTGGGAAACTGTCACCTTCGCAGTGAATAAATCAGCAGCAAAGTGGCGACTGCACGTCCTGCAGCAACTTCCCACCTGACTCCCCTTAACTCAGCAACTCACTTAACAGCATTAAAATGTGTGTCAAGAGGAAATGACTTAAGTTCAAGGTCAAACAATTTGTAAATTTTATTACAAGTAATTTAACGCTCTGATGCCTAAAAATTGTCAGCAGGTTTGAAGAGCATGTTTTTAACACAACAGCCAAAATTACACCATTTAGTGTTCAGACTTTCAGTTTTGTCTCAAAAAACAGACCAATTTAAGCTCGTCCTTGTCCAAAATGACTCAAAATTGGGCTTTATATCAGACACCAAATTCAATTCTTTTGTGTTTCGTGCCTTCAATACCATTACATACATTAGAATTCGAGTGTTTTGGTAGTACCCACGTCACCCACAGGGAGGCAGCATGCAAACAACAGTGGGAGAAGATGAATAGGAAACACTGAACACAATAGCAGCTCCAGCACTGCCAGTCCTAAAAACCACTACAAAGCCAAAGGCCCTGATTGACTGGCACACAGTTAAATCTGCTCCAAGAGGAAACACTCGGCTGTGCTTTTACACTTCCAATCCTCTGGGTCTCAGGGCGAACATGGCAAGACCCACTTTGTTTCTGTGTTTATACAAAGTTATACAACATCAGGCAGTCGGAAATCTGCATCGATATTAAACCTCCCAACCGCAAAGCCAGCTAGAAGGTGTAAAAGGCACTTATGTTTACAATACACCATTTATCATACATAGAAATCATAAAAACAGAAAGAACGGTTTGATTTTCTACTTTTTGAAGGTTCTTGAACAATAAAATTAACCAAATCTAAGTTTAACATCATGATATGTCATCCAAATCACCAAAAATAAGGTGCTTGCACTAAACAGAATCTGTAAAAAACTAAATATTCTGCACTCCTGTGTACAACAGTAAACCCATGACTGACTCAGCTGCAACCAACAGTCTGGTGGCAAAAATTCAGAGTTTTGACATAACAAGGAAAATAAATGCAGCATGGCTCAAAAACAGAATAAGAAGATGCATTCAGCATGGTGAAACATCGTTCTCCAGCAGATGTGCAGAGTAAAGTTTGGAAAAGCAGAGTTTGAACAGGTTGTAAAAATGGAAATAGTTAAATATCTATGATTTATAGAGCCACAATTTTTTTTACAGCAACATCTGGGATGTAAATCCACCTTCTGGATTAACAAGGTTCCATCATATCTTGTCACATCTTATTATTTTCCACTTGGGAAAATGTTGAGTCCAGGATTTTTCAATTTTTGCATAATAAATAATCAAATAAATTTAACCTTTTCCCTTTTAAAATGATGCATAGCATTGTATTTTTAAATCCTCTCTCCTTCTTCGTGGTTGTTCTATTTCCACAGAGGTGCAGGACTTTATATTGCAGTGAAAAACGAGCCCACGGTGAGGAAAAACGTGACAGGAGCCACAAAAACCGACAGAAACTGCTTCACGGGGGATTCAGGGGGTTAACAATGACACAGTTTTGAGCGAATGGAGCCTAAAAATCTGGTCCACGTTTGCTCCTGTGGTGGTTTAAAGATCTTCTGGGCTCGGCTTTAAAATGTAAAAGTATCAACATGCAGCGGCTATAAAAAGGGCTTTGATTGAGGCTGAAAGAACACACACACACTTATAGCCTCCACACAGTCTTCTGCAGCGAGTATTTCCACAACAGAAGCTGTCCCCGGACCCCTCTCCAGGCTACATCTCATGTTCCTTAGCAACCCGCCAAATAAGTAACACAACAGAAACTCCTGATTGAGTTGAGCAGTTAAGAGTGCGTGTGTGTGTGTGTGTGTGTGTGTGTGTGTGTGTGTGTGTGTGTGTGTGTGTGTGTGTGGTTATGCGTGTGTTAAACTGAGCCTAATAAACAAAAAAAAAAAACCAACTTTGATATCCATCTGGTCCCTCACAAAGAAGCTCTGTTGAATAAAGTGCGCACATGGAAGACGAACCAGTTCCTCTTGAATAACCGACATCTTCTCATGTATTGTTGGACGCCAAGCAAGCGTGGAAAGAAATGATGTCATATGCAAACAGATCAGATTCACCTGTTGTGTGTGTCATAAACAGACGCGCCTTCGTCCCGACATGATGCAAATATCTCCCCGATGAGGCGACCACGATCTGCGGCCGCTCGTGTTGACTTTGCATGAATGGGCGAGGAGCAGAAGCGACATTCGGGGCCGTGTTGACAATATAAATGTTTGCATTGTGTCTGAAGAAGTCCGCTGCATTGTACGCAAGCGTGGGAACGGAGTCCTTAAATGTGGGTATTAAACAGGTCAGCCACACAGAGAGGACTCCCCAGTGTAAACGGCTCAGACAGGGTGAATCTGGGCAGGGATGGGCACAGTGTTTGCTGAGTCACACGGCTTCTCTCGTTTCTCTTCGCCTCTGTTCCTTGTGTCTTTCCTCCTTATCTGTCCTTCCACTCCCCCTGTTTGTCCTGCTCGTTTCCTCCGCTTGTGAAGTGTTTTTCCATCTCAGCATCTCTTGTTTATTTGTCTTTCCTCTTTGAATATCCCCCCCTTCCTCTTTTTTGTTTCCTCCGATCTTAACCCTCCGACCCGTGGCATTTTTTTTTTTTTTTTTACTTCTAGCACATTTTTAGCTCACTGCAGGCTCATTTTTCACTGCAATGTAAAGTCCTGCACCTCTATGGAAACAGACCAGAAGTAGAGAGGACTCGAACTATTTATATTTTTGCAGCGTCTACAAACTCAGCAGCTCTCACACTACTTTGCATATCAGCTCTAGAAACATTTCAAAAAAACTTGCTCCTCTGTGTGCTATTTTTTAGCCATGCTGCATTTATTTTATTGATCAAGCATGTTTTATTTTGCTCCCAATCTCTTGTCTCCTCTCTGCTCTGTGTAAACGCAGCCTGCATTTCAAATGAAAACTCTCAGAATAACTCTCAGAATATTTGTCATATTTGTGACTGTTGGTCACAGCTGAGTCAGTGATGGCTTCACGGATGTGCAGAGAAGCGCAGAATTTTTTGTTTTTTTATAGAATCTGTTTAGTCTAAACACTGTATGTATGAAGGACGCGAGTGGAATAAAGTGATTTGGATGAAATACAACCATTTTAAACTCACTTATAGAATAAAATAGAATAAAATCATTTTGAAGATTTTTAAGATAAGATAGTCCTTTATTTCTCCCCACTCCAGGGGAAATTCACATTGTTACAGCAGCTTATGTGGCAATAAACACAGTAATAGTAATAAAATAATAATAAAATAGTTGTAATAGTATTTACAATATGTACAGAAATGAGAAATGAGAATGAAATAGTACAGTATTGACAGATTAAAGCTTATTTTGGTGATTTTTCAGATGAAACTGTAGTCACAGAAGATCAGTTCAAGGACCATGGGACAGTTAAAAGCATCTTTCTGTTTTTATCATTTCTTGCTCTAGTAAACGGTTAAATTTTGGTGATTTTTGTAAAACAAGACAAACCTTTCAAACCTGCAGGCAGATTTTGGTGTTTAGAGAGTTAAGATGAAGCAATTTCTAACAATAAACTACATTTGGAATCAAATTTCCCAAAGATTATTCTGTTTCAGAGCAACAAAGTGACAGCTTAACTCAGAATAAACAAAGCTGCAGTTCACTTAGCAGCATTTATACATCTGTCAAGAGGTAATTATTCATGTTTTGTCAAGGTAAACTGCATTATCAGGGTTTCTGCGGGGTTAAATAAATGCAATCTAACACCCGTTTGATCTCCAGACCAAACTACAAAAGTATGCTAGAAGGCTGATTCAACCAACGGGGAGCATTTAACTTCACCAGAAGAACTTTAATAGATCATAAAGACCTTTTCCTGCAACCGGCAGAGCACAGACACAATGCAGAGAGACTGTACGTCTGTAAATGAGAGACTAATGTACATGCTGAGGGATGCTTTGTAGCAGACATGTCTGACTCAACTGATGACCTAATCACTGTCTTCCAGTGATGGCCGTCTTCAGAGGAAACTGGGTGCGTCACGGTGCGAGACATTTGACAACAGAGTCTCTGCTGTACGAGCCACAAACACCACCAAGCTCTTTGCTATTGTTTAGGTCAGTTCAAGATTTAACTGAGCCCCTGGGGAGATTATGCATCCACGGTCCAAACTTGTGATGTGTCGCAGCGCTTTGATTTGCAGATTAATGTGGAGCCGTACGCTGGTCATTTCTACAACCTCATGAATAATTCCATTCACCACTCGGATACAAACTGTGAGCCGTGTGCGCGTGGTTTGTGTTAATGCCCCTGTTGTGATCACTTTGCAAATCATTTGCACTAAAGTAAATATATTACCGAGTTATTTTTGCACCGGTATTAACACATAAACCTACAAGAGCTCCCGGTCAGGAAGTGTACATACCCATACGGGGGTCAAATCTCCAAGCAGGGATGTGATCATTCTCCTTCAGGCCGCTGTCGGGCGGCAGAGGAACAGAAACGGTGATTGGATCGTTCACCTGCAGCTCCACGCCATCGCTGGCCAATAGGTGAACAGAAATGGCCGCCACAGGAGTCAACTCGAACTTCTTCTCGGAGCCTGTGAGAGCAGCAGAGCGATTACAAGAGTGAAAAAATGCAGCGAAAAAGCAAAAGGGAGTAAAGTGCACAGGAGGGGGTGCAGAGAAAGCAGCAGACGGCAGGAGGGGGAACATAAAACAGCTCAGATAAAGGAGAGTTGTCAGGGCGAAGACAGGAAAGAAAACAAGGCGAAGGCAGGAAAAGAAGGAAACGGGGTGGAGGGTTGAAAGGACTGCGAGGTTGGAAAATGTCACAAAGCACAAATGCCGCTGCCTGCAGGGAGAAGGTGGATAATGCACAAAAATCAGACGACGCATACATCAAGACGTGGGTAAGATTGGGCCTCTGGGCTCGTGTTGGAACAGAAAGCACACACAGGGGTTATTGTGTTTCAGGAGGTCAGATAGCGAGGCCTCTCTTCGCTCCCTGCCCCCCTCTCAGCAGCTTTTCATCCCTCACCCACTCTCCTCAGTCTTATGTCTTTTGCGCCTCACCTGTACCGTTGCCGCCCAGAACCTGCAGGTGTGGGAAGTGCTGGATGTGTGACGGGGAGTTGGCCACGGTGAGCAGAGCCGTCAGGTTGGCGTAGGACGTGTTGGAAGGGAGGCTGAGGGCTCGGCGCAGGAAATGAACGCTGGGCTGGCTTCTTAAACCTTTGAGAGAGAAGCAGAAAGATAGAAGTCAGAAACCATGAGACAAAATAAACCACACTGATCCCTCAGTGGGGGAATTCACACGTTACAGCAGCTGGATACAAACAAAGATAAGATTAGAGAAGATTTATTCAACCCAAAGAAAATTTTTTTTTGTGAATGTTCTTAAGAAACAGTTTTTTTTTCCACCAAAAAATGTTCAAAGATTTCCCAAAAATGTTGAAAATGTGGACATCAGAAATTTCACTGTGAAAATATATATTTTTTCCACATTTTCAAACTTTAATATGGGTCAATTTTGACCCGCAGGACGACATGAGGGTTAAAGTTAGGTAAGATTTTCTAGTTCAGTCTCTATTATTTTCGGTGGAGCATTCTGGACGTCACGGGACTTTAATGGTCCATCTTGCGTGCTGATGTTTGTTTTAGCATGTTTTACAAGGCAATCTCGTGTACCCTGTCTCCATCTAATGCCTCTATATAAATCCACCATCAAATCAGGCCTAATGGAGGTAACTTTGGATCGATGCTGCAGAGACGAACGTGATGCTTCTTTCTGATACTCCGCTGTTTGTTTCTATTCATTCTTCATCATCCAGCCTCTGCTTGCCATTAACAAATTGCACATTAAATGCAATAAACTTTAAAAAAAAACCTCCTGCATGTAGCTGGAGTCAGCAAGGTGATGTCATTGTGGTCCGACAGAGCTGAGTTCACATTCCTGAGCAGTGAGGCACGCTTGCAGCTGTATACGAGAGTGTTTCTGCTACATGATTTTTCTGAGCCCGCACTGCGACTCTGCAGCTCGTTCTAGAAATTCAGGTGTCGTTTCCCTTCTGCGGCCGTTTCCGTGAAAGGAAATGACCCTGTTTCTGCTCTCTGTGCCCTCCCTTTCCTCCACTTTTTCCCCTCACCTCCCTTCTGTTGGACACTGCTCTTCCCATCCCCCCTGTTCTCCCCTTTTTTCTCTCTCCGGCTGCTCCACCCACAACCCCACTTCCCAGCACATACTGTATCCTCCTCCTCCTCTTCATCGTCGCCCCTCTTTTATTATCCTTCCTTGCGCCACACGCCAAGGTTTATCGCTCCCCCCGGGCGGCCGGAGTTCACAACATCGCGGCAAACGGAGTGTGTCGGTCGGAGGCGCGTGCTGTGGGCAGAATGCACTCGGGAGGTTTACATGTTAATGGCGCCTGCATATATTTAAGAGGGAAGTTTTTTTTTTTTGTAGTAGGACAACGCAGCTGACACGTTAAATTACTCCCTCGTCGGTCGCAGAAACACAAAAGAGCCAGCAGACAAAGACGCTAAATTGATCTGCCTGAGTGGGAAAGCCTTATCTAATGTAATTACACTTTAACAAAGAGGCCGACTAACAAAGACACGCTCATTTGTAATGTTTGTATCGAAGACAGCTGATTTTTTTTACGTATCTCTTCCATTAGATCTTATTAGACAACAGGCTATTTGATTTAAGGTGCAATATTTTCCATTTTTATTAAAAACAAATATGCTAATTTATTTCAAAATAGATAAAAATCTGATATAGTGAATTCAAGCGTGCAAATACGTTGTCAAAAATCTGATTTACATATAATTTTCAGCACAAATAGTCCAGCTAAATTAGCTTTTTTTTAACATATAAATACTTAAAGATACTAATGCTTCTGTCTATTTTATGATTTGTGTGTTTTTTTACTGCTTTTATTGTGTGTTTTACACTTTTAAAATGCTTTTTATTGTCTTTTTATTGTTTGTTTATTGTGAACGCTTGTGTAACTGCTGCATAACAATTCGCCCTTCAAGGGACAAATAAAGTTGAAGTTAAAGAGTGCATATAGGGCTGCAACTAAACATTATTTTCATTGTTCATGCTTTCTCAATTAATCAACCAGTTCGTTGGTCTATAAAATGTAGAAAATGTAAATCAAGGTGTATTGTTTTGTCCATACAACCTAAAGATATTCAGTTTAATGTCATAAAAAAGCAAAGAAACCAGAAATATTCACATTGAAGAAGCTGCAATCAGAGAATTTAGACATTTTTTTCCCCTAAAAAGTTACTCAGACTGACTAATCAGGAATCAAAATAGTTGACTTGATCAATAAATTGATTGCTCTTTGCAGCTCTAGTTCACAATTAGCAAGTAAATTGTGAGTTCTTGCCATTTCATATCTCTACTTTCTTTTAGCTGAAGTGTACATGGAGTTTAAAGAGACCTACATGGATTCAGAGCTCAAAAAAATGGTGCAGGGAAACAAAATCTGGGTGAAAATCTAGATTCAAAGTTCAATCTTGATCTTACAACAGTCAGAAAAACAATCTGACCACAAGGTCCATTTGGAGCTTTTTATTGCAGCACATGATCTGCCTCCAGAGATGCCCGGTTGCCATGGCAGTGTAAATGTTTTCTATTTGTTAGAGCATTTTAAGGACTTTGTGCATGTTGGCTTAATATTTGACAGTATTTGGTTTGGCAAATCAGAAGATCTTCCTCATATTTTGATTGTTTGACCACCGGAGTAGAATTTGCTTCAATTTTATGAACCCCGAAGTCTGCCAGCAGGTTTGAAAAAGATGTTTTCTTTAAAAATAGATAAATATATGTCACAAAAATGACGACATTGACAACAGAGACAATCAGCAGATGTTTCAATTTCCAAACATCCATGAACTAATAATGTGTTATGTACAGTTCCATTAGGAAAATTAACCAAATTAAAGCATAAAGTCACGATATTTAATAAATTCTGTGCTTGTGGGTGCAACTGTGAAGCCACACTGACTCAGCTGGGACCAACAGTTGGCGGACAAAAATTCACTAGATATTCATTTGAATTCCAGAGTGATTACAAGGAGCAGAGAGGAGACAAATATGGAGACAAATTAAAGAGGCTGAGAGGAAAATAAAATAAATGCAGCATGGCTCAGAAACCGTAAACAGAGGAGCAAATTGTTGGAAGTTACATCCAGCACACTGGAAAAAATGCTCCTCTCAAAACGAGAAAAAAACCTTATTTCGAGGAACTTTTACCTTGAAATAAGTGAAAAAATCTGCCAATAAAACAAGTAAAAATGGCTTGGTAAGAATTCTTGAAATAAGATGTGATATTTAGAATATTGAGATCTTAAAATTAGCTGGGAAAACTTATTTTAACCCTCCTGTTGTCCTCATTTATGGGCATCAAAAAATATTGTTTCCTTGTCTGAAAAAATCCAAAAATTCAGCAAAAAATTCTCCAGATTTCTGAAAATTTGCAAAACCTTCAGGAAGAAAATTCCAATAATTCCTTGAAAGTTTCCCTTAAAAGTTTTATTTAAAATAAATAAATAAAAAATCCCCCAAGTTTGGCAAGAAAATTCTTGTAAATATTTTCAAAAAAATGAGTAAAAATCTTCCAAAAAATCCTAAAAATATCTAAAGTGATTACATATGTATCAGTAAAACTTCTAATATTTTCGTTAACAACCTTTAAGCACCTTTCAAGAGGAAATGTAAATGGAATCATTTGTATTTTTTTATGGATTTGAGAATTTAACCATATAACAAAGAGTTCCTCATCTGACAGCCAAATTTTTGCGATATGGTGATTATTGACAAAAAAACTATTTTCTTTTAATGAAAACTGTTTGGAAATCAAAAACAGCAAACAGAGCAGCAAGTTGTTGAAAGATACATTCAGCAGGTGAAACATCGTTCTACAGCGAGATGTGCAGATTAGTGTGAAAAATACTGACTCTGTAGAAAAGGAAATAGTTGCATTTTTACAGTATTTGGAGCCACCACTTGTTCCAATATTGGTAACACTTGGAAAAAAACTTTGTGCATGTAAAATACAGGTTTTTTCAATTTTTGCAACATAAATAATCAAAGAAATTAAAGGTTGAAGTAGCCAGCAAAATAATCAGACTATAAAGTGCATTATTTGCACCTTTCAAGAGGAAATGCAAATGGAATAATTTCTATTTTACAGATCATTTTAAGGAGTATATTTGAAAACTGTATCATATCACAAGACGTTCCTCATTTGACAGCTAAATCCTTGCGATATGGTGCTTGCTGCCAAAAAAACAACAACTTTTTTTTTGATGACAAATGTTGCTACACAGACAGACTTATACACGCTAAGTTTACCTTGTAAGCCTGAAACAATCTCGACAACATCTTCATACACCATCAGAGTCGCAGCTCTCTCTGGCAGCAGGTCCAGGCTGATGGAGGAAAACACTAGAAGGGGAAACAAACACAATGCAACTCACACACACACATCGCATTAACTGACAGAATAAACTCACTGTCAGATCAGACAACAGGCTGCAATCTACCTGGCCACTTAACTGATCACTATCAGACATAACCAGGCATTAAAGCATCGTTATGCATTTTTAATACTCCTGCTTTCACCCCGACAGCAGAGCAGGACAGAAGTCTGACCCAGCAGGCTGCACTTCTTTCCTCTTCCTTCCTTCTTTTCACTCCTCCATTGTTCAGAGCTGGTAAGCGTGATAATCCAATTGGCCGCCGTTCCGTTGGCTCATAATAAACCCCCACATTCACCTCCCAACACACACACACTGTACTGCAGGCTCTCGGGAGGTGTTTTGTGTACGAGTGTGTGTGTGTGTCAGTGAAAGGGAAGCTTAAGCAGCCCCCTCGCTGGGCTTTGGCATCTACTGTCATAAATTAGTAATGGAGCACTCTACTCATCATTAGCTCACACACCTGGCACAAACCTATACAGTCTTATTTTCACATAAACACACAGCAAACTGGCAGCGAACGTTAAAACAATAACCTACATTTGTATACTTTAGGGAAATACTTTTCTTCAAAATGTGGCTACTTCACAATTGAACTGTTGTGTTTGTATTCAGTCCTCTCAACCCGAACAACCCACCAGCAGGTTTAAAAAGCAGGTTAAATTGCCAAAATTACACAATTTATCAGAGACTGAAACTATAAAAATGTAAAAATGAACTGCTATTAAAACTACTCATCTCCCCCTTAATGTGTAGTGTGTCATCTCTCTGCTGACGTCTTTCTGAAACAGGCATAAAAGGCTCCGAATAGAACAATAATTTTGAACATTTTGAGTGTTTTCTGGGTTGTAAATATTGGCCACATTAGGTACTCCAAGTAGTTTGGGGCACAATATATTATATATATATATATCAGTTCTCTTATTAGCCACGAAACAAGCCATGTTTCCATGTAATTGTCAATTGAATTTGTGGCAAAAAAAATTCAAAATATTAGAGAATGTGACTTAGGCTTGTTTCCATTAACAGTTTTAATGGGGAAGGTGGCACTAATAGGTTACATGACTGGAGTAAACAGTCAAAAATTGCCAAAATTAAACTATTCATCAGAGTCTGAAACTGTAAAAACTGATAGAATTAACTCATTTTCAACTATCCCACAGTTTCTAAACTTATTTTGTGGAACTTACAGTTTCATAGGGAAAAATTACCCAAATTACAGCTTATAGTTGAGAAATTTCATTGGAATCACAAGCCATGACTGAGTAATTTGTGAGAAACAGACACGTGATAAAAATTCAGAAAGTTTATCAGTTGACCTGCAGGCTGTGTTTCTACAGAGCAGACGACACCAATTACGGAGGTATGATGACAAATTAAAAATATAAGTAGTAAATTATCTATAGTATGTAGAGCTGCAGTGTTGGTAACATGTGGGCATTTGGAAAAATGTTGTACATGTTGAACCCAGGTGTGTAATTTTTTTTGAGAAACAAAACAAGAAATTCAACTTTTTTTTTTTTTTTTAATTAATGATTTATGTCAATTATAACTATTATATTTCACCGAACACATTTGTGAGTTCTCTGCACTTCTAGACATAATTGTACTGTTTCCACAGAGATGCAGGACTTTATACCGCAGTAAAAAATGATCCAATCGCAAAAAACCTTCAGGAACTACTTGAGGTTCAGAGGCGTAAACAGATAAACATGCAGTTTTAGCATGTATGAAGCTATAACACTTGATATAAATGGTTTAAATAACTGATTACACTGCATTTACCTTCTGTAGTTAATTAATTTTACTTTAATTCATTGCATTATAACTGTGTCATCCTGTACAGAATATATTTTTGAGTTCTCTCTCCTTTAGTCGTGGTTGTGTTGTTTCCATAGAGGTGCAGGATTTTATACTGCAGTGAAAAATGATCCAACAGTGAATAAAAATGTTCTTCAGAGGGTTAAAATATCTCTCACACACACATTCACACCTACCAGGTAGTCTGGAGGGAGTCCAGGGCACTGAGTTTGGCACGTATCCCTGTTTGGTTGCGGTGACGACCAGCGGCGTCCCGAGGCGATAGGGGAAGCGCAGGTAGGTGTTGCCATCAGCTGATGAGGTTTCCGCGGTTACAGGCGTGTGATTGGCAAAGAGCTGCACGGCGGCTCCGAGCAGGGGCTGGTGGGTGCTGGCGTCGCTCAGGTGAACCTTCAGAGTCACTTCTGTGAACCAGCAGAGAGTTAAATGAGCACCACGTCGCATATGAAGCCTGAACCGACGTGACAGGAGGATATATACGGACACTGTGGTGTTATAATCACAGCCAACGTAAATACAGTCCTCTCACTAACTGGTTTAGTTTCAGCGCCAGGCCCTTTGCTTCCACAGTCCAGCCAATCACAAAGGGACTGGACTGCAGCCAGTGGCACTTCCCTTCTAAAACAATGGACCATTTCCCTCTCTCAAAGAAGCCTTGGAGCTGACGGGAAAAACAAGTGGACATAGGAACAGCTTCTCTGATGGAGGAAAAGTGTCAACACAGACTGCCCGTCTAAAGATACGTACACAATAACTTATACAATAATAAATCCAGTGTCTGACTATCAGTTTTGAGCAGAATTGGCTGTTGTGTGGCCACTTTACATAAATTCAAACACAATCAAATGTTACACTGAGTTCAAAAATAGTGCATAAAGTCATGCTACGACTTAATTATTTGCAAAAAGAAGAACAGGTTAATACTCCTAAGTAAAAGATTATGTCAATGTTGTCCAACAAGTACGTTATTATCAGTCAAATTAATATCATATGGCTGATAATTAAGCCTTTTTTGTGAATAAATGTGTTGCAACCAACTTTAGACCATTTCGATCAGGGGTGTCAAACTCATCTTAGTTCAGGGGACACATTCAGCTCAATCTGATCTCCAGTGGGCTGGACCAGTAAAATCATAACATAATAACCTATAAATACCCACAATTCCAAATTTTTCCTTTGTCTTCATGCAAAAAAGTTCATATTTAAGGAATTATCTTTTTACACATTATGAACAACATGAAATTTCTTAATAAAAATAAATTCAGTTTCAATAATATTACGCCTCAGTTTATCATTTACACATTCAAACCTACAGATCACAGTTTATCTATAAAGGCACAAAACATTCAGTCACATGTATCTGGAACTGAATGATATAGTACTTTATGACAAAAATTACAAAAGTCAGACAAAAGAAGACAAAAAAACGACAAAAACAAGACAAAATATTACAAAAATGAGATACAAAATGACAAAAAATGAGACACGACACAAAACAAAACAAAAAATTAGACAAAACAGTTACAAAGTGACAACAAATAAAGCAAAACACAAAATGGCAAAAATAAGAGAAAAAACACTAGCAACAAACAAGACAAAAACAAGGATCAAAACAACAAAAACATCATAAATGACAAGTCAGACAAAATGACGACAAACAACAAAAACAAGACAAAATATTACAAAAATGAGACACAAAGCAACAATGAACAATCTTATGATCAAAACAACTTGTCATGATCAAGAAATTATTTTAAAATTGTAGTTTTACAAATTTACAATTTGCAGTTAATGTCTTTTCTGGAATTTTTATACTTTACAAAGTCGGGCCGGATTGGACCCTCTGGAGGGCCGGTTTTGGTCCATGAGCCGCATGTTTGACACTCCTGGTTCAGACAGTGATGAATGAGGTAAACTGGCAGGAAAATGTTTTTGTAGCTGTTCCAAAAAATAAAAGAATGTTCATCTGCCTTTTTATCTTTACTAGTGAACACATAGACCCAGAGAAAAGAAAAGATTGTATTCATGGTGCTATTTAAAAGGCAGCTACTGTCGAATTTAAGCGGGGAATGTTTTCTTGCGTGCTGCTCAGTGTATTACTTGTGAATCAATCCTCACGTCTAACACAGCTTGACCATTCCTTTCTGTTGGCTCGCTGGCATGCACGCTCTTCTTGCTTTTGTGATGATTGAATCTTCTGGCACTTTAAATACTTTAATATTCTATGTCCTAACTCAGACACACACAAAAATAAAAGCAGCAGAACGTTAGGATGCACTCCAGCAGCACTACATCTATGTTCTTGAGGTATGTCAGATGGTGAAATAAACGCCCGCTGAATCGTGGAAACATAAGAGCATAGAGCTTAAATGATTGCATGATCAAGTGGTCAGTGAGTGCACAAAAACAATGCACAAAAGTGCATGTAAGTTATTTTTTTTAGGGAAAAAAGAAATAGATTTCACCTCGTCAAAAATGAATAATGGCTATTTTTGTTCCAAAGTTTTGTATGACTATAAAAAGCAATTTGAATATGATGACAAATACAGTCGGCAAGGGACTACTTTCTGACATTTCAATGGGTTAATTAAGAGATAATAGCCAGCCAGATGTACATTCCAAGAAGCTGAGTCACCCAAAGGTCTGCATCACTGGATTTCAAAATGCAGCAAAACAACAAACAAGCTCAGGCCATAGTGGTGGAAATTTTAGGCATTAAAAAAATCTCACAGGGGAGGAAAAAAAAGAGGAGAAAAAGGAGGAGGAAAGTCCAGAACTGGAGCTAAACCACAATCTCTGGTCATCATTTAGCTTGACCTCAGGTGGTGCTTTGGTTTGAATGCAGCTGATTGTTGCAACAAGAATCAGTTAAAATTTAAGCCAGGTGAAATAAAGGTTAACTACCTGACGATGCTTAGAAGCTGCGTGTTTTTGTTCAATTTCAAGGACATAACTGCTGCACCAATAACTATCAGACACTCTATTTAAACACCAAAAAGCCAGTCATAGAATCTGGTCACATCCAGCGAGCAGAGGTCGATTTTGCAAGGTGAGTTTGAGACAAATATGCTTACGCTAGCATGCTATTGCATTTGGCATCGTGTTTTTGTTCTGACTGCTTGGTTTGCAAACCTGTCATGTACTCACACTGAGAGACTCTTTACAGAAACGAAAAAATAAATAAATAGAAATCAGCCGTCGACCACGCAAAGATTTAATCACGTTTTGCTCAACTTTTGTCTGAGACCGCCTAAAATTGCACAGTATAAACAGGATTTAATGGACATTCACAATGCAGAACTTTAACCCTCTGAATGCTGAGCAGTTTCTCAGTGTTTTCACTCACTGTGGGCCCATTTTGCACTGCAATATAAAATCCTGCACCTCTATAGAAACAGCACAACTTTGACTAGAAGTAGAGAGAAGTGAGAAATTGATGTTATGCAGTTACAATGCCACGAATCACAAAAAAAAAGAAAAATGACATTAACTTTGATTATTTTTTACTAAGAACTAAAAAACATCTGGAATTAGCATGTGCAACACTTTTCCGAAGGCCCACAGGTATTACTAAAAATGGAAAAAAGGTGTTTCAACATATTATAGATAGATAATAGACTCTAGAAAGATGCAACTTGCTCTTCTGTGTACCGTTTTTGAACCATACTGCATTCATCTCAGACTCTTGTCATTTTCTAGTTGAAAACTCTGAATTTTTGTCACGTTACTGTTATCACAGGTTGATTAAACATTGCTTCTCAACTGTGCAGACGAGTGCAAAATTTTTAGTTTTTTACTGAATCTCATCCAACTGGATTATTTTTTATGAATTTATTTATCTGTGGCTAGAAACAGAACTCAAAAATGTCTATGATGCAGTATTACACAAGTTTAATTTCATGAATTATAAGACATAAAAGCACAAGTTATTTTTATGATCCATTTTTCCAGAAATGTGACGTGAAAATCTGAGTTGTAAAAGACAACATGCCTTTCAAACCCACAGGAGGATTTTTGGAGCCCAGAAGCAGTTTTGCGAGTTTCTGCGTATCACAAGTTGAAAAACAAACAAAAAGCCAATTTCATTTTTATATGCCAGAGGTATGATAAAGACAAACTCTGTAGAGAAACACTATAATTTCAGAACCGCAAGCTGTGATTCTGCCTCTGCACACATGACAACGTGGGCCCTGTTTGATCACCGGCTGACCCGCGGTGACCTTTCAATTACAGCTGAAAGGTTTTCCCCCGTCTTTCCCCCTTTACCAAAACACTCCCACCTCCCCCATGCTCACCGATACTGGATTTTGTCATAACTCTTCCTTGGAACCCCACCCACCGTGACATACCACCGGCTAGACTGATCGCCCTCCCCCCCAAGTTCAGGGATCCTCCGGCCAGCGAGGAGTTCAGCCCGAGTGCATTTAAAAACAGAGCTCCGCACCAAATGACACCTCTGAATGCTAGATCTGGCAGCGCTACATGCTAATCTCAAACCAACGCATCATTACGCTACGGTGTCAAGATTCCTTCCTTCCCTTTAGGACTGCACAAAAAGACTGGAATTCCCCCCTCAAGATAAACTCCCATGTTTTTCTGTGTGAGCTGGAGGGATCGTGACCTAACTTCCGGTCCCACTCCCACCGATATGCTGCTCGGGGTACCAGCTGTGCTCACTTTAAAAAACTCCCCCGGGAGACTCCACAACCGACACGAACACACACACATAAATGCAACAGTCCCCTCCCAGTCCTCGGCCAATAAATCAGTACCGAGCTGACATCATTGTTAAACAAGCTGGGAGTCTCCTCGCTGCTCAGGAGAAGAAGATCAGCCAAGACTCTGGATGTCCTCCAAACTAACTAATACACAGTACGGACCAATTTGATAGTCAAATGTCGTGTAAAAACTGTTGCTGGAAATGTTCCTCTGTACCCCTATGTAGATATTCCATTAAAAAACTGCAGTTTCCAGCTAGAATAGTCATTTACCACATTAACAATGTCTAGACTGGATTTATCATTCATTTAATGTTATCTTCATTGAAAAAATGCTTTTCTTTCAAAAATAAGGACATTTCTAAGTAATCCCAAACCCTTGAATGGTAGTGAAGATGAATTAAAGTTCCTCTATGATAGTTAAAGTTGCTCTATGTCATTTAAAGTTGCTCTAAAGGAGTTTAAGCTGCTGTAAAATGAGTTAAAGTTGCTCTATATTCATTAAAGTTGTTTCATATTAGTAAAAGTTGCTCTAAATGAGTTAAAGTTGACCTACGCTACTGTTCAAAAGTTTGGTGTCACCCAGACAATTTCATGTTTTCCATTGCAGTTAATGTGCCTTTTATAAGATAAGACATGAGCGAACGTTGTGAATCAGAAAGAAAATTCTTATGCCAGATTTAGCTCAGAAAATTACATAACAGAATAAATGCAGTGCTTAATAGAAAATTCACAAAAAGATAGAGAAGAATTGTTTTTGCTTGTTCGCTTTGTTTTTTGTTTTTTTTTTAACAAGAAAAAGACTCATTAAGAACAGAATAAAGATTGCTTTGTTTTCTCATTTGCCATTTTTCTCATTTCTCAATTTGTGTAAGAATTAAAATGTATATAGACAGTAATGTTGTGTTGATGGGAACGATCAGAGCACTGTGGACGGCGTCAAAGGTTTTACTCTAAAATATTATCCAATGTGTTTCATTAAACTGTCAGAATTAAAGGCTCCACCTTAAACAGGTAAGTAAATGTCAGCCCACTGTGCTGATAAAACCGGTTTCAGTTTTCGCATCTGGGTGTACAATTAATGCAGGATTTTGGCAGTCAGTAGTCCTTCTACCTCCAACACCAACATTCAGGCAGAGAAAAGCAGAAAATAAAGTCATACAGAGTTTGTCTGCAGCCTCCAAATCATGAAATCCTGCTGCTCTGTGCTCTGAACGTGAAATTCTGAATGAACAGAATTTCTACAACAGAATATGTACACATATACATTCAATATTATATATCAACATTGCTAGGTTACTTCTCTATCACTTTCATTGCCCACTTAAACCCATAACTAAAGCTTTATTTGTTACTGTTTCTGTTACTGTTGCTAGCATTAGCATTGCACAGAGTGGCTTACTGCAGAAAAAAATTGGAGGGAAGTGCCGTGGGAATTTCAAAATAAAAGCGTACCTGTAGTGGCGACACACAATATGGATCAATTTTTGGATTTTCATTTGATGTCATCATATTGTTGATCATTAAATTGATATACCAATCCAGTTTCATGTATTTGTGCATCTATAATATGGAGTCCTACAAGTCAGTCCAATCTGTACTGGAGTTTTTTACCAAAGCATTACAACATGTGGGTATTTTTAGGCTTTCAGTACTTACCCTCATTCTGCAGCTAAACCTCCATAACTGCTTCTTACTCTCTAACTTACTGTCTAGGTTTGTATATGGAGCACCATATGGACAATAAAGTCATCAAAGAGCTTTGCCTCACCAACGCTGCGATATCGCACCAATTATCTGCGGCAGCAGCAGCCAAAGCAGCAGGGTGGTTGAGAGTGTTTGGAGGCAAGTAGAAAGAGATAAACCCAAGAGGGTAAAACAAATCAGAGAGAACGAGTGAATATTTTCCCTCCACTACAGCCTGAGTTAAGTTTCAGAGAGGCCAATCATCTCAGCACCACAAAGCCGAGGTGTGATAAACTGGAAATGGATGGTATGGCTGGACTCCACTGGGTGTGTGAGGTGGTTTGGTGTTCTTCCAAGCAGAGGAGGGGGAAGCTCATGAAGTTCAGTGGAAGGTTTGCAATAGCAGCAGCCACACTCGCTGCTCATTATAATGGATTGTTTATCACACGTTACTGCAGTTCAAAGTTATGTGAGTGATGAAATAAACCAAAAGAACCCCACAGAACACACTCAATTTCAGATGACATTAACCGCCTGAACCCATAAACTCGTAGGTAGTCACCAGAAAGTGCAAAAACAGAAATAATGGCGAGGATTTCAACTTTCCAATGGTCTTTGAAAGAATATGTGAGAAAAATGAGTCGACTGTAAGCTAGAAATCACAATAGTTCCTCAAAATCACATCTTGTTTAAAAACATACCACAAATACAGCATTTGCACTACACAGATCCCATAAAAAACTAAAAATTCTGTGATTTTCACCACAACAGAGAAGCCATAAATGACTCAGCTGTGACCAACAGTCACGGAAGAAAAATTCTGAGAATATTTGGCTGAATTAGAGCAGAGAGGAAACAAGCATGGAAACAAATGGGAGAGGTAAATAAAATATAATTAATGAAAAAAATCAGTGCAGTATGGCTCAACAATAGCTTAAGGAGGAGCAAGTTATTGGAAGATCCACTCAGCATCTTAAATAAAGCATTTACAGCCACAGCTTTTCCCCTAAACGGGTAACACCTATGGACACATACACGTATTTATACGTAAACTCAATTTTTTTCCCCAAATATTCACAATAATTCAACTATGATTTATACCATTATAACTGTCATACTTTACAGACGACATTTCTGAGTTTTCTCTCCTTCTTCACGTTGTTCTGTTTCCATAGAGGTGCAGAACTTTATACTGCAGCAAAAAATGAGCCGTCAGCGAGCAAAAATGTGATAGCAAAGAAATGCCTAGAAATGATTTGGGATTCAGAGGGTTGAACACATAAAAACACAGTTCTCCTGTTGTGGAGCTGTGACACTGGGAAAAAGATACAGATGCTTTAAACTGTTAAATTTAATCAATCTTCTGTGGACAAATGGACTATCAGTTATAATACCAGCATAATTTGCAATATTTTTGAAAGGGCCTCATGTATGGCTGTAGCTAAAAATCAGTTTCTTTATTAAGAAATCTGCAAATTCTGTCATCCGTCACATGATTAATTCATTACATGTTCAATTCAATTTAAGACCGCAGTGTAAAATAACCTCTACAGCTTCCTAGAAGATAGATAAAAATGGCATCTTTATCTATCTTGTTTTGTCAGATCAGTAGTTTAACAGCGTCACATAAAGCGAAGAAAAGCAGGAAATCCTCACAACTTCTGGTAACAGACATTTATAATTTTCCTGGGAAAACTCTTCAAACTGCTAACTGATCCTGAAAATATCTGAAGAGTCATTTTCTGTGGTGCTATTGTTCTGAGAAAGGGATAGTTTAAGGTCTTCTATGAATAGAAACAGCAACAACCAGCACGAATGGCTGAAGGTGAAACTAAAATTTGACAAACATCACCATAGTAATGGGAAATTTGTTTAGTTATTAAAGATCAGTGCTTTAACTAACTACAGCAACATGACATTTGTTGATACTTTTGTCCGTTTGTTACTTTATTAAGTTTATAAAATTCCATAAAATAATTCAATGTGATGCCTTCAGCCGAATCCTTATTTGAGAAACAGGAAAAAGCAGATGTTTTTCTACATCTTCTTGTTTAAATGACTTAATTGAGTATCAAAATAGAAACGCACAAATATTCTGCCAGTTGTAATCACTTTGGCAAACCGTTTCCGCCCTAAAGCAGCGTAAGAACACTGCAGCAGCAAACCGTCTCAAGCAGAAGCACATGGTTGATTATGAGAAGACCCAGGAATCATGTGAGCCGAGTGGAAGTGGAGGTCTGCACAATAAAAACACACAAACACACGCTAAGCTACGCAACCTCTGGGCGCCGAAACACTGGAGCCTTGTTTGTTGTGAAGCAGTAAATAAATAATTACTTTTAACTATCATTTTCTGTATGTCGTAGTAGCATTGTGAACACTGCTTCGTCCCTAAAGCAACACTACAAATGCAGCTCCACCAGACAGGCCTTTTCAACCTAAAGCGCCAACACACTGTTGCTTGTGATTCTGGATTTAATAACTTGTTTGACCGCAGGAAAAAAACGCCACAATTATTGAGGTTGTGTTTTTTAAGCATTCGGATAAACAGCAAACATCTGCGGTGGGGAAAAACATCAAGATGCAGAGTGAATCAGCGACGGACACAAAAAATGACAAAAAAATTGCATTTTTAACA
This sequence comes from Amphiprion clarkii, assembly GCA_027123335.1. Classification (NCBI taxonomy): domain Eukaryota; kingdom Metazoa; phylum Chordata; class Actinopteri; family Pomacentridae; genus Amphiprion; species Amphiprion clarkii. The sequence goes on from CM049573.1 coordinate 4,771,724, forward strand.
TTAAATAACTGAGTTTTGCTATCTGGATTTACCATTATAGATAACAACAATGTCATTTTGACCAATTGCAGTGCAAATTGTTATCTATAATATCATTTTGTCCAATTAAAACCACAATTAAAGATAGTTTTAATTCAGTTTAGTCAGAATACCTCATTAGTCTGATTTGTTGTGATGATGCTGCTAATTCGAGGCTTCTCATTGGATGTTGGTCCATCAAAGCATTTGAACGGTGGATCAAACAGTTAGAAAACACTGTAAAATAGAGCTCATCAGCGAGAAGTCTGTGGAAAATTAGAGCTCCATTCATCAGAGGCTTGTGGTCATAATTTACCAGAATCTTTGGCGTGGTGATAAAACGGCTGTCAGATGCAGTTTAAGCGCCACACAGAATGCTTGAAAAGCAAACCACATCCAACTTGTCATGGATTCTGACGCAGCTTCAGATGCACACGAGCTCATTTCATCGAATCTAAAGTCTAATTAAAGATATCTGTAATTAAAACAGGACAATATGATTATTTTAACAGACACTACACTGTTTCGCAATTTCAGCATGTCTTTTCCACTGAACAAAAACAAAAATACATACATTTTTACAATATTTTGTACAAAAACAGTCCTTTACATCTGGAAAATACAATTTAGAGGTTGGGACTGGTGCGGAGTTCAACTTTCCAACTGTTTTTGAAAGAATTATTTGTGTGAAAAATGAGCCAAGCCTAAGCTAGAAATCATGACAGTTCCTCAAAATCACTATATTCTGTATGTCTCGTTTAAAAATATACCAAAAATATAGCATTTGTACTACCCAGATCCTGTAAAAAAAATAAAATTAAAAAAATTCTGCGATTTTTGCCACAACAGAGGAGCTATGAATGTCTCAGCTGTGACCAACAGTCGCAGAACAAAAATTCAGAGAATATTTGGCTGAATTGTGAGCTGTATTTCCACAGAGCAGAGAGGAAACAAGCACAGAAACAAATGGGAGAGATACATAAAATAGAATTGATCAATAAAACTCTAATTAATTTAAGATATCTGTGATTAAAGATGAAAAATATGACTATTTTAAGAGATATTGCACTTGCAATATAACAAAAAAAATTTTGTGGATATCACAGTTTCAGTGTCTTTTCCACTGAACAAAAATACATAAATATTTATCAAATTTTTGCAATATTTCATATTAAAGGGTCGCGTTTCTTTACGTCTAGAGAATAAAATCTGGAAGCCGGGACTTTTCTGTAGCACCACAAGGCTCCATTTCTATATTTTCCCTTTACTCCTGCGTTTTGCACAATGTACTTGTCCATTTTCCATCAGATGCTCATCAGTATGTGCCGTTACATTCTGACTAAATATAGACAAGATATCTACAGCATCAATCTGACCAGTTCAAACTGAATTAAAGAATCTAAAAAGGACAATGTAGGTAAATTGAACTGAGGAGAATTAAAGGTATCTTGAACTAGACTTATGACAAGTCAGAATTAAACTGCAAATATATGAAACTAGCATTACAACTAGTCAGAATTTAGCTCCAAATGCCTGCAGCTAAATTGTAAATATCTGAAATGAGAAACACATGAACTACGTCCTGTTAGACTGATGATGTTGCGATCTTAAATGTTCTGTTCGACATGGAAGAATTGCATTGTGGAGATCTGCAGTCCAGTTTAGATATTAATTTTTTAAACAGCTTGCCATTTCCAAACACACACACTCTCTCCCATCTGTTGAACTAAAGCTGAGCCTCTACAAGCATAAAGATCGCCAATCAGTAGGTGTCCAGCCTGCTATTTTCCCTCATCCGGATTAAGAGTAAGATTAGATAGTGGCTGTCAATCCCATTAACTCAGCAGGGGACCGAGCAATTAAGTTACATCATCGGGCTAAATAGCAAAAGCACTCTGTCCATCTATTTCCTCAGTAAAAACACTGCACTACATAGTACACCATTACAGCTCCTGCTATTTTACCAAGGAGGCTGCTGACCCTGACCTTAAAAGCAGCGTTTTCCCATGACCTGAAGTGTCCTACCCGAGGCTAGCTGATGCTAGCGCCAGCATCTCTTGATCAGAAATCAAGCTTGGCTAGCTGGTGACAATATGATCTGATTTGTGTGCTTCCTGGCAGCCGTCGTCCAGCTTCAGCAAATGTTTGTCTGCTGGAGATGCGAAGCCATGCCTATTATGGGCTGCAGTAATGCGAGTGAGATCTATATCTGCGGGCAGATTGTCTGTCTGGCTCCACTCATCCATGCCGTTCGCTGGACGGACCAGGAGAAATCCTCGGTATCGACCTGAACAAACCCCCTCTGGGACGCCCGAAGGTCAATCTGAGGCGAACTGAGCACCGGAGAAGGAGGGAGGAAACAGAGGGCAGACTGAGGCTTCAAAGAGAGGAATTATCCAGGCCTGTTTTTAGCTCTAACTGAACTTGTGATTGTGAATGTGATTTATTTTCATGCCTGATGACGACCATTAAACCAGAACTACACTGTAAAAAAAATCCTCACAATCTGGTAGCAAAAGTGCCAGAAAAAATACATTCAAAAAAGATGTAATATTCAAAAATCTGTAAAAATTCCTGAAAATACTGGCAAATATCTGCAAAATAATAATTATTATATCGGATTTAAATACAATGCAAAAGTTTAATTTTACAGTCTACAAACTTATTTTTCATGTCGATGTTACGTACAGTTTTGGCCTGTTTTGTTTTTTACGTAAAAATGTAAATAAATACTTTTTATTTTTAATTAAACAAAAGAAGGAAAATGAAGGCAAACCAAAACTGGAAAAAAAATTGCTATTTTTTTCATCTTTAACATACATATTTTTTCTTTTAAGTGACAGCAAATATAAAATTATAAATTATGTAAAAGAATATTTTTGCTAATTTAAATAAAGTAAAAGGAGGACATTGTAAAAAAAACAAACTACTACTTGTAAAAACAGAGACGTCTGATATGGACGTAATTTACAGCTTTGGCCTGTTTTTTGTTAATATGTACATTTTTATCTTTAATTTTACTAGGTATTATCTGTAATTTAAAAGGAAAACCTGATAATAACCCTTAAAAAATATTTTTTGACTAACATTTTTTCATATTTTTGGCAAATATCTGTAAAATAAAGATTTTTTGGTTGATTTTAATAGTGTAATTTTACAGTAAAATAATGTAAAACGACAAATTACCATTTGTAAAAATAAAGATTTTTCATGAGGACATCATTTGTCAGTTATGACCTGTATTTTTTTTTTTTACAGGCAACATTGTATATAATTTTTTTTCAGCAATTTTACTAAATATTACCTTTAATTTAACAAAGCAGGGAAAACCTGATAAATAACTGTTAAAAAATAAATAAATTTTCAATATTTAATGTAATATTTCTTTTAAACAATGACATCTCTTTTTGCTGATTTTACGTGCATTATTTTACAATAAAATGATGTAAAACAACCAACTCTATTATGTGCAAACAGTAATTTTTGATGTATACATAATTCTAAGCATTGACATTTTTGTGTCATTTTACTAGTTATTATCTATAATTTAACAAATAGAAAAAATCTGTAAAATAACAGCAAATTGTCTAAAGAATTACAGTTAAATTACAATTAGAAACTGCAAAAAAAAACATGCTTTTGGTTGGGGTTTTTTTTGCAGTGCAGTTCCCAAACTCTCAAACTAATGGCAAAAGTAAAATAAAAAAACCTACAAGTCAAAAGAAAACCCCTCTGAGCACCGAGTATTGTATTTTTTCCCATCTCTGGTTGATTTACAGTGATGGTTACTGTATGTTTACATTCATGTTCCACTTGTAAACACAGTTGTAGTGAGAGAACCAAATGTAGGGCAGCCAAAAAAAAAAAAAAGAAAGCAAACACTGATGACTGCACGCAAGCGAGAGATAAAAGTGATGGCTGAACCAGATGTGGTAGATGTTAGCAGCTACGATGACAGGGCAGCTCTGATATTGACTGAACAAGAAGCCGACGGATTGTTGTGATTCATATCTGCTCTCAAACTTTGCATGTGTCGGCCGCCGCGCTGACAGGAAACCCTCCGACAGATCTGCAGACGTAAGCTCGAATCCTGAAAAGTTTACTACACAGTTCTGACAGAGGCACAATTAATATACGCACACCCCACATCACTTATACGACAACCACTGACACTGTTTTTGCAGACGAAAGTAATATTCATTTATTCTTTTGTCCTCACTTTTGAGCTCTGTATTAAATATTTACATTTGGTGTTACAAGATGAAGCATTTCCTCAATTACAAATATTACATTCTCAATTTTTTTTTAATCAACAAAAGGTTCATTATAAGTGTCTAAAACCTTAGGTGATGCCTTCAAATGTCTTGTTAACAGTTAAAAATCCCAAAATATTTAGTTTTCTATCATTAAAGACAAAGGAAAGGAGCAAATTCTCATATTAGAAAACCTATAACAAGAGATTATTTGGTATTTTTGTTTTAAAAAAACAATTATTTTCTGTCAATCTACTAATTTAATATCTTTACATTGTTTATGCTTCATTTTGTCTATAATAAATACTCATAATATGTATGAAATAGGGCTGCCACCAAAGGATATCGTTACTGCTGATTAATCAAATAGTTGCTTGTTTAAAATAGAAGTTACAAAAATCAGTAAATGTTTTGTCCACAACCCAAAGATATTCAGTTTACTGTCACAGAGGTGGGAAGAAACCCAAAAATATTCATATCTGAGATGCTACATTCTGAGGTCATCAAAATAGTTGGTTATTGGTTAAATACTTAGCAATTAATCAATTAATCGTTGCAGCATGTATAAAATATTGGTTCTTACAGTACCCTCCTGCACCACTTTATCTAATATAAATATGATAAAAATATTTTTTTAAAGATTATTTTTTAATTTCTGACCAAACAAGTTATTAATTAGTCAAGAAACTAATGTACAATAAAAAATGTATTTCATGCATATTAAAAGAATATACTGTGCACAGAATGAATATTTAAAAACTTACATCAATATCCCTAATTGCAAAGGCTGCAACTAAAAATTATTTTCATTATCAGTTATTTTCTTGATTAATTTATTATTTGTTATGTTTGTAAAAATGTAAGAAAAGGATGTAAAATGTCAAGGAGGAAAGTCGCCAGAAGATATTCATATTTAAGAAGCTGCAATTTGAGAATTCAGGGTTTTTCCATGAGAACATTATTCATTTATCAAAAATAATCCATGACTAATTTAGTAGTTGACAACTAATTGATTAATCGTTGCAGCTCTACCTGACAAAGGTGGATGGCTGCAGTCAGTGGGTTAAATGGGGACATTCAGAGCAGTTTTCTTTCAAAAAAATATCATGTTGAATTAGAAAAGGTTGCGGTTTTGCAGAGTAGAAATGACTTATTAGCTTAAACAGACACAAACGCAGAGAGAAATTGTGTTTTGTAAAACGTAGCGACACCAAAAATGACAAATCACAGCAGCTGGAGTCGGTCACGGCTCGACTATTTTGCAATATATTATGTTTTCCGTTTATTTAACTACACCAGGATGAGCTAAATGAGCTTTAAAATGCAGTCTAAATCAAACAGTTTGTGTTTAAAGCATTTCAGAGAAGTTTACGTGCTAACAGCTAACTTGCTAACGCTAGCTAAGTTTGCATCGCATCAGCATCCGAGCTGTTAGCGGCACCGTTAGCCTCTACAGCGGCCAAGCTAGCCGCTCCTGGGAGCAGAAAAGCGGATAAAAAAACGGACTTTACTCCTAACCTTGTGTGACCGTGTCCTCCGGTAACGTTTTACCAGCAGCTCCCGACACCAAGTATCCCAAAAAGCAGAGCAGAATCGCCGCGGCGCCGCTCCGCTCCACAGCCCGCATCACTGCAGATGTGTGTGAAAACGGCGAAAGGAACAAAAGTCGAACCGAACAAAATCCACCGCCGGTTTAAACTCGGTGTCCGTCCGCATCAGCCAGAAGTCGGGTTATTCCCTCCATGTTCCGGCGGCAGCAGCGCTCCTGGTTTCCTGCCGAGCTCCTGCCGCATCCCCAGCCCCCTTTCTCTCGCCGCTCGGTGGCTGTTTTTCTTTTTTCTGTTTTTTTTTTTCGTGGACGGGCCCCGGGTCATGGAGGAAGGCGGCCCCGCTCCTCTGAGCCACATGCCCCAGAACAGCTCCAACAGGCGGCTTCTTCCACACGCAGCGCCGCCGAACATCCGCGGAGCTCCACCGCCACCTGCCGGAGAAAAGGCGCAAAATTTGCGAGTGAATTTTTGCTCAGACAAAACTATTTAAACCAATGCAAAGTTTTGGTTCATAGTGATTTTTTAAATTTCATTTATTATTATTATTATTATTATTATTATTATTATTATTATTATTATTATTATTATTATTATTATTATTATTATTATTATTATTCCCTACAGTTTTTTAATTTTTGTGTTATTTTTTTCCGTCCGGAAATGACATAAGCAAATGTCAAAGATTCAAGATTCAAGACCTTTACAATACAATACAATGCAATAACTTTATTAATCCCCGAAGGGAAATTCAGTTGTCTGGGTTCGTTTGGGCTTTAATGTATTTTTTTTATTTGTTTATACAATGAACCTAAACACTCAGAATGATGCTGGAATATAAAGAAAATATTACGAGTAAAACCTAAAGGCATTGTGGTTTCCATTTGTACATCTATATAATACCATAACATGCTATGGCCTGCTTTAATTTTTGTTTTTCTTTGTGTATAAATGGGCAACTGTGTCCATCATATTCACCATAATAATTTAATAAAATAGATGACTTTTACTGTATTTTCAGCTTGTGTTATTGCCGTCATCAGTTAAAGCTGCTTTTAGTCATGAAAGTTCAAACCTGAGAGTTCAGTCCACAACTACAGAACTTTGAACTACTTCCTACTGAAAAAATAGTTCCTGTTTCCACTGTCAGGACACTCCTCACAAATCACAACTTAAAACCAACATTATCAATCAATAAATTAGCTGTACATCACTATTAGAGCAGTTTTTATACAAATGAAATGTAAAATAAAGTGTTTTTACAGAACAGAAGGAATTAAAAGGCAATAAAAACCTTTCCCTATAAATATTTTTTTTATAAATGAACATCACAATAAAATAGGAAGTGAGGGAATGAGGAAACACCAGAGGGAACAAATATCCAAATTCATAGACAATAACTAAAAGCAAAGTGATATCAGATTTCTGAATAGGAATAATAAGATAAGATTAACTTTAATGATCTCTAGCTGAGCAAATTCACAAAAAAGAGTAGGTTTTAAGTTTGTTTTTATTAATACTAACACTCTCTGCTACCCTCAACAAGTTTATCAAACACATAAGTGATTTGAAGGTGCAGAAAATTTACAATTTTAACCAAAAAAAAACCCTTCTGAAACATATCTGAGCTATTCAATTACTGGGATTTATAAATGAAGTGGGATGTATTAAGCTATCATTGATGTTAAAAGGTCCAACCTGCACATGTAGAAAGCTTATTTTCCCTAAGCAAAACACACAAACGAGGACAAAACAGCATCTAAGTAGGGATATTGTAAGAAAAGAAGAGTTTATCTATAGGAGAGTAAATATTTAAAAGCTGTTTGCAACACCTGAGAGCCAAAATACATTGTTATTCAGTCTATATTTCATTATATTTTGAATCAAGAACAGAAATGAGTGTCTACTTTTACATAATAAAGAGATTTCCAACAGACAAGGAACAAATTCATGCTTAAAAATTAACTCAAATGCAGGAAATTCAGGGTTTAATGCTCGGAAACTCCAGTGGTGAAACAAAATCCACACCAGCACTTTTAAGTGCAGAATCCTGACATCAGTTTCACAAATTCTCACTGATATAACTCATCAAAAAACACAGCGACTTGCCACCAAAAGACAAAGACACAATGCAGGTTTAAGAAATTAGTCAGTGCTCAAAAGTACAGAGTTAAATTTTTTCCATGTTTGGTGACTGTCAGAAATTTCTTTGTGAAAAAAAGGAAACTCCAGAAGGAAGCGGTGCAACCTGAATAAAGAGTTCTGCTTTTGGGACTTCCACATGCTTGTTCAGTTGAAGAAGTAATTCGGGGGACCTATTCTAATCGAATGAACGGCTGCAAGATCATTTACTGATATTGATAAAGCTTTTAAGTTGCAAAAATCACTTTAATTAGTTGAGTTGACACAATAAAGTTGCATTAACTTCATATTTTGTGTAATTTTAACTCAAATTTCTGCATTTTTGACGTAAAACTAAAATCATGTTGAGGTAACTTAAAGAAACTGGTTTGATAACTGAATTTGTCTTTACATATATGTCAGAAATTAATGCCCTTTCACCTGCTTCTTTAAACTGGTGTTTTATATTTGGTTTAAAGTGAATAAATTAGGTTTCTGCTGCCTTTTTCTGAGTAGGAGAGTAAATAAAAGCACAGAACAAGGTAAAACTGATGACAAAATCATGTGTAACATTTAACATTTGGGTAAAGAAACTACTCAAGTTATAAACTTCATGCCAACTTCAAATTAAAAAATAAAGTTGCAGCAACTCAAAGTGTTTATTTGAGATAAATCAGATAATTAAAATAGATTTAACTTAAATTGGTGGTATAAATATGACTTGTGAACTTCATTTTGATGAACTTATTTAAATTGTGCTGCCAAGTTCATTGACTCTGTTCAAAAAATTCACTTTTTTGAGTGTGTTTAACACTAGAGCAACTTAATTTTCTAAAAATTTGCCAGCTTAACTATCAATTATGTGCATAAGATTTAAAAATGTACTTAAAAATGTGGAAAAATGACCTCGAGAAGCATAACTTTGATGAGTAAACAACATAAAAACCTGCGTTAACGCTGCCAATTATTAAATAAGTTGGAATTAAAAAATAAGGATGTAATTTATTCATTAGAAATTGTCAGAACTCATAAAAGATCGATGCAAACTGCTGCGATATTAAGCCTTATTTTTATTATTATCAAAAAGACACAGCTGTGATTTAAAAAGAGACAGTTTATCTGGATTTTAAACCACAAACTGCATATTATAAGCATGATAAAGTTTTCCTTTTTTGGTCAGCTGTCAGTGTGAAGAAGCTTTTCAACACGGAATTTGGTTGTGAAGGTTCTTGTGCAGTTTTTTTTTCAGGCTAAAAACTCAATTTTCCTTCATTTAATGCAGTGTAGACCCAGAAAATGTGATTTTACAACAGAAACAAACAGGATAAGAAAGTTGTGAAGTACTGAGACACAGACTTTGTTTTTCTGGTTCAGCATAAGATAAATAGTGCATTGAAGGTCATGAAGCAAAGTTATTTCCTCATATTTAATGCTGCAGGCACAATAGCAAATATTTATATAAATGCTTCCAGACGTCTCTTGCAGAACCGGTTCAACTGTTGTTACTGTTGACGCTCAAATAACAAGGAAGCTGTGGTCAAGCTTTCATTTCTACCGTCTGATTTATTTTTTTTTCTACACTTACACACGTTTGTACTGATTCACCAAAGACCCACAACCTGACATTCTGCAGTTCCTTGTTTTTTTTTCTGTGCTTTTTATTCAGTTCATGTGATTTATTGTGAGATTGTTCCTGGATTTGTTCACTCAGAGTTTTAAATGAGGATGATCTGCAGCTCAAACATGAAGCTCTCTGCTGGTTTAATTCTGCTGTTCCACAGCCTCGGCGTCGTCGCACAATGTAAGAACGAGTTTTACACATTTACTCTCTTGTTCTACTAGATCATAACTTCAGTTTCTGTTGACAAATGCCTGAGGATTTTAAAGAAGTGACTTGGTTGTCACATTGTACAGTTGCACCCAAAATTCTGTTCAGACTTGCCAAGTTTTGACTTACAGTGAATTTTTATTTGGCCAACAGGTTTCTTCTGGCTGGAAATAACAAAGACAAGTCATAAAAGACTGGAAGATGTTGTGTTAGAAATGATAATGATGAATTTTACTATATTTATGCCATTTTTTTGTCCATTAATCAGTGTTAAAGTCAGTAGTTCTAGTGTCTAACAGTGTTCCTGCAGGTCTCCACTGGGATTTAGTTCCTCCAAGTGTCCATCTCCAGCTCTTTGAAGGCTTCCTCTCCATCACTCTGCTCTTCAGCTCCTCCACAGATTCTGGATGGATTCAGGTCTGGACTCTGGCTGGGACACTCCAACATCTTCTCATTGTTTTCTCTTCACCATTTCTTCACCACGTCGGCTCCATGTTTCACATCATTGTCTTGTTGGAAGCTCCAATGCTGCCCAAGGAGCAGTTTTTCTGCAGACTGCCTGATGTTCTCCTCCTCAATCTCAGTGTTTCCTCTTTTCTCATGATGCCGTTTCCTTCAGACATGACTTGTAATTAAGCAGTAAGTGAGTAGAGAAGTGCTGCAGGTCCAGCTGAGCTTTAGTGTGTCTGTCTTGGAGAAGTGGAGTCCTCCTTGGTCTGATCCATGGAGACCAGCCTTGCTCTTGGTCTGCTGAAGTGTCTGATGGACATGTTGCTACCAGAACTGCTCACCAGGAACATTTGGAATGAGATAAAAGCTGCATTTCTCCAAAAACTTGCAACAATTCCGAGGAGTATAACTATTTCTAGACATTTCTCTCTTTGGTCCGAGATAGTATCCATGTACGCTGATGATATGTTTCTGTACATTGATAAAAAAAACTTTCTTTTGCTCACTAGTTCTCCACATATTTTGGAGACATTTGCAGAAATTATACATTTTTCCAGCATAAAAGTCTCCACTGCACAGCTCTTGAACATTTGAAATCACATAGAAGCTGCATTTTGTCATGAATTTGCAACAATTTCAAGGAGTATAAATCATTTTGACCATGTATTTTTAGTATTTTTAGTATGGAACTCCTTGGACTTTTTCATCATGCTTCAAACCGTGGTCACTTGACTTTGACAACATTTGGATATGATTTTATAGACTTTAAACATATTGTGAGCAGAAGCAGTGTGCAACTGGAGATCCTCACTGAGATCTTCGGTTTAAACCAGGACTGGAGACACAACAACTGCATCAACTGTTCTCAGTTTATTCTCAGTTTATAGTGGATTAAAACACTCTAGAACATAGTAGAAACTACCAGGAGTATTTTAAAATGGTATCAAAGCTGCATTTTCTTAAAAATCTACAGCAATTTTAAGGGTTTGGATAATTTTGGACATGACATTTTTAGTTACAATTCATCATTGCCATCTCTAACACAATGTCTGATTGTGTTTTATCACCTGTTTATGTAATTTCCAGCAAGAAACCTGTCGGTCAAACTAAAATTCACTAAAAAGCAAAATTTGGCATAAAATGTGATTAATTTGGGGTTTATCTGTATTTACAGGAATACATGTATCATGTCCCTTATTTCCATTTTGTTTTCCAGTTGTCCATGACATCACCTACATTGTCGGCTGCTTTGAGGACACCACAACTATAGCACAGTATGAATTCGACGGTGAGGAGATTTTGTATGCGGATTTCGACAGACAGGAGGTTGTGTACACTATTCCACAGTACCTTGTGCCGGACCCCGTTCACGTATTTGGAGATTTGCATGTATATAGAAATGCTCTGAAAGCCAGGAGGGCGTGTGCAGGGGTCGTAGCGTACTGCAAGGTGGAGGGCATCCATCCAGAAGAAGTCAAAGGTAAAACACGTTTACTGTGAGCTGTTACTGCATGGATTTTCTGTCATTTTAGACTACTTGACTCACTCTAGACCAATTTTGTGGAATTCTGAACACGACAGTCATTTTTGGAAAGCTTGAAGTCATTGGTGACGGTGTTTAACTTACTTCAAACAATTTCTGAGTCATTTGGGACAAGGTTTGTGTGATTTTTGACATCTTTATGTTAATTTTGGAAAGTTTCAAGTCATTGGCGACATTCTTAGCTTAATTTGGTCAGTTTTCAAGTCACTTTTGGACTATTTTCAAAGTCATTTTGGATTAATTTTGACTCATTTTGTATGAACTGTGTTATTTTGAACAATGCTTGAGTCATTACCGATGGTTTTTTTAGCTTACTTTGGACACGTTTCGAGACATTTTGGATGAACTGTCTCATTTTGAATGTTACTCAAGTCATAAACAATGTTTTTTAGCTTACTTTGGAGACGTTTCGAGACATTTTGGATGAATTGTGTCATTTTGAAGGCTACTCGAGTCATTAGCAATGGTCTTTACCTTACTTCTGACACGTTTCAAAATATTTTTGATAACACTTGAGTCATTCTGGACAATTTCAGTCAAATTCTAGACTTCATCCAGGTAATATGGACACTTTCAAAATAATTTCGAACAGCTTTAAGTCATTTTGACCAATTTTGTGCCATCTGGAAAGTTTCAAGTCATTGGTGACACTTTAAATGACTTTGTACAACATTAACACTGCGACAACTTCCTGATGAAGGTTTTCTATTTGTGTTCTGACCCACTGTAGATCCTCCTGAGAGTTTCATTTACCCTGAGGATGAAATCATTCTGGGACTCAGGAACAGCCTCATCTGCTTTGTGAACCATTTCTACCCTCCGTCCATCAACGTCAGCTGGACCAAAAACGGCCTTCCAGTGTCGGAAGGCGTGTCTCTCAGTCAATATTATCCCAACAGTGATCAAACCTTCCACCGGTTCTCCATGCTGACGTTCACGCCAAGCGAAGGCGACGTTTACAGCTGCACAGTGGAGCACTCAGCACTGGACACGCCCAAAACAAGAATCTGGGGTCATGATTTTACCTCATAAACACACTTTATACCAAAAACTTTTTATTGTTTCTATAATAATCCCTATTCTCTTTATCTTTCTTTACAGATGTTGAATTCCCCAAAAGTCATCAAAGTCTCATAGCAGATGTTTACTGTGGAGTCGGACTGAGTCTGGGCTTGCTGGGAGTCGCAGTTGGAACATTTTTAATTGTTAAAGGACAACACCATTAATTCAATCGGTCTAAAAGGAGCGAAAGTTTATCCAGTTGTGACCAGGTGTTTGCTGAAACAGACAGACTGAGATGTAGAAGAACATGAAGACTAATATACAGTATAATAAGCTTTCTGTGTAACTCTCAGTTGATTAAAACCTGGACCTGCTGCAGAAGTTCTACATTTTTACTTGTGAATGAAGCTAATAATATAATTATTGTTTTATTTACATTGGATGGATGGATGGATGGATGGATGGATGGATGGATGGATGGATGGATGGATGGATGGATGGATGGATGGATGGATGGATGGATGGATGGAATAGATAGATAGATAGATAGATAGATAGATAGATAGATAGATAGATAGATAGATAGATAGATAGATAGATAGATAGATAGATAGATAGATAGATAGATAGATAGATAGATAGATAGATAGATAGATACTTTATTAATCCCGAGGGGAATTCAAGCTTCTTATGACCAAAGTGTCCTTGCTCTGTGTCCATTCAAACTTTGGACTGCAGGTCAGTCTGGATCAGTCTTTCATTTTGAATAATTCTGGACAAGTTTCAAGACATTTTGGATAAATTCTGAGTTATTTTGACTTTTGTGTAATTTTGAACACTACTTTAGTCATTTTGTAATGGTCGACAGTGGTCCACTTACTTTGGACACGTTTTGAGTCATTTTGGACAATTTTTGACTCATTCTGAAAAGTTTGCAGTCATTGATGGTGTTTTTTTTAGCTGACTTCGACAAGTTTCAAGAGAGTTTCTGAACGCATTTTGGAAAGTCCGACTCAAGTTTCGTTCTCTTGGCTGCAGGCTCTGGCTGCAGAAGTTTCCTGTTATTTTGGATGAATTTTGTGTCATTTTCAACACTACTTGAGTCATTTTGGAAATTTTCAAGTCATTGACAATGGTTTAAATAATTTTTGAGTCACTCTGGACCAATTTTGTATAATTTTAGACACTTTTAAAGTATTTTTGGAAAGTTCCAAGTCATTGGACACGGTTTTTAACTTACTTTGGACAATTTCAAGTCATTGTTGACCATTTTAAGTCATTTTGGATAAGTTCTGTGTATTTCTAGACACCTTTTGACTTGTTTTGGATATTTTTGGGGTCATTTTCGAGTTCCAACTTTTATGTCATCGACGACAGTTTTCAACTTACTTTGGACAAATTTCAAGTAATTAAAACCATCTTTAAAAAAATGGTGTCGAAAAAGATGAAAATATTCAATCAAATAAAAGGCAATTCAAAGGAAATTTTAAAAATCCATGGAAAGTACAGATTCTACATTGTGAAGACTGGAGCGAAATTCCTTCTTTGCATGTAATTCACTGTAACAATCCAACTTGACTGACCAATAAAACTTTTTCTGATCATTTATCAGTCTTTGAGTTCTTTTTTAAATTCAATTTTAGGTGCTTCTACCATCATTCTCTGCTGATTTATACTTTTACTATAGGCCTGAATTCAGTATTGGTTTGTGTAACTTTCTCATTTTTAGGGTGAGTATAGAAAAATGGAAACTCTTGAGAGTGCTGTTTGTGTTTGACAAAGGTTTATGTGATGAATCCAACATGAAATATGGAAGTAAATCACTCCACAAAAACACCACGCCTACTTCTCTGTCACACCTGCTCAGAAAAAAACTGCAGAGAAGTCAGCTGCTTCACTTCCTCATGTTTCCAGAGTGAACTCAGTCTGCTTCTTATTTTAATTTGTCATCTCCAGTTTGTCAGCATGAGAGTTCACAGATTTTTGTTGCTGCTGGTGGTTTCTGTGGCGTTTTCAAGAGCAAGTAGGTCACTTTAAAACAGGAGCTTCAACAACTTTAAACTTTAGATTCAGCTGTGTGGAAACAACAGTGAACTGTTCTAATCCTTGCTGTTGTTGTTACAGATGCTTTCTTCGGTTACTTTGTACTTCAGTGCCTGTACACGCCAACCAAAGATGTCGTCTACATGGAGAAGTTGTACATCAGTAAGTTGCTCATGGGCCAATACAACAGCACTTTGGGAAACTACACCGGCTACACCGAGAAAATGAAGGAAATCGCAGACGAAGTCAACAAAATCAAAAAATTCAAGGAACAAGCAAAGAAGAACTGGAACAAATGCAAATCCAACATCCCACTGGTGTTCGATGAGCTCACAAAACCAGGTGATTTAATTAAAAATGCTTCAGATTACAGCAGCCTGTGAAGTAATTATCTCTGTGATATAAAATACCTGTAAAAGTACTGAGAAAGAAGATGACAGGTGAGTAACTGGGTGTTCAAGAGAGATTTACCAGGAAAGTTAATCCAGAAAACGACTACATGGCTCAACAAAACCACAATGTTAGAGGAAATATTTCAATATCTTTCTTAGATAAAAGAAGTCTGCTATTACCAGGCTGGAAAACTACTCCATTACAAGTAAAAGACTGCATTTAAAGTGTTTCTAGCACAAATTTGTCACCCTATGTTACCTGTTCTTACATTTTAGTTTGCAAGGCTGAAATCTATGAGAGTAATTCATGAGATTTTATGCTGTTTTTTATTCTGTGGGTATTTTCCTCCAGTTGAACCTACTGTGAAGCTGAAGTTAGTGGAGACAGCAGATAGCAGACATCCCAGCATGCTCGCCTGCAGCGCTTACGGTTTCTATCCCAAACTAATCCGAGTGTCGTGGCTGAGAGACGGAAAAGAGACGACAACTGACGTAACGTCCACCGACGAGCTGTCCAACGGGAACTGGCTCTATCAGATCCACTCCTACCTGGAGTTTACACCCAAACCTGGAGAGAAAATCAGCTGCAGGGTGGAGCACGCCAGCTTGATGGAGCCCAAACTTTATGACTGGGGTAAGAGAGTGGGGCAGAAATCATGGAGGAAGACAATGTTTGAAAAATTTGCATGTGAATCTATGTGATAAATGTGTTTTCAGAACCAGTTCTTGAGGCAGAGAGGAATAAGTTTGCTGTTGGAACTGCAGGGCTGCTGCTGGGTTTGCTGTTTTTAGTCGCTGGGCTGATTTTCTACAAGAAGAACTCAGCAGGTGAGAGACGGGACAAAATTAACCCCCAAAATACACAAACAAATCTAAATCTTTAGGTTCCCAAGCTGTAGATAGAAAGTTTTGATAAGGATTTGGCAGTAAACCAGTCCTGCATGGCTCTTTCTTGAGTCCCAAGATCCTATGTGAAACCATTATTTCAAAGATAATCCATGCTTTCTGTGTCTGCAGGTGACACAAATTTTAAAAATCTGTGAGCTTATGCACAGACCCTCCAGATATCCCGTGCTATGTTTGCCCAGTGTGTTTAGGGATAATCAGTGCTACAGTTTAATCTGTAACCAATTGCTGTCGTCTGAAAAATGAGCAAAGTCACAGCCTTTCAGAAACATCTACTGGAGCCCAGAGTGGTTTTTTAAACATTTGATAATGCTGTTGATAATGTAGCACCTACAGTTTTTTTCTCTTTTTTGAGGTTTTAAACACCAAATTATTGTGACCTAAAATTAAAAATTTGTAACTCTGACCTTCTTTTTGTTTTCAGGTCGGACGTTGGTGCCGACAAGTTAAGGTTTGTCCGTCGCTACTTTCATAAAACAAAAGAAAAATGGAAAACCATCTAAAGGTGGAATTATCTTCTATGTGGAGTAAAGCTCCTACTTCAAGATTAATTTGTGTTGCAGTATTTACTTTATTATAAACAAACTTTTACTGACATTTTTCAGAAAATGTGAAGTTTGGCTGTGAACCATATTTTATATCTTGTTTAATAGAAGCCAAATATCTTAAGTTGTTTTAGGTATTGCTGCTTTGTTGATTCAGAAATACTTATTTATGCATACAATTATTTATTCAACTAAAGGGGTTGATTCAATTGAGGAAATTAAAGCAAGATGTACTGTTTAATTTGTGTTTATTTTGTTTAAAGCTTTCTGTCAGTTGTCACGTGGTTGTAGAGAATGAAGGTCTGATAGTTTGACTGTGAAAGTTTTTGTTTTGTTTATCTGCTGCTGCACACGTCTTAAATAAAGCCATAGAGACACAAAGAAATAATCTTTATAATTTATTTCCTTCCCTCATCAACTGCTTGGAGTCTGATTCTCCTGCCTAGACACTTGTACCATTGAATTAACAAGGATAATTTACTTAATATATATGTCAGCTTTGAAATATGAAACATGAAATTAACATTTTTTCTAATCTGCACTTTTCTAATTTGCATTTAATGTATTTTGTTTGGAATGTATGTAAAAGATTTTGTATTATGGATGATGCTGTTGGTTGGAATACAAATAAAAGAGGTGCAGCACTTGGCAGCATCATTGCTCCAGTTAATGTTGTTCTTGTTGTTCTGAGCAGTAATTTTTTCTGGTTTTATCAGTAATAAACTGAGAAAGTTCCTCTGATGGCTGCAGTGAATCCACGGGTAAAGAAATGCATTTGTTTGTGTAGAACACCAGGGGGCGTAGTCTGCATATTATATGACTTGCAGCAAACCAAGCTGTGTAGAAATGAGGCGATACTTGTCTGAAAACCAAACTGCACTTCAAAACTATTGTTTATTTACAGTCATCACCAGTTTCTTGTGTATGATCTCTTTCACAGCAATAAATTATCGTTGTTGAACCTCAACAATTAAAAATGTTCCAGCTGTGACTCGAGCAGAAACTCAGACTTCCTCTGCAGAAAAAGTTAAAGAGGATATGGATCATTGCAGACTCAATGAAACTTTAATTTTAGTTATCAACTCGCAGCAAACCAACCTGTGTAGAAATGAGGCAATACTTGTCTCAAAACCAAACGAGCATTTCAAAATTGTTATTTATTTACAGTCATCACCAAATTCTTGTGTATGATCTCTACAGCAATTGTTGTTGAACCTTGACAATTAAAAATTTTCCAGTTGTGACTCGAGTAGAAAGTACCCCTCTACCCCTCTAGCCCTCTCCCTCTCTACCTCTTCTGTCCCTCTCAGCCCGCCAGCCAGCAGGCAGATGGGTCTCCCAACATAAAGAGCCGGGTTCTGCTCGAGGTTTCTTCCTTGTTAAAAGGGTGTTTTTCTTGCCACTGTCACCTTAAGGCTGCTCTGGGGGTTCAGGCATATGGGTTCTGTAAAGCGTCTTGAGACAATTTGATCTGTAATTGGCGCTATATAAATAAAATTTTATTCTATTGTTGAAGCAATAAAAGTTATGTATGTCAACACTTCTGTGGTAGTCAAGACTCCTGAGGGCAACACAGACTTCTTCTCCATCAAGACCAGAATATTTCAAGGAGACCCTCTAGCAACTTTCCTCTTCAGCATCTGCTTAGACTATGCACTGAGTAATGCAATCTTGCCCTCCGATGGTCTGACCCTAAAGCGTCATCAAAGTAGAAAACACCCTGAGGAAGTCCTCCCAGAATATGCATTCGCAGATGACATTGCCCTCCTGGAAAACAGTCTTAGTGAAGCAGAAGACTTTCTGCATCGGGTAGAGTGAGAAACAAGACAAATCGGACTCTTCCTGAATCTTTGAAAGATGAAGTTCATGCACCTTAACCCAACATCTGAGGAGACATCGCATGCACCAGATGGGTGAGAAATTGAAAACGTTGATGATTTCCTATATCTTGGAGGCTACACCAACACAACACATGGTATAGAAACAAAAATTGGTAAAACTTGGGGAGCATTAAACTCTCTGTCAAAAATATGGGTATCTCCAACAAAACAGCAACCAAAATGAGAGTATTCAAGGCATCAGTGGAATCCATCTCACTGTATGGATCTGACACCTGGTCACTAACAAAGACACTCTCAGAAAGAATCAGTGGGACTTACACCAGAATGCTATGGATGGTACAAAACATCTCCTGGAAATCACACCTCACCAACAAGTCGCTATACGGCCCACATCCACACTTGTCAACCATCATTAGGCAATGTAGATTAGCCCTGGCTGGACATGTGGTGAGACACAGTGAAGCAGCTGGTTGAGTACTGTTATGGAAACCAAAGACTATCAGAAGGGCTGACAGGCCTAGCACAACATTAAGGAAGCTGCTAGAAGAAGACACTGGTCTGGAAAGCAGAGAACTTTTGACTGCAATGCTGGACAGAGGGAGCTGGATGAAGAACTTTATTCATGTCACTGATTCCGTCAGATACAACTGACTGACTGAAATTCCTTCACAAACACCACGCCTACTTCTCTGTCACACCTGCTCAGAAAGAACTCTACAGAGAAGTCAGCTGCTTCACTTCCTCATGTTTCCAGAGTGAACTCAGTCTGCTTCCTATTTTCATTTGTCATCTCCAGTTTGTCAGCATGAGAGTTCACAGATTTTTGTTGCTGCTGGTGGTTTCTGTGGCATTTTCAAGAGCAAGTAAGTCACTTTAAAACAGGAGCTTCAACACCTTTAAACTTTAGATTCAGTTGTGTGGGAATAACAATGAACTTTTCTAATCCTTGCTGTTATTCTTCCAGACACTCTCTTTGGTTACGTTGTGGTTCAGTGTCTCTACACGCCAACCGAAGATGTCGTCTACATGGAGAAGTTGTACATCAGTAAGTTGTTCATGGGCCAATACAACAGCACTTTGGGAAACTACACCGGCTACACCGAGAAAATGAAGGAACTCGCAGACCAAGCCAACAAAAACAAAAAACTCCTGGAACAAGCAAAGAAGAATTTGAACAAATGCAAAGCCGGCATCCCACTGGTGTTCGATGAGCTCACAAAACCAGGTGATTTGATTAAAAATGCTTCAGATTACAGCAGCCTGTGAAGTAATTATCTCTGTGATATAAAATACCTGTAAAAATACTGAGAAAGAAGATGACAGGTGAGTAACTGGGTGTTCAAGAGAGATTTACCAGGAAAGTTAATCCAGAAAACGACTACATGGCTCAACAAAACCACAATGTTAGAGGAAATATTTCAATATCTTTCTTAGATAAAAGAAGTCTGCTATTACCAGGCTGGAAAACTACTCCATTACAAGTAAAAGACTGCATTTAAAGTGTTTCTAGCACAAATTTGTCACCCTATGTTACCTGTTCTTCCATTTTAGTTTGCAAGGCTGAAATCTATGAGAGTAATTCATGAGATTTTATGCTGTTTTTTATTCTGTGGGTATTTTCCTCCAGTTGAACCTACTGTGAAGCTGAAGTTAGTGGAGACAGCAGATAGCAGACATCCCAGCATGCTCGTCTGTAGCGCTTACGGTTTCTATCCCAAACTAATCCGAGTGTCGTGGCTGAGAGACGGAAAAGAGACGACAACTGACGTGACGTCCACCGACGAGCTGTCCAACGGGAACTGGCTCTATCAGATCCACTCCTACCTGGAGTTTACACCCAAACCTGGAGAGAAAATCAGCTGCAGGGTGGAGCACGCCAGCTTGATGGAGCCCAAACTTTATGACTGGGGTAAGAGAGTGGGGCAGAAATCATGGAGGAAGACAATGTTTGAAAAATTTGCATGTGAATCTATGTGATAAATGTGTTTTCAGAACCAATTCTTGAGGCAGAGAGGAATAAGTTTGCTGTTGGAACTGCAGGGCTGCTGCTGGGTTTGCTGTTTTTAGTCGCTGGGCTGATTTTCTACAAGAAGAACTCAGCAGGTGAGAGACGGGACAAAATTAACCCCCAAAATACACAAACAAATCTAAATCTTTAGGTTCCCAAGCTGTAGATAGAAAGTTTTGATAAGGATTTGGCAGTAAACCAGTCCTGCATGGCTCTTTCTTGAGTCCCAAGATCCTATGTGAAACCATTATTTCAAAGATAATCCATGCTTTCTGTGTCTGCAGGTGACACAAATTTTAAAAATCTGTGAGCTTATGCACAGACCCTCCAGATATCCCGTGCTATGTTTGCCCAGTGTGTTTAGGGATAATCAGTGCTACAGTTTAATCTGTAACCAATTGCTGTCGTCTGAAAAATGAGCAAAGTCACAGCCTTTCAGAAACATCTACTGGAGCCCAGAGTGTTTTTTTTTTTTTACATTTGATAATGCTGTTGATAATGTAGCACCTACAGTTTTTTTCTCTTTTTTGAGGTTTTAAACACCAAATTATTGTGACCTAAAATTAAAAATTTGTAACTCTGACCTTCTTTTTGTTTTCAGGTCGGACGTTGGTGCCGACAAGTTAAGGTTTGTCCGTCGCTACTTTCATAAAACAAAAGAAAAATGGAAAACCATCTAAAGGTGGAATTATCTTCTATGTGGAGTAAATCTCCTACTTCAAGATTAATTTGTGTTGCAGTATTTACTTTATTATAAACAAACTTTTACTGACTTTTTTCAGAAAATGTGAAGTTTGGCTGTGAATCATATTTTATATCTTGTTTAATAGAAGCCAAATATCTTAAGTTATTTTAGGTATTGCTGCTTTGTTGATTCAGAAATACTTATTTATGCATACAATTATTTATTCAACTAAAGGGGTTGATTCAATTGAGGAAATTAAAGCAAGATGTACTGTTTAATTTGTGTTTATTTTGTTTAAAGCTTTCTGTCAGTTGTCATGTGGTTGTAGAGAATGAAGGTCTGATAGTTTGACTGTGAAAGTTTTTGTTTTGTTTATCTGCTGCTGCACACGTCTTAAATAAAGCCATAGAGACACAAAGAAATAATCTTTGTAATTTATTTCCTTCCCTCATCAACTGCTTGGAGTCTGATTCTCCTGCCTAGACACTTGTACCATTGAATTAACAAGGATAATTTACTTAATATATATGTCAGCTTTGAAATATGAAACATGAAATTAACATTTTTTCTAATCTGCACTTTTCTAATTTGCATTTAATGTACTTTGTTTGGAATGTATGTAAAAGATTTTGTATTATGGATGATGCTGTTGGTTGGAATACAAATAAAAGAGGTGCAGCACTTGGCAGCATCATTGCTCCAGTTAATGTTGTTCTTGTTGTTCTGAGCAGTAATTTTTTCTGATTTTATCAGTAATAAACTGAGAAAGTTCCTCTGATGGCTGCAGTGAATCCACGGGTAAAGAAATGCATTTCTTTGTGTAGAACACCAGGGGTCGTAGTCTGCATATTATATGACTTGCAGCAAACCAAGCTGTGTAGAAATGAGGTGATACTTGTCTGAAAACCAAACTGCACTTCAAAACTATTGTTTATCTACAGTCATCACCAGTTTCTTGTGTATGATCTCTTTCACAGCAATAAATTATCGTTGTTGAACCTCAACAATTAAAAATGTTCCAGCTGTGACTCGAGCAGAAACTCAGACTTCCTCTGCAGAAAAAGTTAAAGAGGATATGGATCATTGCAGACTCAATGAAACCTTAATTTTAGTTATCAAGTGCCTTCATAATTCACATAAATCACCAATGAATCACTAAAATAATTTAAAACTGCCACCAATAACTCCAAACTTTGCAAAATGACTTAAAAACTTTCCTAAATGACATAACATTTGTCCAAGATTGCTCACAAATTCCCAAAATGACTCCAAAAATGTCCAAAGGGTTTTAAAACTTCTCCAAATGTGTTAAATAGCGCAAAACACACAATGTTGTCAGAATAGGCCACAATCATTGTTCACAGCATGTTCAGTTCTGTAAAACTTTATATATACAGTAAAGTCCTAAATTATTAGTAGCCATGAAACACTCTGATTTTCAAAAATTGGAATGGCTATGAAAAATTTGGAGCTTTACTCTATAAATAGCACTACATATAATTGTGACCAAAAATTTACATAAACTGAAGACTCTGTATATCATGACAGCTGTGAGTTTTCAGTGACTCCTGTAACTCTTAATTTTTCTATGATGGAATCACTGAAATATATTTGTCTGTCGCAAAAAACATTCATGCATTTTGATTCTTTCATAGATGTATTATAGGTCTTCTGGAAATATGATGAAATCAGCACCATGGATTGTCAGTTTTGGTGATGTAGAAAGTTGTGTTAATGTAATTCTCTTAGCGTCATAGCCTCTTCCTTTCTTGTGAGTCTTTATGATTGACTACAGCTGCTGACTACTCGGAGCCAATTTAAATAGAACCCATTTGTTAAATGCATAAGACTCAATCACAAACACTACAGTGGGGAAGTCTGAGGAGTTCAGCAAAGATCTGAAGATGCAAATTTGAACAATTCAAGAAAAGTCACAGGGACCATTTCAAAGCAGCAACAGATCCAAGTAGAAAGTCCATGGTACCATTATGTTACTGTCACAATGCGGAAAAAAACACGTCAATTGGTGGATGGTCAAGACTCAACCAAGAATCACCAAAAAGCAGGTCTGCAATGAATTAGACCCTGCTGGAACACAGCTCTCATTGCCCCATCTGCAGGCTGAAAATGAAGAAGGAAGTTCTTCCTCCAGAAGCAGAACCTTAAGATTTAACTGAAGTTTGCTGGTGATCATGTGGACAAAGAAAATGCTTTCTGGGGGTAAAGTCTGGGGCCAGATGAGGCCTTTAACCCCAAGAACACCAAATCTACCATCAAGCATGGTGGTGGTAGTATTATGCTCTGGGGCTGTTTTGCTGCAAGTGGATCTGGTGTTTTACACAAAGTAAATGGAATAATGAATGAGGAGGATTCCCTCCACATTCGTCAGGAAAACCTAAAATCAGCAGGTTGATCTTGACACCGTTTGATGTACAAATGAGACAAAGACCCAAACACACATCAAAAGTGATACAGAAATGGTTAAATCAGGATAGAATGAAGGTTGTAGATTGGTCTCCCAAAGTCCTGATTTAAACACATCAAGAAACTGTGGACTGATGAAAAAGTAAGTCTGTCAGAAAGACAACTTTAGTTGAACTGCACCAATGCTGTCAAGAGGAGTCAAAAATACAACCACAAGCTTCTAGAGGTCACATAAAAGCACCTAGTCGAGGTGAAAAAGGCCAAAGAACATTTAACCAAAAATTAGTATTTCAGTTTATATTAGTGGTGGGATGCGATTAAAAAGATATATATAATCAGGCA
Organism: Amphiprion clarkii; assembly: GCA_027123335.1. NCBI lineage: Eukaryota > Metazoa > Chordata > Actinopteri > Pomacentridae > Amphiprion > Amphiprion clarkii. The sequence continues at coordinate 4,795,672 of CM049573.1, forward strand.
TGGCAACAGCAAATTTTGATTTCAGCTGAAAATGCTCGGTATACAATCTTCAGGGGGGGCGCAGCCCCCCTGAATCTGAGAGGTTTTCAGTAAAATAGAGGTGATTTAGAATGAAAAACATGCATAGATTTACAGAAGACTAGATTGTAATGAATAAGTGAATTCAATGAAAAGTTAACTTACTTTTTCTTCAATGTTGTGTCACTGCATTTAGTCCTACAATTTTTACAGTTCTATGGGTTTTTTACCACTATTTACACTGGAGTTCTACACTGGTCACAAAGTCACTTCTAATGTCAGAGTTTCCTCTATGGAGTCAGCTGTGTCAGTTTTTTTTTTACATTTCCAGAACACTCTTTAAACACTATCAGGGATTCATTTTGCCCTGAGTCATGAGTCAAATACCCAATGTTTTGTTAAATGACTCAAATGACTTTTCTCTCTAGCCAATTCCATCGGAACTTGTTTTTGACACTTTTATCTATTTCTAGCACCGATGACTCTTGATCTTTCAATAAAAACCTCATGATTCCACCGAAAACGATCCCAATAGCTCAAAATTCCAACACGAACATGCCGCCATGAATTGTAACAAAAGAATGCATCGAGCAATTTGATTGGTCCAATCGTTGGCAGCTAACCAATTTCGACCAACCGCAAGGCCTTTTACAATGCAGCAGGAGCTAGACTGGTTCTTTTGTTTTGCAGTCTGTCATATGTAAAGGTGTTCAGTGAAGAGTTGGGTATTTAGTCTTTTCCTAAAGACTGAGAGACACTCTGCAGATCGAACAGAGTTTGGTAACTTGTTCCACCATCGAGGAACCACAGAGAAGAAGAGTCTAGCTATAGACTGGCCTTGCTGTGGTGGTTGGACCAGGAGCCTTTTGTTGGCCGAGCGTAGTGAGCTGGAGGGAGTGTAGACCTGAATGAGAGTTCAGCGGGCATCAAGTGGAAGCCAGTGAAGTGATCTGAATAGTGGGGTGACATGCTTTTTTTGGCTGGTAGAAAACCAGACGCTCTGCTGCATTCCGGATCGTCTGCAGAGGTTTGACGATGCGTGTCGGGAGAGCCTGTACCAGGAGTTGTGCTGCATGCTCAGACAGCAATGGTCTGATCTTCCTGATGTTGTACAGGACGAATCGACACGACCGAGCAACAGAGGCCACATGAGCCTTAAAGGTTAGCTGGTCATCGATCATGACACCCAGGTTTCTGGCAGACTTTGTGGGTTTCAGTTGGTTTGATTCAAGCTGGATGTTGATTTCATGTTGTATAGAGGGACTGGCTGGAATGACAAGGAGCTCAGTCTTGGAGAAGTTTAGTTGAAGGTGGGTTTTTTTTTTCATCCATGCTGAGATATCTGCAAGTCATGATGAGACTGGGGGAGAGACCATGTGATTGTCTGGGGGGAACATCGTGAAAATATGGGTATCATCAGCATAGCAATGACATGAGAAACCATGGGGGTGGATTATTGCACCAAGTGGGGTTTGGATATATTGAGAAGAGGAGGGGATCCAGCACTGACCCTCGAGGAACCCCTGTGGATAGGCTGTCCAGTTCAGGCACTTCTCCCCTCCAAGATACTCTGAAGTATGTTCTTGAGAGGTAGGACATGTACCAACAGAGGGCTGATCCTGAGATGCTGGGTACAGAGAGTATGGACAGGTGTACAACTAAGAACTGGGAGCTCAGTATAAAAGCTTGGTTTGTATTTCATTCTGGTGTACAGTGGATGCTGCAACAACATTTATGCGGTTTAACCAGAAACTGAACAAAAGACATGACAAAATACATTATACATTATAGGGCAGCATTTCTGCAACCACGTTAATATTTTTTTTTAAAAATCTCTCACATGTGCAATATGTATAATTCTGAATCCGTCCAAAATAGCATAAAATCGGTGAGTCTTGGAATACGAATACAATGTGTTGAACAGGAGATAAGGAGAATGAAGATGGAATAGAAGACACTGGAGAAGGTTAGTGAACACAGTGAAACAGAAATGTGTAGTGTATGTGTGTTTGTCTGCGTACATTGCTTGTTGAGTGGTTTTATGTGTCCTTGTAATGAGAATAAAGAGTTTTTCTTGCATTTTGCTTTAGAGAGATGCCAGTAATTGTCATTGTCCTGCTGGAAGGTGGCAACTGGGTTTTCTCAGGTATTTACTGTGTTAGAGCACACCCTGTGTACTTTTTCAGTCAATTTTGTTTTTATTCAGCAACAGTGAATAACTGTGGTTTAGAAATAATGTGGCCTCATCCCATGACTAGTTTTGAGTCTGTTGATCATAAAGGAATGTGTTAATGATGAACAGGAGGGAATGTTAGAAGGTTTTTTTTATATTATCCTTAATGATAATGGCTGCATAGTGGTGTAATGGTTAGCACTTTTGCCTTGCAGCGAGAAGATCCCTGGTTCGCATTCCGGCTTTCCCGGGACCTTTCTGCATGGAGTTTGCATGTTCTCCCTGTGCATGCGTGGGTTTTCTCCGGGTACTCCGGCTTCCTCCCACAGTCCAAAAATATGCTGAGGTTAATTGATCATTCTAAATTGCCTGTAGGTGTGAATGTGAGTGCTTGTTTGTCTCTGTATGTGGTCCTGTGACAGACTGGTGACCTGTCTAGGGTGTACCCTGCCTTTGCCCTAAGTCAGTTGGGAGAGGCTTTTTCAGCCACATATGTTATTTGATTTTGTCATTCATTCAGTCAGCAGGTGAGTTTTTCTGAAGTCTAGTTCTGCTGTGTGTCAAAATGTCATGTCCTTTGATTAATTGTGCAGTGGATGAAGGAGCAGCATTACTCTGTAGAGCATTAAATATTCTTTGGGATTCTTTGACATTGTTATCAGGGTGTGCATAGATGTTGTTGCATTTCTGGACAGTTGTCTTTTAGAGTGGTAGTGTTTTACATTATGGTTCATCATGTACATCCCCAACCTAATCTGTACTTACATTTGCAACATTACCAAATGCAGTCATGCTCTGACATCCTAGCAGATGTGTGTTGCACTGTGGTTCTTTGCAAATGGAAGTTTTTCTATCTAATGTCTGAGATGCAGAGTACTTCACTAAGGCAACTGTGTGCAGGGGAGGCAGGAAAGCGTGCTTGGCCTTGAAAGGCTTTTTAAGTCATGTTTGTGGTTTTCCCTGGACATAAACCTGTCAGAGCCATCAAGGAGGAGTTTCACAGGATTGCAGACGAATGATGTAGAGATCTGTTAAATTAATTTTACATCATATTCTGTTAATGACATGTTGTAATGTCAGGTTGGTATTAGTAATTTCAATGTCTTTTAGGATTTCTTAGTGTGATTGGCTGCATAGATGGCAGACACATCCCCATCAGTTGCCTCACATAATGAAGCTGATTATGTGAATAGGAAGTGCATTCGCAGCATAAATGTGCAGGTAGGCTCCAGGTAGATTGACTACAGTTTCAACATGTTAAAGGCTGCATTGTAGTTCAATGTGTTATTTTCTGCACTGTCAAGATCATATGTGATGCTGCATATATTATTTCTAATGTGGAGGTCAAGTGGCCTGGTTTTGTTCATGACATGAGGATTTATGATGAGTTTAACCTGAGCAACAGACTGCAATGTGATAAGCAGGGTAAAGATTTTAACAATATAATTGACTTGTCTACCTCCTTCAATATATTCTACTGTATCCAGTGCACATTACAGGAGAGTTTGATGGCCTTCTGCTGGGTGATAGAGGTTACCATGTCAATCCAGAGTGATGATCTTCTACCTTGACCCCCAACAGAACTTCAACCAGGTTCATTGTAGGACAAGAGCACAGGTGTAGATGATCATAGGCTTGGTGAAAGCCCATTTATAGTGTATATGTCACCTCAGGGTCACTGTTGAGAGGGTCTGTGATATTCTTGTGTCATGTGTTGTTTTTCCTTGTATTGCTGCAATTAGAGGAGAGCAACACTTTGCTGTTTAATTTGAAGATGTAGGTGATGACCCGTTTCTTTATTTCATACAAATGA
>CM049573.1:4799775-5074471 GCA_027123335.1 Amphiprion clarkii
GGGGGGAACATCGTGAAAATATGGGTATCATCAGCATAGCAATGACATGAGAAACCATGGGGGTGGATTATTGCACCAAGTGGGGTTTGGTATATTGAGAAGAGGAGGGGATCCAGCACTGACCCTCGAGGAACCCCTGTGGATAGGCTGTCCAGTTCAGGCACTTCTCCCCTCCAAGATACTCTGAAGTATGTTCTTGAGAGGTAGGACATGTACCAACAGAGGGCTGATCCTGAGATGCTGGGTACAGAGAGTATGGACAGGTGTACAACTAAGAACTGGGAGCTCAGTATAAAAGCTTGGTTTGTATTTCATTCTGGTGTACAGTGGATGCTGCAACAACATTTATGCGGTTTAACCAGAAACTGAACAAAAGACATGACAAAATACATTATACATTATAGGGCAGCATTTCTGCAACCACGTTAATATTTTTTTTTTTTAAATCTCTCACATGTGCAATATGTATAATTCTGAATCCGTCCAAAATAGCATAAAATCGGTGAGTCTTGGAATACGAATACAATGTGTTGAACAGGAGATAAGGAGAATGAAGATGGAATAGAAGACACTGGAGAAGGTTAGTGAACACAGTGAAACAGAAATGTGTAGTGTATGTGTGTTTGTCTGCGTACATTGCTTGTTGAGTGGTTTTATGTGTCCTTGTAATGAGAATAAAGAGTTTTTCTTGCATTTTGCTTTAGAGAGATGCCAGTAATTGTCATTGTCCTGCTGGAAGGTGGCAACTGGGTTTTCTCAGGTATTTACTGTGTTAGAGCACACCCTGTGTACTTTTTCAGTCAATTTTGTTTTTATTCAGCAACAGTGAATAACTGTGGTTTAGAAATAATGTGGCCTCATCCCATGACTAGTTTTGAGTCTGTTGATCATAAAGGAATGTGTTAATGATGAACAGGAGGGAATGTTAGAAGGTTTTTTTTATATTATCCTTAATGATAATGGCTGCATAGTGGTGTAATGGTTAGCACTTTTGCCTTGCAGCGAGAAGATCCCTGGTTCGCATTCCGGCTTTCCCGGGACCTTTCTGCATGGAGTTTGCATGTTCTCCCTGTGCATGCGTGGGTTTTCTCCGGGTACTCCGGCTTCCTCCCACAGTCCAAAAATATGCTGAGGTTAATTGATCATTCTAAATTGCCTGTAGGTGTGAATGTGAGTGCTTGTTTGTCTCTGTATGTGGTCCTGTGACAGACTGGTGACCTGTCTAGGGTGTACCCTGCCTTTGCCCTAAGTCAGTTGGGAGAGGCTTTTTCAGCCACATATGTTATTTGATTTTGTCATTCATTCAGTCAGCAGGTGAGTTTTTCTGAAGTCTAGTTCTGCTGTGTGTCAAAATGTCATGTCCTTTGATTAATTGTGCAGTGGATGAAGGAGCAGCATTACTCTGTAGAGCATTAAATATTCTTTGGGATTCTTTGACATTGTTATCAGGGTGTGCATAGATGTTGTTGCATTTCTGGACAGTTGTCTTTTAGAGTGGTAGTGTTTTACATTATGGTTCATCATGTACATCCCCAACCTAATCTGTACTTACATTTGCAACATTACCAAATGCAGTCATGCTCTGACATCCTAGCAGATGTGTGTTGCACTGTGGTTCTTTGCAAATGGAAGTTTTTCTATCTAATGTCTGAGATGCAGAGTACTTCACTAAGGCAACTGTGTGCAGGGGAGGCAGGAAAGCGTGCTTGGCCTTGAAAGGCTTTTTAAGTCATGTTTGTGGTTTTCCCTGGACATAAACCTGTCAGAGCCATCAAGGAGGAGTTTCACAGGATTGCAGACGAATGATGTAGAGATCTGTTAAATTAATTTTACATCATATTCTGTTAATGACATGTTGTAATGTCAGGTTGGTATTAGTAATTTCAATGTCTTTTAGGATTTCTTAGTGTGATTGGCTGCATAGATGGCAGACACATCCCCATCACAGTTGCCTCACATAATGAAGCTGATTATGTGAATAGGAAGTGCATTCGCAGCATAAATGTGCAGGTAGGCTCCAGGTAGATTGACTACAGTTTCAACATGTTAAAGGCTGCATTGTAGTTCAATGTGTTATTTTCTGCACTGTCAAGATCATATGTGATGCTGCATATATTATTTCTAATGTGGAGGTCAAGTGGCCTGGTTTTGTTCATGACATGAGGATTTATGATGAGTTTAACCTGAGCAACAGACTGCAATGTGATAAGCAGGGTAAAGATTTTAACAATATAATTGACTTGTCTACCTCCTTCAATATATTCTACTGTATCCAGTGCACATTACAGGAGAGTTTGATGGCCTTCTGCTGGGTGATAGAGGTTACCATGTCAATCCAGAGTGATGATCTTCTACCTTGACCCCCAACAGAACTTCAACCAGGTTCATTGTAGGACAAGAGCACAGGTGTAGATGATCATAGGCTTGGTGAAAGCCCATTTATAGTGTATATGTCACCTCAGGGTCACTGTTGAGAGGGTCTGTGATATTCTTGTGTCATGTGTTGTTTTTCCTTGTATTGCTGCAATTAGAGGAGAGCAACACTTTGCTGTTTAATTTGAAGATGTAGGTGATGACCCGTTTCTTTATTTCATACAAATGAATGAGCTAGTTTAGTTTGTTTTTCAATAGTTTACATAATTCAACTGTGAACATGCAGTTATGTCTAAGTTGTGTTGCAGTGTTTGCATTTTTAGATCTGGTCTTGTAATATGGTGGTTGAAGTATTGCATATATTTATTTGCGTTGTGTGATTTATTTTCAGTAAGTGGTTTGTAAATTTGTGTTAGTGATAATTTGAAATATATAGAGGAAATTAAAGTATGGAGTTGTACATGAATGTCGCAGGATGAAGTTGTAGGTTCCTGCAGTAACAACATGGGTCACAAGATCTTGATTAAATGATAGGTTTTATTTTTTGTTCTAGGTCAATCCATGAGGACTGGGTTAAAGAGCATGAATAAATATATAATATGAAATGACATGTTTGTGTGTGTTGTTAGTGAAAGGTTGTTTTGGTAATGTAATGGTATGTACAGTTTCTGCAGTATTTAGTGTATCTGTCATATTTCAAATAGCAATGAAAGGCTTACATTTTATTTGTAAGTCATCAATAGAACATTACCTTTATTGTAGATTGATGAATTTATATATTAAGTGTAAGACATATGACATCCATGTGTCAGTATTGTTGTATGGTAATTGTTTTAAGAACATGAGCTGCATTAGCCTCTTACTTAGAAATTTGAATAATTAAGTGAATATAAATGTAACTTACCTTGTGGGTGCTTGTAAGTAAATAGGGCTTTGTGTTAGATGTTTTTTTTTCGTTAGTCTGTTGCAGTGTTCATTTGTGATTTAGTCATCCACCTGTAAATATGACATGTGGAACAATGTATTAACAATAATTAGTTTCAGAAGAATTAATAGTAGTCTAAGTAAAAGTAGAAGGCACATGGTATGTAAGGGTGAAAGTTTGTTAGTGAATCTGTGGAGTTTCTTGAACAGTCATGTTGATGTCTGCAGTGAACAGTGGATGAGCATTGGTATTGGGTCAGTGCAAGATGGCTGCCCAGATAGGTAGTTGCTATATGTGTAGCTATCTGTGCCACAGGTAGATAGGCAGCTATGCCATCTCGATAGAAAGATAGAAAGATGGAGAGATAGAAAGATGGCAAGATGTCAAGGTAGCAAGATGTCAAGGTGGCAAGATGGCAAGGTAGCAAGATGGCAAGGTAGCAAGATGGCAAGGTAGCAAGGTGGCAAGGTAGCAAGATAGCAAGGTAGCAAGATGGCAAGGTAGCAAGATGGCAAACTGGCAAGATGGCAAGGTGGCAAGATGGCAAGGTGGCAAGGTAGCAAGATGGCAAGGTGGCAAGTTAGCAAGAGAGCAAGGTGGCAAGATGGCAAGGTGGCAAGGTAGCAAGATGGCAAGGTGGCAAGTTAGCAAGAGAGCAAGGTGGCAAGATAGCAAGGTGGCAAGATGGCAAGGTGGCAAGGTGGCAAGATGGCAAGGTGGCAAGGTGGCAAGGTGGCAAGGTAGCAAGGTGGCAAGGTGGCAAGGTAGCAAGGTGGCAAGGTGGCAAGGTGGCAAGGTGGCAAGATGGCAAGGTGGCAAGGTAGCAAGGTGGCGAGATGGCAAGGAAGCGAGGTAGCAAGGTGGCGAGGTAGCAAGGTGGCGAGGTAGCGAAGTGGCGAGGTAGCGAAGTGGCGAGGTGGCGAGGTGGCGAGGTGGCGAAGTGGCGAGGTAGCGAAGTGGCGAGGTAGCGAAGTGGCGAGGTAGCGAAGTGGCGAGGTAGCAAGGTGGCGAGGTAGCGAAGTGGCGAGGTAGCGAAGTGGCGAGGTAGCAAGGTGGCGAGGTAGCGAAGTGGCGAGGTAGCGAAGTGGCGAGGTAGCAAGGTGGCGAGGTAGCAAGGTGGCGAGGTAGCGAAGTGGCGAGGTAGCAAGGTGGCGAGGTAGCGAAGTGGCGAGGTAGCGAAGTGGCGAGGTAGCGAAGTGGCGAGGTAGCGAAGGTGGCGAGGTAGCGAAGGTGGCGAGGTAGCGAAGTGGCGAGGTAGCGAAGGTGGCGAGGTAGCGAAGTGGCGAGGTAGCGAAGTGGCGAGGTAGCAAGGTGGCGAGGTAGCGAAGTGGCGAGGTAGCGAAGTGGCGAGGTAGCGAAGTGGCGAGGTAGCAAGGTGGCGAGGTAGCGAAGTGGCGAGGTAGCGAAGTGGCGAGGTAGCAAGGTGGCGAGGTAGCAAGGTGGCGAGGTAGCGAAGTGGCGAGGTAGCGAAGTGGCGAGGTAGCGAAGGTGGCGAGGTAGCGAAGTGGCGAGGTAGCGAAGTGGCGAGGTAGCAAGGTGGCGAGGTAGCAAGGTGGCGAGGTAGCGAAGTGGCGAGGTAGCGAAGTGGCGAGGTAGCGAGGTGGCGAGGTAGCGAAGTGGCGAGGTAGCGAAGGTGGCGAGGTAGCGAAGGTGGCGAGGTAGCGAAGTGGCGAGGTAGCGAAGTGGCGAGGTAGCAAGGTGGCGAGGTAGCGAAGGTGGCGAGGTAGCGAAGTGGCGAGGTAGCGAAGTGGCGAGGTAGCGAAGGTGGCGAGGTAGCGAAGGTGGCGAGGTAGCGAGGTGGCGAGGTAGCGAAGTGGCGAGGTAGCGAAGTGGCGAGGTAGCGAAGTGGCGAGGTAGCAAGGTGGCGAGGTAGCAAGGTGGCGAGGTAGCGAAGTGGCGAGGTAGCAAGGTGGCGAGGTAGCGAAGTGGCGAGGTAGCGAAGTGGCGAGGTAGCGAAGTGGCGAGGTAGCGAAGGTGGCGAGGTAGCAAGGTGGCGAGGTAGCGAAGTGGCGAGGTAGCGAAGGTGGCGAGGTAGCGAAGTGGCGAGGTAGCGAAGTGGCGAGGTAGCAAGGTGGCGAGGTAGCGAAGTGGCGAGGTAGCGAAGGTGGCGAGGTAGCGAAGGTGGCGAGGTAGCGAGGTGGCGAGGTAGCGAAGGTGGCGAGGTAGCGAAGGTGGCGAGGTAGCAAGGTGGCGAGGTAGCGAAGTGGCGAGGTAGCGAAGTGGCGAGGTAGCGAGGTGGCGAGGTAGCGAAGTGGCGAGGTAGCAAGGTGGCGAGGTAGCAAGGTGGCGAGGTAGCGAAGTGGCGAGGTAGCGAAGTGGCGAGGTAGCGAGGTGGCGAGGTAGCGAGGTGGCGAGGTAGCGAAGTGGCGAGGTAGCGAAGTGGCGAGGTAGCAAGGTGGCGAGGTAGCGAAGTGGCGAGGTAGCGAGGTGGCGAGGTAGCGAAGTGGCGAGGTAGCGAAGTGGCGAGGTAGCGAAGGTGGCGAGGTAGCGAAGGTGGCGAGGTAGCGAAGTGGCGAGGTAGCGAGGTGGCGAGGTAGCGAAGTGGCGAGGTAGCGAAGGTGGCGAGGTAGCAAGGTGGCGAGGTAGCGAAGTGGCGAGGTAGCGAAGTGGCGAGGTAGCGAGGTGGCGAGGTAGCGAGGTGGCGAGGTAGCGAGGTGGCGAGGTAGCGAGGTGGCGAGGTAGCGAAGTGGCGAGGTAGCGAAGGTGGCGAGGTAGCGAAGTGGCGAGGTAGCGAGGTGGCGAGGTAGCGAAGGTGGCGAGGTAGCGAAGGTGGCGAGGTAGCGAAGGTGGCGAGGTAGCGAAGTGGCGAGGTAGCGAGGTGGCGAGGTAGCGAAGTGGCGAGGTAGCGAAGTGGCGAGGTAGCGAAGTGGCGAGGTAGCGAGGTGGCGAGGTAGCGAGGTGGCGAGGTAGCGAAGTGGCGAGGTAGCGAAGTGGCGAGGTAGCGAGGTGGCGAGGTAGCGAAGTGGCGAGGTAGCGAAGGTGGCGAGGTAGCGAGGTGGCGAGGTAGCGAAGTGGCGAGGTAGCGAAGTGGCGAGGTAGCGAGGTGGCGAGGTAGCGAGGTGGCGAGGTAGCGAGGTGGCGAGGTAGCGAAGTGGCGAGGTAGCGAAGGTGGCGAGGTAGCGAAGTGGCGAGGTAGCGAAGTGGCGAGGTAGCAAGGTGGCGAGGTAGCAAGGTGGCGAGGTAGCGAAGTGGCGAGGTAGCGAAGGTGGCGAGGTAGCGAAGTGGCGAGGTAGCGAGGTGGCGAGGTAGCGAGGTGGCGAGGTAGCGAAGTGGCGAGGTAGCGAAGGTGGCGAGGTAGCGAAGTGGCGAGGTAGCGAAGTGGCGAGGTAGCGAAGGTGGCGAGGTAGCGAAGTGGCGAGGTAGCGAAGTGGCGAGGTAGCGAAGGTGGCGAGGTAGCAAGGTGGCGAGGTAGCGAAGTGGCGAGGTAGCGAAGTGGCGAGGTAGCGAGGTGGCGAGGTAGCGAAGGTGGCGAGGTAGCGAAGGTGGCGAGGTAGCGAAGTGGCGAGGTAGCGAAGTGGCGAGGTAGCGAAGTGGCGAGGTAGCGAGGTGGCGAGGTAGCGAAGGTGGCGAGGTAGCGAAGTGGCGAGGTAGCGAAGTGGCGAGGTAGCGAGGTGGCGAGGTAGCGAGGTGGCGAGGTAGCGAAGTGGCGAGGTAGCGAGGTGGCGAGGTAGCGAGGTGGCGAGGTAGCGAAGTGGCGAGGTAGCGAAGTGGCGAGGTAGCGAGGTGGCGAGGTAGCGAGGTGGCGAGGTAGCGAAGTGGCGAGGTAGCGAAGTGGCGAGGTAGCGAGGTGGCGAGGTAGCGAAGTGGCGAGGTAGCGAGGTGGCGAGGTAGCGAGGTGGCGAGGTAGCGAAGTGGCGAGGTAGCGAGGTGGCGAGGTAGCGAGGTGGCGAGGTAGCGAGGTGGCGAGGTAGCGAGGTGGCGAGGTAGCGAGGTGGCGAGGTAGCGAAGTGGCGAGGTAGCGAGGTGGCGAGGTAGCGAAGTGGCGAGGTAGCGAGGTGGCGAGGTGGCGAGGTAGCGAGGTGGCGAGGTAGCGAAGTGGCGAGGTAGCGAGGTGGCGAGGTAGCGAAGTGGCGAGGTAGCGAAGTGGCGAGGTAGCGAGGTGGCGAGGTAGCGAGGTGGCGAGGTAGCGAGGTGGCGAGGTGGCGAGGTAGCGAAGTGGCGAGGTAGCGAAGTGGCGAGGTAGCGAGGTGGCGAGGTAGCGAGGTGGCGAGGTAGCGAAGTGGCGAGGTAGCGAAGGTGGCGAGGTAGCGAGGTGGCGAGGTAGCGAAGTGGCGAGGTAGCGAGGTGGCGAGGTAGCGAGGTGGCGAGGTAGCGAGGTGGCGAGGTAGCGAAGTGGCGAGGTAGCGAAGTGGCGAGGTAGCGAAGTGGCGAGGTAGCGAAGTGGCGAGGTAGCGAGGTGGCGAGGTAGCGAGGTGGCGAGGTAGCGAAGTGGCGAGTAGGTGGCGAGGTAGCGAAGTGGCGAGGTAGCAGGTGGCGAGGTAGCGAAGGTGGCGAGGTAGCGAAGTGGCGAGGTAGCGAGGTGGCGAGGTAGCGAAGTGGCGAGGTAGCGAAGTGGCGAGGTAGCGAAGGTGGCGAGGTAGCGAAGGTGGCGAGGTAGCGAAGTGGCGAGGTAGCGAAGTGGCGAGGTAGCGAGGTGGCGAGGTAGCGAGGTGGCGAGGTAGCGAGGTGGCGAGGTAGCGAAGTGGCGAGGTAGCGAGGTGGCGAGGTAGCGAAGTGGCGAGGTAGCAAGGTGGCGAGGTAGCGAAGGTGGCGAGGTAGCGAAGTGGCGAGGTAGCGAAGTGGCGAGGTAGCAAGGTGGCGAGGTAGCGAAGTGGCGAGGTAGCGAAGGTGGCGAGGTAGCGAGGTGGCGAGGTAGCGAAGTGGCGAGGTAGCGAAGGTGGCGAGGTAGCGAGGTGGCGAGGTAGCGAAGGTGGCGAGGTAGCGAAGTGGCGAGGTAGCGAAGTGGCGAGGTAGCGAAGTGGCGAGGTAGCGAAGTGGCGAGGTAGCGAAGTGGCGAGGTAGCGAGGTGGCGAGGTAGCGAAGTGGCGAGGTAGCGAAGTGGCGAGGTAGCGAAGTGGCGAGGTAGCGAAGGTGGCGAGGTAGCGAAGTGGCGAGGTAGCGAAGGTGGCGAGGTAGCGAAGTGGCGAGGTAGCGAAGTGGCGAGGTAGCGAAGGTGGCGAGGTAGCGAAGTGGCGAGGTAGCGAAGGTGGCGAGGTAGCGAGGTGGCGAGGTAGCGAAGTGGCGAGGTAGCGAAGTGGCGAGGTAGCGAGGTGGCGAGGTAGCGAAGTGGCGAGGTAGCGAAGTGGCGAGGTAGCGAAGGTGGCGAGGTAGCGAAGTGGCGAGGTAGCGAAGGTGGCGAGGTAGCGAAGTGGCGAGGTAGCGAAGGTGGCGAGGTAGCGAAGTGGCGAGGTAGCGAAGTGGCGAGGTAGCGAGGTGGCGAGGTAGCGAGGTGGCGAGGTAGCGAAGGTGGCGAGGTAGCAAGGTGGCGAGGTAGCGAAGTGGCGAGGTAGCGAAGTGGCGAGGTAGCGAAGGTGGCGAGGTAGCGAAGTGGCGAGGTAGCGAAGTGGCGAGGTAGCGAGGTGGCGAGGTAGCGAAGTGGCGAGGTAGCGAAGGTGGCGAGGTAGCGAAGGTGGCGAGGTAGCGAAGTGGCGAGGTAGCGAAGTGGCGAGGTAGCGAGGTGGCGAGGTAGCGAAGTGGCGAGGTAGCGAAGTGGCGAGGTAGCGAGGTGGCGAGGTAGCGAGGTGGCGAGGTAGCGAAGGTGGCGAGGTAGCGAAGTGGCGAGGTAGCGAAGTGGCGAGGTAGCGAGGTGGCGAGGTAGCGAAGTGGCGAGGTAGCGAGGTGGCGAGGTAGCAAGGTGGCGAGGTAGCGAAGTGGCGAGGTAGCGAAGTGGCGAGGTAGCGAGGTGGCGAGGTAGCGAAGTGGCGAGGTAGCGAAGTGGCGAGGTAGCGAGGTGGCGAGGTAGCGAAGTGGCGAGGTAGCGAGGTAGCGAAGTGGCGAGGTAGCGAGGTGGCGAGGTAGCGAAGTGGCGAGGTAGCGAAGTGGCGAGGTAGCGAAGTGGCGAGGTAGCAAGGTGGCGAGGTAGCGAAGTGGCGAGGTAGCGAAGTGGCGAGGTAGCGAGGTGGCGAGGTAGCGAAGTGGCGAGGTAGCGAGGTGGCGAGGTAGCGAGGTGGCGAGGTAGCGAAGTGGCGAGGTAGCGAAGGTGGCGAGGTAGCGAAGTGGCGAGGTAGCGAAGTGGCGAGGTAGCGAAGTGGCGAGGTAGCGAAGGTGGCGAGGTAGCGAAGGTGGCGAGGTAGCGAGGTGGCGAGGTAGCAGGCGAGGTGGCGAGGTAGCGAAGTGGCGAGGTAGCGAAGTGGCGAGGTAGCGAAGGTGGCGAGGTAGCGAAGTGGCGAGGTAGCAAGGTGGCGAGGTAGCGAAGTGGCGAGGTAGCGAAGTGGCGAGGTAGCGAGGTGGCGAGGTAGCGAAGGTGGCGAGGTAGCGAAGTGGCGAGGTAGCGAGGTGGCGAGGTAGCGAAGTGGCGAGGTAGCGAGGTGGCGAGGTAGCGAAGTGGCGAGGTAGCGAAGGTGGCGAGGTAGCGAAGTGGCGAGGTAGCGAAGTGGCGAGGTAGCGAGGTGGCGAGGTAGCGAAGTGGCGAGGTAGCGAAGTGGCGAGGTAGCGAGGTGGCGAGGTAGCGAAGTGGCGAGGTAGCGAAGGTGGCGAGGTAGCGAGGTGGCGAGGTAGCGAAGTGGCGAGGTAGCGAAGTGGCGAGGTAGCGAAGTGGCGAGGTAGCAAGGTGGCGAGGTAGCGAAGGTGGCGAGGTAGCGAGGTGCAGGTGGCGAGGTAGCGAAGTGGCGAGGTAGCGAGGTGGCGAGGTAGCGAAGTGGCGAGGTAGCGAAGGTGGCGAGGTAGCGAGGTGGCGAGGTAGCGAAGTGGCGAGGTAGCGAGGTGGCGAGGTAGCGAAGGTGGCGAGGTAGCGAGGTGGCGAGGTAGCGAGTGGCGAGGTAGCGAAGTGGCGAGGTAGCGAAGGTGGCGAGGTAGCGAGGTGGCGAGGTAGCGAAGTGGCGAGGTAGCGAAGTGGCGAGGTAGCGAGGTGGCGAGGTAGCAAGGTGGCGAGGTAGCGAAGGTGGCGAGGTAGCGAAGGTGGCGAGGTAGCGAAGGTGGCGAGGTAGCGAAGGTGGCGAGGTAGCGAAGTGGCGAGGTAGCAAGGTGGCGAGGTAGCGAAGTGGCGAGGTAGCGAAGGTGGCGAGGTAGCGAAGGTGGCGAGGTAGCGAAGGTGGCGAGGTAGCGAAGGTGGCGAGGTAGCGAGGTGCGAGGTGGCGAGGTAGCGAGGTGGCGAGGTAGCGAAGTGGCGAGGTAGCGAAGTGGCGAGGTAGCGAAGTGGCGAGGTAGCGAAGTGGCGAGGTAGCGAAGGTGGCGAGGTAGCGAGTGGCGAGGTGGCGAGGTAGCGAAGTGGCGAGGTAGCGAAGTGGCGAGGTAGCGAAGGTGGCGAGGTAGCGAAGTGGCGAGGTAGCAAGGTGGCGAGGTAGCGAAGTGGCGAGGTAGCGAAGGTGGCGAGGTAGCAAGGTGGCGAGGTAGCGAAGGTGGCGAGGTAGCGAAGTGGCGAGGTAGCGAGTGGCGAGGTAGCGAGGTGGCGAGGTAGCGAAGTGGCGAGGTAGCGAGGTGGCGAGGTAGCGAAGTGGCGAGGTAGCGAAGTGGCGAGGTAGCGAGGTGGCGAGGTAGCGAAGTGGCGAGGTAGCGAAGTGGCGAGGTAGCGAAGTGGCGAGGTAGCGAAGGTGGCGAGGTAGCGAAGTGGCGAGGTAGCGAAGTGGCGAGGTAGCGAGGTGGCGAGGTAGCGAAGTGGCGAGGTAGCGAAGGTGGCGAGGTAGCGAAGTGGCGAGGTAGCGAGGTGGCGAGGTAGCGAAGTGGCGAGGTAGCGAGGTGGCGAGGTAGCGAGGTGGCGAGGTAGCGAGGTAGCGAGGTGGCGAGGTAGCGAGGTGGCGAGGTAGCGAAGTGGCGAGGTAGCGAAGTGGCGAGGTAGCGAAGTGGCGAGGTAGCGAAGTGGCGAGGTAGCAAGGTGGCGAGGTAGCGAAGTGGCGAGGTAGCGAAGGTGGCGAGGTAGCGAGGTGGCGAGGTAGCGAGGTGGCGAGGTAGCGAAGTGGCGAGGTAGCGAAGTGGCGAGGTAGCGAGGTGGCGAGGTAGCGAGGTGGCGAGGTAGCGAGGTGGCGAGGTAGCGAAGGTGGCGAGGTAGCGAAGTGGCGAGGTAGCGAAGTGGCGAGGTAGCGAGGTGGCGAGGTAGCGAGGTGGCGAGGTAGCGAAGTGGCGAGGTAGCGAGGTGGCGAGGTAGCGAAGGTGGCGAGGTAGCGAAGGTGGCGAGGTAGCGAGGTGGCGAGGTAGCGAGGTGGCGAGGTAGCGAAGTGGCGAGGTAGCGAAGTGGCGAGGTAGCGAGGTGGCGAGGTAGCGAAGTGGCGAGGTAGCGAGGTGGCGAGGTAGCGAGGTGGCGAGGTAGCGAGGTGGCGAGGTAGCGAAGTGGCGAGGTAGCGAAGGTGGCGAGGTAGCGAGGTGGCGAGGTAGCGAGGTGGCGAGGTAGCGAAGTGGCGAGGTAGCGAAGGTGGCGAGGTAGCGAAGGTGGCGAGGTAGCGAAGTGGCGAGGTAGCGAGGTGGCGAGGTAGCGAGGTGGCGAGGTAGCGAAGTGGCGAGGTAGCGAGGTGGCGAGGTAGCGAAGGTGGCGAGGTAGCGAAGGTGGCGAGGTAGCGAGGTGGCGAGGTAGCGAGGTGGCGAGGTAGCGAAGTGGCGAGGTAGCGAAGTGGCGAGGTAGCGAGGTGGCGAGGTAGCGAAGGTGGCGAGGTAGCGAGGTGGCGAGGTAGCGAGGTGGCGAGGTAGCGAGGTGGCGAGGTAGCGAAGTGGCGAGGTAGCGAGGTGGCGAGGTAGCGAAGGTGGCGAGGTAGCGAGGTGGCGAGGTAGCGAAGTGGCGAGGTAGCGAGGTGGCGAGGTAGCGAGGTGGCGAGGTAGCGAAGGTGGCGAGGTAGCGAAGGTGGCGAGGTAGCGAGGTGGCGAGGTAGCGAAGGTGGCGAGGTAGCGAAGTGGCGAGGTAGCGAAGTGGCGAGGTAGCGAGGTGGCGAGGTAGCGAGGTGGCGAGGTAGCGAGGTGGCGAGGTAGCGAAGTGGCGAGGTAGCGAGGTGGCGAGGTAGCGAAGTGGCGAGGTAGCGAAGGTGGCGAGGTAGCGAGGTGGCGAGGTAGCGAGGTGGCGAGGTAGCGAAGTGGCGAGGTAGCGAAGTGGCGAGGTAGCGAAGGTGGCGAGGTAGCGAAGTGGCGAGGTAGCGAGGTGGCGAGGTAGCGAGGTGGCGAGGTAGCGAGGTGGCGAGGTAGCGAGGTGGCGAGGTAGCGAGGTGGCGAGGTAGCGAGGTGGCGAGGTAGCGAGGTGGCGAGGTAGCGAGGTGGCGAGGTAGCGAGGTGGCGAGGTAGCGAAGTGGCGAGGTAGCGAGGTGGCGAGGTAGCGAAGGTGGCGAGGTAGCGAAGTGGCGAGGTAGCGAGGTGGCGAGGTAGCGAAGGTGGCGAGGTAGCGAAGTGGCGAGGTAGCGAGGTGGCGAGGTAGCGAGGTGGCGAGGTAGCGAGGTGGCGAGGTAGCGAGGTGGCGAGGTAGCGAGGTGGCGAGGTAGCGAGGTGGCGAGGTAGCGAGGTGGCGAGGTAGCGAGGTGGCGAGGTAGCGAGGTGGCGAGGTAGCGAAGTGGCGAGGTAGCGAGGTGGCGAGGTAGCGAGGTGGCGAGGTAGCGAAGTGGCGAGGTAGCGAAGTGGCGAGGTAGCGAAGTGGCGAGGTAGCGAAGTGGCGAGGTAGCGAGGTGGCGAGGTAGCGAGGTGGCGAAGTGGCGAGGTAGCGAAGTGGCGAGGTAGCGAGGTGGCGAGGTAGCGAGGTGGCGAGGTAGCGAGGTGGCGAGGTAGCGAAGTGGCGAGGTAGCGAGGTGGCGAGGTAGCGAGGTGGCGAGGTAGCGAGGTGGCGAGGTAGCGAGGTGGCGAGGTAGCGAGGTGGCGAGGTAGCGAGGTGGCGAGGTAGCGAGGTGGCGAGGTAGCGAGGTGGCGAGGTAGCGAAGTGGCGAGGTAGCGAGGTGGCGAGGTAGCGAGGTGGCGAGGTAGCGAGGTGGCGAGGTAGCGAGGTGGCGAGGTAGCGAGGTGGCGAGGTAGCGAGGTGGCGAGGTAGCGAGGTGGCGAGGTAGCGAGGTGGCGAGGTAGCGAGGTGGCGAGGTAGCGAGGTGGCGAGGTAGCGAGGTGGCGAGGTAGCGAAGTGGCGAGGTAGCGAAGTGGCGAGGTAGCGAAGTGGCGAGGTGGCGAAGTGGCGAGGTGGCGAGGTGGCGAGGTGGCGAGGTGGCGAAGTGGCGAGGTGGCGAAGTGGCGAGGTGGCGAGGTGGCGAGGTGGCGAGGTGGCGAGGTGGCGAGGTGGCGAGGTGGCGAGGTAGCGAGGTGGCGAGGTAGCGAAGTGGCGAGGTAGCGAAGTGGCGAGGTAGCGAGGTGGCGAGGTAGCGAGGTGGCGAGGTGGCGAAGTGGCGAGGTAGCGAGGTGGCGAGGTAGCGAAGTGGCGAGGTAGCGAGGTGGCGAGGTAGCGAAGTGGCGAGGTGGCGAGGTGGCGAGGTGGCGAGGTGGCGAGGTGGCGAGGTGGCGAGGTGGCGAGGTGGCGAAGTGGCGAGGTAGCGAAGTGGCGAGGTGGCGAAGTGGCGAGGTAGCGAGGTGGCGAGGTGGCGAGGTGGCGAGGTGGCGAGGTGGCGAGGTGGCGAGGTGGCGAGGTGGCGAGGTGGCGAAGTGGCGAGGTGGCGAGGTGGCGAGGTGGCGAGGTGGCGAGGTGGCGAGGTGGCGAGGTGGCGAGGTGGCGAGGTGGCGAGGTGGCGAGGTGGCGAGGTGGCGAGGTGGCGAGGTGGCGAGGTGGCGAGGTGGCGAGGTGGCGAGGTGGCGAGGTGGCGAGGTGGCGAGGTGGCGAGGTGGCGAGGTGGCGAGGTGGCGAGGTGGCGAGGTGGCGAAGTGGCGAGGTGGCGAAGTGGCGAGGTGGCGAAGTGGCGAGGTGGCGAAGTGGCGAGGTGGCGAGGTGGCGAGGTGGCGAGGTGGCGAGGTGGCGAGGTGGCGAGGTAGCGAGGTGGCGAGGTGGCGAGGTGGCGAGGTGGCGAGGTGGCGAGGTGGCGAGGTGGCGAGGTGGCGAGGTGGCGAGGTGGCGAAGTGGCGAGGTGGCGAAGTGGCGAGGTGGCGAGGTGGCGAGGTGGCGAGGTGGCGAGGTGGCGAGGTGGCGAGGTGGCGAGGTGGCGAGGTGGCGAGGTGGCGAGGTGGCGAGGTGGCGAGGTGGCGAGGTGGCGAGGTGGCGAGGTGGCGAGGTGGCGAGGTGGCGAGGTGGCGAGGTGGCGAGGTGGCGAGGTGGCGAGGTGGCGAGGTGGCGAGGTGGCGAGGTGGCGAGGTGGCGAGGTGGCGAGGTGGCGAGGTGGCGAGGTGGCGAGGTGGCGAGGTAGCGAGGTGGCGAGGTAGCGAGGTGGCGAGGTAGCGAGGTGGCGAGGTGGCGAGGTGGCGAGGTGGCGAGGTGGCGAGGTGGCGAGGTGGCGAGGTGGCGAGGTGGCGAGGTGGCGAGGTGGCGAGGTGGCGAGGTGGCGAGGTGGCGAGGTGGCGAGGTGGCGAGGTGGCGAGGTGGCGAGGTGGCGAGGTGGCGAGGTGGCGAGGTGGCGAGGTGGCGAGGTGGCGAGGTGGCGAGGTGGCGAGGTGGCGAGGTGGCGAGGTGGCGAGGTGGCGAGGTGGCGAGGTGGCGAGGTGGCGAGGTGGCGAGGTGGCGAGGTGGCGAGGTGGCGAGGTGGCGAGGTGGCGAGGTGGCGAGGTGGCGAGGTGGCGAGGTGGCGAGGTGGCGAGGTGGCGAGGTGGCGAGGTGGCGAGGTGGCGAGGTGGCGAGGTGGCGAGGTGGCGAGGTGGCGAGGTGGCGAAGTGGCGAGGTGGCGAGGTGGCGAGGTGGCGAGGTGGCGAGGTGGCGAGGTGGCGAGGTGGCGAGGTGGCGAGGTGGCGAGGTGGCGAGGTGGCGAGGTGGCGAGGTGGCGAGGTGGCGAGGTGGCGAGGTGGCGAGGTGGCGAGGTGGCGAGGTGGCGAGGTGGCGAGGTGGCGAAGTGGCGAGGTGGCGAAGTGGCGAGGTGGCGAAGTGGCGAGGTGGCGAAGTGGCGAGGTGGCGAAGTGGCGAGGTGTCGAGGTGGCGAGGTGTCGAGGTGGCCAGGTGTCGAGGTGGCCAGGTGTCGAGGTGGCCAGGTGTCGAGGTGGCCAGGTGTCGAGGTGGCCAGGTGTCGAGGTGGCCAGGTGTCGAGGTGGCCAGGTGTCGAGGTGGCCAGGTGTCGAGGTGGCCAGGTGTCGAGGTGGCCAGGTGTCGAGGTGGCCAGGTGTCGAGGTGGCCAGGTGTCGAGGTGGCCAGGTGTCGAGGTGGCCAGGTGTCGAGGTGGCCAGGTGTCGAGGTGGCCAGGTGTCGAGGTGGCCAGGTGTCGAGGTGGCCAGGTGTCGAGGTGGCCAGGTGTCGAGGTGGCCAGGTGTCGAGGTGGCCAGGTGTCGAGGTGGCCAGGTGTCGAGGTGGCCAGGTGTCGAGGTGGCCAGGTGTCGAGGTGGCCAGGTGTCGAGGTGGCCAGGTGTCGAGGTGGCCAGGTGTCGAGGTGGCCAGGTGTCGAGGTGGCCAGGTGTCGAGGTGGCCAGGTGTCGAGGTGGCCAGGTGTCGAGGTGGCCAGGTGTCGAGGTGGCCAGGTGTCGAGGTGGCCAGGTGTCGAGGTGGCCAGGTGTCGAGGTGGCCAGGTGTCGAGGTGGCCAGGTGTCGAGGTGGCCAGGTGTCGAGGTGGCCAGGTGTCGAGGTGGCCAGGTGTCGAGGTGGCCAGGTGTCGAGGTGGCCAGGTGTCGAGGTGGCCAGGTGTCGAGGTGGCCAGGTGTCGAGGTGGCCAGGTGTCGAGGTGGCCAGGTGTCGAGGTGGCCAGGTGTCGAGGTGGCCAGGTGTCGAGGTGGCCAGGTGTCGAGGTGGCCAGGTGTCGAGGTGGCCAGGTGTCGAGGTGGCCAGGTGTCGAGGTGGCCAGGTGTCGAGGTGGCCAGGTGTCGAGGTGGCCAGGTGTCGAGGTGGCCAGGTGTCGAGGTGGCCAGGTGTCGAGGTGGCCAGGTGTCGAGGTGGCCAGGTGTCGAGGTGGCCAGGTGTCGAGGTGGCCAGGTGTCGAGGTGGCCAGGTGTCGAGGTGGCCAGGTGTCGAGGTGGCCAGGTGTCGAGGTGGCCAGGTGTCGAGGTGGCCAGGTGTCGAGGTGGCCAGGTGTCGAGGTGGCCAGGTGTCGAGGTGGCCAGGTGTCGAGGTGGCCAGGTGTCGAGGTGGCCAGGTGTCGAGGTGGCCAGGTGTCGAGGTGGCCAGGTGTCGAGGTGGCCAGGTGTCGAGGTGGCCAGGTGTCGAGGTGGCCAGGTGTCGAGGTGGCCAGGTGTCGAGGTGGCCAGGTGTCGAGGTGGCCAGGTGTCGAGGTGGCCAGGTGTCGAGGTGGCCAGGTGTCGAGGTGGCCAGGTGTCGAGGTGGCCAGGTGTCGAGGTGGCCAGGTGTCGAGGTGGCCAGGTGTCGAGGTGGCCAGGTGTCGAGGTGGCCAGGTGTCGAGGTGGCCAGGTGTCGAGGTGGCCAGGTGTCGAGGTGGCCAGGTGTCGAGGTGGCCAGGTGTCGAGGTGGCCAGGTGTCTAGGTGGCCAGGTGTCTAGGTGGCCAGGTGTCTAGGTGGCCAGGTGTCTAGGTGGCCAGGTGGCCAGGTGGCCAGGTGGCCAGGTGGCCAGGTGGCCAGGTGGCCAGGTGGCCAGGTGGCCAGGTGGCCAGGTGGCCAGGTGGCCAGGTGGCCAGGTGGCCAGGTGGCCAGGTGGCCAGGTGGCCAGGTGGCCAGGTGGCCAGGTGGCCAGGTGGCCAGGTGTCTAGATAGATAGATAGATAGATAGATAGATAGATAGATAGATAGATAGATAGATAGATAGATAGATAGATAGATAGATAGATAGATAGATAGATAGATAGATAGATAGATAGATAGATAGATAGATAGATAGATAGATAGATAGATAGATAGATAGATAGATAGATAGATAGATAGATAGATAGATAGATAGATAGATAGATAGATAGATAGATAGATAGATAGATAGATAGATAGATAGATAGATAGATAGATAGATAGATAGATAGATAGATAGATAGATAGATAGATAGATAGATAGATAGATAGATAGATAGATAGATAGATAGATAGATAGATAGATAGATAGATAGATAGATAGATAGATAGATAGATAGATAGATAGATAGATAGATAGATAGATAGATAGATAGATAGATAGATAGATAGATAGATAGATAGATAGATAGATAGATAGATAGATAGATAGATAGATAGATAGATAGATAGATAGATAGATAGATAGATAGATAGATAGATAGATAGATAGATAGATAGATAGATAGATAGATAGATAGATAGATAGATAGATAGATAGATAGATAGATAGATAGATAGATAGATAGATAGATAGATAGATAGATAGATAGATAGATAGATAGATAGATAGATAGATAGATAGATAGATAGATAGATAGATAGATAGATAGATAGATAGATAGATAGATAGATAGATAGATAGATAGATAGATAGATAGATAGATAGATAGATAGATAGATAGATAGATAGATAGATAGATAGATAGATAGATAGATAGATAGAGCAGTGATAGTTACTTAAATCAGTAAAGTTCAGATAGCTAGATAGAAAAGATAAACAGTGATGCATGACATCAGATGTACATGATAGTTACTTAAATTCAGTCAAAGGTTCCAGGTCCCAGCCTGTAGAAGAAAAGACTCAAACAGTTGATGCAATGACATGACCAGAGTTTTCACCACTGCATAGTTACTTACAATTCAGTCAAAGGTTCCAGGTCCCCAGCCTGTAGAAGAAAAGACTCAAACAGTTGATGCAATGACATGACCAGAGTTTTCACCACTGCATAGTTACTTACAATTCAGTCAAAGGTTCCAGGTCCCCAGCCTGTAGAAGAAAAGACTCAAACACAGTTGATGCAATGACATGACCAGAGTTTTCACCACTGCATAGTTACTTACAATTCAGTCAAAGGTTCCAGGTCCCCAGCCTGTAGAAGAAAAGACTCAAACACAGTTGATGCAATGACATGACCAGAGTTTTCACCACTGCATAGTTACTTACAATTCAGTCAAAGGTTCCAGGTGCCCAGCCTGTAGAAGAAAAGACTCAAACAGTTGATGCAATGACATGACCAGAGTTTTCACCACTGCATAGTTACTTACAATTCAGTCAAAGATTCCAGGTGCCCAGCCTGTAGAAGAGAAGACTCAAACACAGTTGATGCAATGAAATGACCAGAATTTGTCTTTCTGTCTATCCAGTGATAGATACATCTTACCTGTTTGCCACATACACTTCTCCCCCACAGGACTGCACCTGAAAGAAATAACACACAGGAATAACCTGAACCAAACCACACAGCAATGTACTTACAAAAACTGAGCTAAAGGCTAGGCAGGCTAGGAGAACCCAGAAGCTAGTGGGGAAACAAACCTGGCAGACTGAAGACTTGGGAGCAGCCAAAAACAGACAGGAGTTGAACAGAGTCCACAAGAGGAAAATCCAGGACAGCAGAATCAGTTGAGTCCACAAGGCTGAAGCTGACCAGAGGTAGAAGGCTTGGTGGGGACATCCACAACCCAGGAGTGCAGCAGAAGCCATGGAGAGATGTGAGCCGATGACTCGGCGATGAGTGACTGGAAGCACAGAGCTTAAATACTGGAGGTGAGGTAAGAACAGTCAATGGAGTGACCTAATTACTGCAGGTGACGCTCATTACAGTAATCAGCAATTAGAGTGCAGGCAGGTGAAGCAACTTGACTGTCTATCATCTCTACCTCTTGTCTCTCCTCGTCCCTGTCTCTGCTCTCCCTGCTTCACCTGTCTGCACTCAGCTGATTACTGCACGTGATTCACATTGCAGTAATCAGCTCACCTGCCCTCAATATCACCTGCTCACTATTTAAACTCTGCTCAGTCAGTTGTTGCCTGTTTGACCATGAACTACTCGATGCCTGCTTCCCTCCAGGCTCAGATTCTCACAAAGACTCACATGGCTTCACATGCTCTGCTCCCTCATGGACTCCTTTTTCCTCGACCCTTTTTCTCCATCTTGTGAGTACCTCTCCTTAGTTTACTTTTGTTAATCCAGTTTAGTATTGGTTGACTTCCATTTCTGTATTCGTAGTGTTTGCTGGGTTTTGAATAGTTAGGTTTAGTTTTGTTTCCCCAGTTCAGCTCTCCATTTATGTACTAGTTTAGTTAACTTTTTAAATAAAACTCTTTCCATTATTCACCTGTCTGGAAGTCTCTCTCTGTCTGTGCCTGCGTTGTCCAACTCAGGGCCCAAACCGTCCCTTAAAAAACCCTGGGTCCATTTCACAAAGCAGGTTCAACAAACTCTGTGTAACCCTGAACTCTAAGTTGATCTACTCTGATACGAAACTCTGAGTTTTAGGGTTAACAACGGCTGATTTGAGTTAATTTAATCAACTCGGACTAGTTTCACCCAGAGTGCACCGCAACTATAAAAAGACAGCATCAAGGGAACCCCGATTCGATGAGTCACAATGGCAACGGGGAAGTGTAGAGCTACGTTTTTGTACACCACTTGAATTGGACACCTTAATGCGATCATATGGCGGCTGCAAAAGAGACGGAGACGGCGTGGGAGAACATTGCTGTTTAATTGCATCCTATTCTGTTATTTCATTTAGGTGCAGTCCTGCGGGGGAGAAGCGCATGTGGCAGCAGCTGAAGATGAAATACAAGAACATTGTTCAAACAGGTAAGAAGTCGGCATAATCTCATGGAGCTACCTCATTTTGATCATGTTTTACATTGTAAAGTAGCTTAATTATTAAGTGGCCGTTTGACTGTGCAGTGGTTTTATCCCACACATAGCCTAAATGTCTGTATCCATATCATGTTCTGTCAAACAATTAAGCCTATTTAAACTAAACACAGACTTCTACTCACTGTACTGAAGATTTAATCTCCACGCGACACTGAGTCAGAGAGGTTGCTGGGGGATTAGTTTGTGTCACCTTCCACTAAAGTCGCGATTCCACAAGCACCTACTCAGCGCGGTGCGGCTCGGCTCGTCTTTGTTTGCGAGCGTTTCCATATGGTTTAGTGCATGGTCTCAGGCACGATTTACCGTACTTTCTCGGCTGAGGTTCCAACCGAGATGACGTGAACCGAGATGTGACGTCTACATAGTGCAGGCCACTGATTGGACAGGGAATGACGACGTTTAGCTCTCAGAAGCTAATACATCAGTCTGCATGACGAACTAAGCTAGTGGTCGTACAGGTTTATTTTTTTCACAAGTTACAATGTCGTGTTTTTCGTGTACTTAGGGTGAATGTTTATTTCTGTTCAAGAATCCCTTTCGACGTGCGAAGCCTACTCCACCTCCGTCGCGGAGCCCCCGGCTCCCCTGCCTCCTCTCCAGCACCAGCTTCGACACCAGTACCAGCTCGGACACCGACACTGTCAACATCAACCTCCAGCACGTACCAACAACGTCTTATCACCGGTAAGACACGGTAAACAGAGAGCATGGTTGATTTTCGCATTATTATTACTACAGGTGTAAATTCCTGCAAGCATGATCAGAACAGCGAGACCAACGACCAAGAATTCAGACAGGTGTAAATGCTAACTGTGCAGCATGCCAGCTCAGGAACGCCTGATGAAAGCTACATGTAGCTACAGTGACACATAAACAGAACACATGCAGCTGCATTTTTTTTTCCATCGACTTAACAAGCAAGTCACTCTAATTTACTTTGCAATGTAGTATTGCAACCATTCTTCTTATAGTCACTAGGTAACTGTGAAACTGAATGAAAATATACATAGAAATAAGAAAACACAGCTGTTCTTAGGAACTCCAAAATGTGCACAAGGTGAAATGAAGTTCACACCACGTTGTTTTTAGTTGTGGTGGAGGAGATACTATTTGTGCTTCAGTTAAAGTAAAGAGTGCCAAAAATTTATTAAAGTAAAACAATCAAAGACATGATCATGATTGAAAATCAATGGATGGGTGGCTAAACACAACACATCATAGCTGTGGAGTCCTTCTAGCTCCTGGGGACTACAATCTCTCAGGACCTGCAGTGGCAGATGAACATCCACTCCATCCTGAAAAAGGCTCAGCAGAGGATGTATTTCCTATGACAGCTGAGGAGACATGGCCTGCTGCAGGAGCTGTTGATCCAGTTCTACACTGCAGTCATCCAATCTGTCCTGTGCACCTCTGGATCAGCCACACAGCAGGACAGAAACAGACTACAGCCTATAGTACAGAAAACATCATCAGAGACCCCACTCACCCTGGACATAAACTGTTTCCCCCCTCCCCTCTGGCAGGTGCTACAGATCCCTGTACACAGAAACCTCCAGACACAAAAACAGCTTCTTCTCCACTGCCATCACTAATAAACAGCTGAGCCATTCCTAAACACCTGTACAATAGTCACTATTCCAATGGACATGTACAGCATTTTTTTTCACCATGAACAGCAGTCTCTGCTTTTGCACTACTGTGTTTATAGCAATTATCATTTGGCTAATGTGTTTATTCCAGTCTAGCTGTAAATTTCTGTATATACTGTTTTATTTAATTTTGCTATTTCATTTTTCTTCCTGTTCCTCTTTCTATAGTTTATTTTTTTATTATTCTCTTCCATATTCCTAGTGTGACACCAACAGCCAAAACCAAATTCCTTGCATGTTGTGTACTTACTAAAGCTGATTCTGATCACTTTCCTGTCTTTGGTCTAGGCAAGAGGAAAAGGTGCAACAGAAAATTGGACCTTCCAAGCGTACTTGTGGAGATGCAGGCTGAGGAGGAGCGGAGCCGTGCCCAGCATGATGAGAACATCTGGTTGCTCCTCAGCGAGGCAAGAGAGAATGAAGCGACCTTGCAGCAGGAGGAGATGGCCCAGAATGCTGCCTTCAACCAGTCATTCCTGGGTGTGCTGGGGCAGGCAGTGGGCAGCTGGCGAGTCCACCTCCCAGAGACTTGAGATTTAGTTGTATATAGTTTTACTTTTAGCCCTCCACTGTAGGACAGGCCCACCACAGTTTGTACTTTGCACATTGTAAATAGTTTTGATTTTGCTGCTGACTAATAAACTATTTTGTGACTTATGTGATTGCATCATAACTTTTCATTTTGTCTGACACTGGTAGGAAAAGAGTCAACAGTCTGAACCAAACAATTCTGTACTCCCTAATAATGCATTTATGTTTAATGGGATTTAACATGTTTTAACACAAACTCCTTTATGGTTCATAATTCCGTTGACTG
The DNA here is from genome assembly GCA_027123335.1 of Amphiprion clarkii. Lineage (NCBI taxonomy): Eukaryota > Metazoa > Chordata > Actinopteri > Pomacentridae > Amphiprion > Amphiprion clarkii. Next base: position 4,822,415 of record CM049573.1, read on the forward strand.
AATTACACCAAAGCAATACTGATTTATCAAACTGGAATATTCTTAAAACGGCTGTTTTAATGTTTTGGTGCTTTATTTGTCATGTAGTCTTGCTAACCTTCACAAATAAAACAATAGCAGAGGCACATCTGCAAAAGGTAAAAAAGTTTATTGTCAGAATTGCATTAAAGAAAACAATAGCAGTCTGGGGACAGAAAAACAGAAGTATAACGAGAAGAATAACTTAACTTCTGCATGACACGTCCTGCATCAGTGCATCCTGTACATCTCTGCCCTCCTCCTCTACACCTTGTGCCACTGCAGGATCATGTGCTGCTGCTTCAGGTAGATCCCATGAAGTCTCATAAGAGAGCCACCTGTAACACATACACAGCATACATATTTTAATACCTAATAGCGATAAACTGCAGCCATTACAGGGTCGTTCACAGGACTGATACACGATAGCTAGCGAACTAGCATTAGCTTACCCTCATATGTCTAGTTCGTATCCTCTTGTCTTCGACTTGATGCTGCTGTATCGCCTCCCAAACTCTCCTGTGTGTCTCCTGAGTGTTTCGACTCGCCGCTCTCAGCTTTCTCCGACTCTTCTGTTACTTTGAATCTGACAGAAAGCCACAGACCGAGCAGCAGGTGTACCATCGTCTCCGTTATGTTGCGTTTGTGTCGCACGCAAATGACGTTAAGGGACTATGACGACTCCACCCACGATGAGGCTATATGGAAAAACAACTAAACCGAGACGAGCCGAGTCAGATACAATAGTGGCGAACAGGGGTGAAAGTAGTTTTAAATTCTTGCCGGTACTATTACCAAAACCCTCATCTCGCTCTTAACATCTTAACATCGTGGCATGGAGTGCATCCCTGTTTCCCATGCTGGGCATACAACCATTCATTTCTGCTTTTAAATTGTTCATATTGACCCTTTGTCCAAATGGAAGGATAAGCAGGAGGCGTAGCATCATCATCACCTGTGCTTTTTTTGGGGGATCCTGCAACTGCTTCTTTCTCCTGACATGGTGCCTCCTCACCCTGACTCTCAGCTTGCTCTACATCTTCATCACTGAATGTTTTTCAGATTTTTTGTGGTAACGCATCTTCAGTGTCCCTGTCTTTTCTTTTAAACATAGAGGTTATTTTCCTCTGCATTATTACTTTGACAAAAACAAATAAAAAAATCTTGACTGTTTTGTAGTACTCCTCTCCATTTTTATTTAAAATATCTGTCGATGATAACCGTTGTAAATCCTGTTGAAAGTTTTTCAGCCAATCACAAAAACATGTGGAATTTCAGGTGTAATTTATTTGCTCGCCCCGTCCAGGCGCTTGTTGACGTATATTGACTAGTTGTGGAAAATGTCCCAGTGCAATAAATCAAGCGCACCTATTTGCTATTGGCTGCTATTGGCCATAACAATCGCTGTGTTACGGAAGTAGACACGCATGCGCACTCACATACTGCTGAGTGAACTCTGGTTGATAGCAGGCAGCTGGGTGGCGTACCTGTGGAAGAGCGGCGTACCGCCACCGGATGTTTTCCGGGTACTGCGTACCGCCACCAGAACTTTTGCTGGTACGCAGTACCGGACCGTACCGGCTTACTTTCACCCCTGGTGGCGAACCGTACCGCGCCGAGTAGATGCTTGTGGAATCGCGGCTTTTGTCTGTTACGCTGCGGGAGAAACGCCGAGCGCTTCTCAAAAACCGGGAGCAAGACTAACAAAAACATACCTCACCTCCCCTAAAATTTTCTCAACGGATTTGGACGATTCACAGAAATGATCAATTTGAAAATTAGAACGGCGGATTTCCGCGGAACGGCGGAAAATTGCCATGCCTGTATAATTAATTACAGGCTTTGTAATTAATCGCAATTAATTGCAGTTTTGTCAAATAGCACAATAAGTGAACACAATAAGTGAAGTTTTTCAATTCAAATAAAATTGTGGTTGAGAGTTGAATCAATGAATAGACATATACGTGTTTATAATTTGAAATTTATTTAAAAAAAGGAAAATGGGACATATAGAAAAAGTGATTTTGATGACTTAAAGCCTGAATTTAGCTGTTTTTTCCACTGTATGGCACATAAAATCAGCATAAGTAGTTCAAGGAGCTTCAGAAAATCCAGAGATTCATTCTGTTTTCATCTTTTCTGGGTCTGATAAATAATGTAATAATTTTGATGGTTCTTTTTATAGGAATATCATTTTTTATTTATGTAATTTTTTTATAATCAAAAAGTTTATAATTAAGTTATTTTTGTTGTTTAGGTTATTCCTCCTCCAAGGAGGCAGAGCCTCGACGGAGTAAAAACTTAAACCACAAAAATGTTTCATTTCTATTTATCTGCATTTTTCATCTGTCTGCTACATTCACAGATTACTGCAAAATCTAAGTGCAATTATAGCGATTTTATTCAACATTTTAAGACTTTCTGTAAACTCAAGCACTGTCTAGAAAAGTGGTCTATTATGGGATGGCTACACCGTTAGCATGACTTGTAGTGCAGTTTGGTTTGGAGACAAATATAACACCTTATTTTTACACAGCTGAGTTTGCTGCCTTCAAGCCATATCATTTACAGACTACGCCCCCTGGTGGTTCACACAGAGAAACGCATTCCTTCACCCGTGGATTCACGGCAGCCATGAGAGAGACTTTATCAGTTTATTAATGCTAAAATATGTCAAAATTACTGTTCAAAACAACAACATAAACTGGAGCAATTGATGCTGCAGTTGGCAACAAATTGAAGGATATGAATACTCATATACGTTGCATTATTTGTCAAATATTTGTCATTAATATCTCCAACACATTGTCTCATTGTCTTGTCACTTGTTTAGATCATTTACTGCCAGGAAACCTATTGGTAAAATAAAAATATGTTTAATTTAAGTGTATTTTTTAGGATTCTGAATGCTCAGAGTCCATTTATGCATCAGTTCATCTTCTTTTTCCAGTATCCTGGATCAGCAGTTGTCCTCTGTTTGCTCCACTGCCAGGAGTTTCTTCACCTTTTTAGTGCAAGTTTTATTTTAGTTTGTTCCCACAACCTGCATGACGTGAGCATCTGCACAGACAGTCCTCGTACTTTCTACCATGTTCAAGATGTTCTGACACACTGAGGACAGCTGATGCAGCAGTTCTGGAGTCAGTTTACTGGTCAACTGAAAGAGCCGGAGCCTATCCCAGCTGACTCGGGCGAAGGCAGGGGACACCCTAGACAGGCCACCAGTCTGTCGCAGGGCCACATATAGAGACAAACAAGCACTGTCACATTCACACCTACGGGCAATTTAGAATAATCAATTAACCTCAGCATATTTTTGGACTGTGGGAGGAAGCCGGAGTACCCGGAGAAAACCCACGCATGCACAGGGAGAACATGCAAACTCCATGCAGAAAGATCCCGGGAAAGCCGGGACGCGAACCAGGGACCTTCTCGCTGCAAGGCGAAAGTGCTAACCACTATGCCACTGTGCAGCCCTTTTAAAATTCCCTATAAATCAAAAGTTGACATGGATATGAATAATTGTGAGCTTTACTGTATAAACTAAAAGGTGAAGAGTAACGTTTAGAGTTCAAAAACATGTAGAAACTGTGAAAAATTAACTATTATTGCCTCCAATATGACTTTTGTCACTTGTCATTTACAGACAGGAAACCTATTAGTGAAATAAAAATATTTTTACATGAGTCAAATACAGGTTTATGGATAAATATGGATGTGACATATACAGTAAAAATGTAAAGAAATCAATAAAAAATAAAGACAATGACGTATGGTCTTTTCTTACTTGTTTATGTCACTTCCAATAACAGAAGAATATTTTTAAAAATTCACTGTAAATCAAAACTTGCCATGGATATTAATAATTTTGGGCTTAATTTTCTAAAGTAAAAAAATAAAAAAATAAATTTAGAGTTAAAAAAACAGATAGAAATGACTGAAAATCCATTATTAACATCTTTAATACAATTTCTTTGTCACCTACCTACAAGGAGATGCTTACAGGACAATTAAAAAATACACTTTAAAACAAAAATTGGCATTGCTAAGAAGAAATATGTGGCTTAACTGCAAATTTTACATTTTAGTAAATACAGAAATAGAAATAGTCGTAATGTATCATTAAAATCTTTAGTAAAAATATTTTTTTTTTATTTGTTTTGTCACTTGTTTGTCATTCATATCCAAAAGAAACTTACTGGTCAAATAAAAATATTTAACTTATTAATGTATATTTAAAATGATAAACTTTTATTATTGTGACTTTGATGATTAAAGATGGGAAAAAAAAATTGTTTGCCTGTCAGACATCACTCAGGGTTGTGATTATGTAGCCCCTTCTGCTCCTACTGCGCATGCGCCCTCTGCAATAATGACCCGCTTCGGGTTTTACTGCATTTTTCTCTTCTTATTATACAAAAGCCCGAGTTTGATCCTCTTCCTGTGCTTCGCTGTTTATGTTTATCTCCACTACCGGACCCGGTGAGCAGCACGGACCCGCCGGAGGGGAAATTAAAGCCGGATTCAGACAGAAAGATGCGGGTTTAGTGATGTTTGGTCCCGTCACCAACACGTCACCGGCGTGTCGTCCTTGTCTGGCGTTCTCTGATGGCGTCACGCGGCGGTGATGGACTGTGCTGTTCCCGGTCCGGAGGTCGTCCCCGAGCCAAAAACACCGGAGCGGCCACCGAGCAGCGATAAGACGGAGCAGATAAGAGCCGCTTATAACCAGAACCAGAGGCTGAGAGGAAAGTCTGTAGAGAGGCAGCAGAGGGGAAAACACAGCAGCTGGTAAGGTTTTATTTATTTATCATATTTATTTACTGACTGCAGCAGGTGGAACTAGCTAGAAGCTGCTCCTTCCTGTTTACAGCGAATCTTTCAGGATCAATACTCAGTTGGTCATTTACTCAGAATAATAATGTTTCTTAAATTGTTTTGCATAAGACTTTATGCTAAAGTTCTGTTTCTAATTGTTTTACATATTCTATTTTGTTAAATTATTTAAAGAATTATCTAGGAAATCCACAGAAAAAAGTAATAATTTGAGTGAAAAAAAATTAAAGATAAAAAATATCCACTAAAACTGTAAATAACGTCAACATCCAAAAATCTGTATTTTTGTAAATGATGATTTGTTGTTTTACAATGTTTGACCATAAAATTGTGTTTTTTTTCTATATTTAAATCTGCTAAACATATTTTTATTTTATAGATATTTGCTGTTACTTGAAAGAAAAAATATTCTCATTGAGGACTGAAAAATTGTTAAAAAAAAAATCAAAGCTCTGTTTCTAACTTGTTTAACATTTTGTATTTTGTTAAATTACATAATTATTTAGGAAAATCACAGAATAGAAATTAGTAGTAGTAATTTAAATATGAATCATAAAATAACTAAAACTGTAAATAATGTCAACATCCAAAATTGTAAATGGAAAATTTTCATTAATTACAATGTTTGACCATACAGTCGCACTGTTTTATTGTGTTTATATAAGCAAACTGTCTTACAAATATTTGCAGTTATTTGAAAAAAAGTTGGCTTGAGAAACAGCACATAATTTTTCAACTTGTTTTAGAGATTTTCTCTGTTTCTGTTATAATGCAGATAATATCTAGTAAAATTTACATGTCAACCAATATTTAGAATCGATGTACATTTGTAGCGAAATTGTAAATGTTGTCAAAATGTGGAATAACAGAAACTCTCATCACAATCTTATTTAAAATATCTTCACTTGTGATATTTAAAATTTTCTTCGGTGTTGACTGGGAGACAAATGGAGGCTAAGTATTTTAAAATTCATTTATTGTATTGGCAATCCTTTACAAGACAAACAACAATACCGATATTGGAACTGATCATTAACTGATCTCAAGCAACTGATCATTAGTTTAATCTTGATTAGTTGAATATTGATTTATCACTGTATGATGCTGTTTCCAGGTATCATCTGTCCAACTAGATTAGGTTCCGTTACTTTAGGTTCTTTTACCATAAATAAGCTGCTGACTTATGTTTGTACAATTCATTAGAAAGTCAAACTTCCTGTTGTTTTTCAGAGTATAAACCAGTGTTTTGTTGTTTTCTCTTTAGAACCTGCTGTTTGTACGATGGGTCTCCTACATTCGTTGTATTTGTACGTCACGGCGGCCGACAGCCCTCCATCCTCCCCGTCTGCCTTCCCTCTCCTCGCCGTCCCGCCGTCCTCTCGCCTTGCCGTCACCCTGAACTCCCCTCCGGTTCCCATGGGAGACGCCCGCTCGCTCTGGAGCTCCGCCCACTGCTCCCCTCACTTCCTGCTGTCGCCTTGCAGACAGGAAGTGACCCGCTCGCCCACTGAGCTGAGCAGCGACGGCGTGAGGGCGGAGGCGGGCGTGAGTAGTGGTCTCCACATCTGGGAGGTGGTCTGGAGCCCCGAGCACAGAGGAAGCCACGCCGTCCTGGGGCTGTCCAGGAAAGACTGCCCCCTGCAGGCGTCAGGGTACAACGTCCTCGTGGGCGGAGACTCGCAGTCCTGGGGCTGGGAGCTGAAGACCAATCAGCTGTGGCACAGTGGGCAGACGCTGGGGCGTTACCCCGGAAACAGGAGGCGGGATTCCAGTTCACAGTCATCCCAAAAGGAATCAGAAACTCCTCTCCTCATCCCAGGGCGAGTCCTGCTGGTCCTGGACGCCGACGCCGGGACGCTGGGCTTCGTCGTGGACGGCAGCTTCCTCGGCGTCGCTTTTCAGGAGCTTCCTCGAGGGGCGGAGCTTTACCCAGCGGTGAGCAGCGTGAGGGGAGGAGCCACCATCCGACTACGATACCTGAACGGGACAACATGTAAGTATTAGTAGTTTCACATAAATATGTGACATCACTGCTTTATAAATCTGTTAAAGTGACAAATCAGTTTGATGTTAAGTCAATGTAAAGTCCAATAATTTAGGTTTCTGGCGCAATATTTTGATTTCTATATGATAAGCATTTGTTAATCCCACAGTGAGGAAATTTGTGCTGTTAAAGCAGCAAAGTAGGCATTCAGGAAATATCAGTAGAGAAAAGAAATAAACAAATATACGTAAGAACTAGTTCAGATTGTCCAAATTCCACTAAATGTGAAAATAACAGTTACACATATCAACAAGAAAAGCACTCAGAGCGCAGTACTCCGCCACGGCTGTTCAGTCGTTGTATCATTTCTGACAGGTAAGTCCTGATAAGTCCACAGGGGTAGATTTGTAGTAGGATCACAATCATGTGATCGTCAGCAGGCAGCTGATGTAGTGTTCACTCGTTGTCATGGTTACAGTGACGCCGTGCAGCTAACTCGCAATGATACAGAAATCTTTAACTAATCCGTGGATCCAGACGATAAGCTGCATCACTGCCAAAATCTAATCACTTGGTCCTTGTGTCATTTCTGACCTTCCTTGAAAATTTCATCCAAATCTGTTTGTCCGTTTCAAAGTAATGTTGCTAACAGACAGACAGACGGACAAACGTACGCCGATCGTTGCATAACTCCGTCACATTGCTTGGCAGAATAATTATGTAGCACAGATTCCTTCATGAGAAGAAAAACGTATAGAGAATATTGCACAGATTTGTTCCTAAGTAGAAAAACACTGATATTCACATCAGTAATATCTCACTTCATGGCTTATATTATTTAATACCACAGCATTATTGCCAGCATTACTGCTTGCTTTTCCATTCTAGCCTTTTGTCTCACTTATTTTATCTTCTGTAGTGCATCGTACTTATGTCTTATAGCTTTTCTACTCTTACATGATATCATTCTGTATTTTCTGAGTAATATCTGGCAAAAGAATTTCCTTTTGGATTAATATAGTTTTCTTATCTTATCATGTCTTATCTCTCTAAAACCCCTAAACCTGCCTGTGGGTATGAAACGCAAATTACTTGGAAAAAATCGCCCAAATTACACCATTTATCAGAGCCAGAAACTGTAAAGTCAGAAAAATTCATCAGAGTTTCAACTTCCAGTGGTCCTTGAACTACTTTTCTGTAATGTGCAGTTCTGTCTGGAAAATTAGACAAATTTAAGATTAAAATTGTGATCTTTCATCAAACTCACTTTATTCTATGTGTCTCGTTTAAAAAAATGCAAGAAATAAATGATTTACACGAAACAGATTCTATAAAAAATAAAAATAAAAGAAAGAAATTCTAGTTAATTTAAGTTTCTGGCTCTGATAAAAGCTGTAAATTTTGCAATTCTTTAAAGATAACATTCCTTTCAAACTGGTCGGTAGATTTTGAGGTTCAGAGAGTTATATTTTTATGGATATTTCAGTTTATAATACATTAAAAAGATGTTTTGTGATTTTTACCAGCGAACTTTATCCTTATATTGGTGCTGATATGTGGAAAAAGTCTTCAACAAATCGCCTCAGACAGCGCAAAGTGTGTATATTGTGCTGAAATGTCACAAGATTAGCAACGTAGCTGTCACAACTTTTATTGAAAAGTCAGCAGGAGTTTATTCAGATATGTTTCGATGCTGTCAGTGTGAAAGAGGCTTCATAAAATGATGAAACACACTGTAAAACTAAAAATGTTTGTTTCTCTTGTGTCCTCAGGTGACCCTCCAGCCCTCATGGCTTTATGTGGACTCTCAATTCGACAGTTTTTAGGGCAGCAAAGGCAGAATCAAATGGACAAATTGCCTTTACCTCCAGCTCTCCAGCACTACCTGCTGATTAGTCATTAGTTTTATACACAAACTCACAACATAAGGATGCTTTTGTCAATAATTGCACGTTGAAACAAGGACTTACAATGCACTTCATTTTACACAAATGTAAATACATGTGAGATTATATCCAAGTGTACGTACTGTTCATCGTATTTATCACAGATTTTATATTTGCAGTCCTTTGATGATATTTTGAAGCTCATTAACTGGATGGTTTTGCGCCACTGAAACATCTCCAGTTTAAATTCAAGTCATTATTAAAGTCATTTTGCAGTTTTTCTATCCGCTCACATTCCACGAGGATCATTTAGTAGCGTCGTGTGGTGCCGGAGACTCACATTCAATAAAGAGGAGAAAATTACTGGTGTGAAGATATTGACTTGAGGATCCCAAAGAACATTAAGCCTCCAGAAACATCTACACCGATCAGCCGCAACATGAGAACCACCAACCGGATCTGGGGAGTTTGGTAGCCGGCTCTATGTTCTTTTAACCTTTCCTGTGGCGTTTTTGCAGTGTGATGGATGTATTGTCCTGCTGAGGGAGTCTGCTGCTCTTAGGAGGATGTGTAATAATGTTTAGGTGGATAATACCTGTCAAAGTAGCATCCACATGAGCGCCAGGACTGAGATTTCTCAGCAGAACACCGCATCGTAATGAGGTAATCAATGTTTAATGTTGTGACTGATGTCTCACACTCCCGCTTCCTGCAGAACAGCTCAATCAGTCTAGAGAGCTTTTTAAATCCCATATGTACAGACTGGAAATTGTGTAATATTTTATGTCTTTTCTAATGTTTATTGCTGCTCTTCTTTTTTGTACAGCAACTTGTAACTCTGTTTTTTAAATGTGCCATAAAAATAAATTATTAGTATTATCTGCTCTCTTGAGTGAAATCCTGTCTTGAATACAGATTGCAATCATATTCCTGAGAAAAAAATTTGACTGTACTCTACAAAGTGCACGTTTCTATTCTTTTAAGTAGTTTTTTTCAATGTTTTTACTTATAATTATTTTAATTTTAATGTAATTATAGTATGGTCTTGCTAGTTTTATTCGACTATTTAAAGTAAAATCTCAAATTTAATTATTTTTCTGAATCTTTTCTAAGTTTTTGCTGAAAGAGATTTTTAAAAGGCTTTCGTCGTTGCCATGACAACAGAAGGTTGAAGGTCAGTTTCTGGCGCACGAGCTAAAGGTAAACATTTTTATCCGCCTTCTTTCTGTTGTAAGTCTGACTTTACCAAATATATGTATTGTATACATATATTTGAGACTTCTTGCTGTTGCTATAAAAAGGCCCCGTGAGTATATGCTGCCTAATGTACGTTTAAAAGGTACGAAATTGTTATTTTTGGCTAAACGGAGCTAGCTTATATCGGTTTTGTTAACATTAGCTAGTTCGCAAGCTAGCTAGCGGGCTAATGGTAGGAGGACTCGAGCAGAGAGAACTATCGTGGTATTGATATTTTTGTCCTCACGTTTTAATTTTAATTCGGAGACAGTGTGAGGCGTTTTGTAGCAAACCTTATGGGAAGTGCCAGTTTAACATTCGGCTGCTTTTTAGCGAGTGTCTGCTAAATTTAGCTGCGACTTTGCTATTTTAGCCACAGCTCCGTTAACAATACAATACAATACAATACGATAACTTTATTAATCCCCGAAGGGAAATTCAATAACTAACTTCAAAGCAAACAGTTTTACTTAAAAGGTAATTGTAGCTTCTTCACTGTAACTGAAATGTTATTGATGCATTAACCCTTAGATGTATAAGTGAGTTTAAAATGACTTGGTGAGGTCGTTTTCTTGCAATATCTTTGTAATGAAAAGTTATCATTTCGTATTCCAGGCATTCCTCAAAAAACATGTTTTTGATATCATTCCATTTACATTTTTAAGTTACCTTTTATACTTTTTAAGGAATTATATTTATATTACTACCCCAAGCTTCCATAAGTGGGTCAAAAATGACCAGCATGCATTTCCCCTAGAATTTAATGGAAACCTGTGATTCTTATCAGTTGTGGCTGTCAAGAATAGATTTACTGTGGACCACACACACTATGTCAGAAGTCTCACCTGTCAGAAAGATTATTTTATACAAGACCTGATACATGTAAGTATTATCTACATTTTTCACCTCAGACAAAATCTGTCATCAATTTGATATTTTTCAACATACTTGCACATTCATATCTCTTGTGTCAAAGAGTGTGTTATTATTATGTATCATCTAATTACCCTACTTTATCGTTAGCTAACACTAGATAGCTAGAAAGAAGATTCCTCTGACGAGTCCTCTGAAGAGGAGAGTGAAGTCCAAACCATGTTCATCAGAATGATCTGTTAGGACTCTTACTGAAGCAAGTTATCTGCCACCCAGAGCAGAACAGCAACACCAAGCCACAGTATCCTGAGAAGTCGGTCAGGGCCTGCATCGGGCCTTGTCACCACCATCCCACTAAAACGAGCTCTTTATCACTGATAATATCATGCGAGAGGTGATAAAGTACACAAACTTGGAGGGACAGAGAGTAGCAGCAGATGGAGGAAAAGAGTGGAAACATGTCAACAAAATGCATGTTGACATTATTCTGTTGCTGTTCTGTGTAATCTTTTTCAGTTTTTCAAAATGTTCAAAATCTGTTATAAAGTGAAAAATAACCATATTTTAAACATGAAATCATTTTAGTGTGCACCAAAATATAATACAAACAATAATAAAAATGATTATTCTTAGTCAAAATGACATAAAAACACATTGATCCTCATACAGGTCATTTTTGACCCACTTATGGAAGCGTGTAGGATCCAATCACTCGTGCATCTAAGGGTTAAAATGACTTGAATTCATTCATGAGAATTATATTGTAAGGATTTTAGCCCCCATGACTGATCCAAAATAGGTTAATTCTTTGTTTTGTTCATAAAACCCACTTGTAAACAAGGATATTAGACAAACAAAACACATTCAGTACAGCCAAAACATTAGAAACAATACAACAATGCAATACAGTATTGCCTTTAATATTAATGTCCTTTCCAATTAAATGCAAACATTTGATTGGTCACAGTTTTTGGTTTAAGACACACTTATGTTATCACTGCCAACATAAAATGATGTGGATTTGCTCATTATGACTGTTATGACCCAGATAAAAGCAGCTGTGGATGTATGTAAACTGGGCAATACAGCTTTAACAAGAAGCACACAATCAGAATGTGACAGAACAGCTGTTACCGCAGCTGTTTTCATAGAAGGAGCTCTGAAAACCCACAAAATTTGACCTGCTTAGCACTAAGCAGCAGGCCAGAGATGCTCAGGGAATAACTGGTAAACAAAGTGGAGCATTTAGTAGGTAAACAGTCCGATATTTCCCTTAGAAGACCAAAAACAAAGATACAAAATTGTGAAAATTTGACTTATATTCAGCAGGTCACCAGAAACACAACTGGTCCTTCACTGAATCAACTCTTCATGGCTGCAGCTCTGGAAGATCTGAGAGGTGGAGGGATGGGTTTTGGTCCCCCTGGCCTGAATGGTGATGAAGAAGAGGAGGAAGACTCACCTGCAGTAAGCTCAGATGGTCACCAGCAAAGTGATAGATATTTCAGACTACTGTTTTTACATGAGTATACATTTCCAGGTTTTACTGAGTGTTGTGGTTCAGCATGGGCAGGTGGGCCTCTGCTTCTATGACAGTGCAGACTCATCTCTGCACTACATGCTGGACACTCCTGATAACCATGAGCTCCACCTGCTGACCAGAGGTAAACAGTACAATATCAGTATCATCTTTGGACAGACTTTAAATCATGGGTTTTTAAATATTGAATGGGTTAAATATTAATTTAAGGTCTTTTCTGTGAACTAACATCTTGCTTTTTCCTGTTCTTCAGTCATTCAGGAGGTCAGTCCTCACGTAATCATCACCAGTGCAAAGCAGGAGCGCTGCATGACTCGGTACCTGCAGGAACTTGGTGAGCTCTAGGAGATATAAAACATCCTAACATGGAGAAGGGAAAGCAGAAAACTGGGTCTAAGTTTTGTTTATATGTGGTGTAGAACATGTGGTTTCTGGGTCGGGAATGAAATGAGATAAGGAATGTCTGAGGCCGTAGCCACTGCGATAAGGAGGGAGAGTAACTGTATTATTGTACTACGTCATTGTTGCACTGCCTGCTCTACGTGCCTTTTTAATTGCCCCCTGGGGACAAATACAGTTTTCTGAATCTAGTGAATTATCGTGAAACCAGTCCTCTCTGTTGTATTCCAGGTCAAAACCCACACTACAAACCAGAGGTGGTCACTTATCCTTATGTTGACTTTGGTAAACAGATGCCCAAGCATAATTATCATCTCTTGGTCACTTGCTAGGCCGAATTTTTGCCCCGGAAATTGCATGATTTTCCACAATCTTGCTCCAATTTTGCAGGTTTGGAGGTCGGAAAGCAGAGGCTGCTCTCTGCCAGTCTGCCTTTCCTGCCCACCTGCATTTCAGACAGAGACAGAATGTCCTACCTCTCCTCCTGCATCTCCTTTGACTCGCCCCTGATGGTGAGAAAGCTGTCTGCATATCATCCCATCCATCAGTCAGTGGTTCAGCCAGAGCTGATCACGAACTGTCCATCATTTTCTGGGGTTTTTATATTTTTTATCTGTGTGTGTTTGGTTAGCTGAGGGCAGTGGGCGCTCTGCTGAAATGTCTGGACAGGAGGAGAGTGGGAGTGGAGCTGGAAGACAGCAGTGTTGGAGTTCCGATCCTGCAGTTTCACGCCTACACACTGTGAGATTGTATTTATACATGCACATGCACACACACACACACACACGGGACTGTGATTACACATTTTCAATAATGAGGACCTTTAAAGACAATGACGAGGGATTTCTTGCTCCTCTGTGTTTAGCTGCACACTTTTTAACGGCAGTGACATGAATCTGTGGCACTTTATTTTCATAGTATGTCTACGGTCTGTCTGCCTGCAAACCAAACCTGCGTTGTGTCATTCAGAAGTTTTCATGAATGAAAAGTTTTTGAAATTTGCATTGTTTCCTCCCAACATAGTAAAGGTGTGGTGTGCATTGACCGAGACACCTACAGGTAAGCATGCTTAGTCAAACATGTCCCTAAAAGTTGACGCTGATTCCTGAAATGTCTTATTTATTGTACTTTGTTGCAACAATTACACAGAAAATGCTGATGTTTGGAACATTTTAGATCAAGTTATGCTTGTTAAAGAACACTCATAGGACATGTTAAAAGGGTTTAGGGTTTTTTCCAGTGTGCTACAGATCTTCAAATCAGAACTCCACCCATCAGTGTACAAGCTGCAGTCAGGCGAAAAGGAAGGCCTCAGTCTTTATGGTACGCAGCACTTCAGGATATTACAACCCTTTGTGATCTATCGGTGTTTACATGAATACTTGTTCTTTTTGTGCATTGCAGGGATACTGAACCGCTGCAGGTGCAAGTTTGGCTCCAAGCTTCTGCGGTGCGTAACAACTCTCATTCCGGTTACACAAAATAAAACTAAATAAGGGGCCTAAGAGAATTTCAGGCTTCCCTTCAACAGGATCCAGTAAAACTAAACCAATGTGCAAAATGTATAGAGTCAGTTTAGGGAATTGATGTCAGATACTACTAGTAATGCCACAAATCACCACCACTGCTTTTGGTGATATAACGTCTCAAGTGGTCCAATATTACATTAAAGACAAAAATATTATGTATAATCATCTGGTTAAAGCCATCAAGTAAAACAACTAACTTTATAGAGGTAGAGAAGTATTTATTGCTGCAATATATTGGAGCATCAGAAACAAACTTTACCAAAGCAACAAAAACTAAATAGCTTGAGTTTTTCTTTTGTTTGTCACTGGAAAAGTTTTCACACTGCTACTTGCATCTATGAAAACTGGCACTCCAACTAGCAATTATTTCCACTTGTAATTAATCTGTAGATTGTTTTCTCAATTAACTGATTATTATTTGGTCTATTAAATGTCAGAAAATGGTAAAAATGTTGATCGGTGTTTCCCAAATGCCAAGATGACAAATGTCTTGTTTTTTCTCCAAAGATAGTCCGTTTACTGTTATAGAGGACGGAAAGAAACCAAAAAATATTCTCATTTAAGAAGCTGCAAGCCCAGAAATTTGGCTTTTTTCTTATAAAGTGACTCAAATTTATTGTTAGTCATAATAGTTACAGAATAGTTTTAACAGCTCTAAAGACAACAAGATAAATGTCTCAGTTTTTCCAATATAATTATTCATCTTTTCTTGGAAATTATTGTATTGTGGTTTAAATCTGCATTATACTAAAAGTAATAATGTATATTGATGTAAAACTATCATATCGCTGTAGTATTTGTTTTATAGAAGTCCTGTAATTGTATCTCTTTTGTCAGTTTGTGGTTTTTGCGGCCGACACAGGACCTGGCAGTGTTACACCGGAGACAAGAAGTGATTCGTTTCTTCACGTCGCCTCGTAATTCGGACGTCCTGACCACCCTGCAGTCCTCGTTACGCAACATCAGGAACATACCGGTAACAAGTGGACCCATTACTTTCATTTTTCCATTACCTCATGTTGTCTCCTCCACCTCAGGTCAGTTTACATGTCTGTGTTTGCTAGACTCTTCTACGCCGGATGTCGCTGTCTAACACCAAAGCGACTGACTGGCAGAGCATCTACAAGGTTGAAACTGCAGCACGGTGTTAGTATACGAACATTTTCCTTCCATGTGGCGGATTCTGTTGAATGTTGACAAAATGTGTTTGTCAGACGGTGTACAGTGCAGTGTGTATCAGGGACAGAGTGCGACATCTGCCTCAGTCCATTCAGCTGTTTCGTGATATCAGCGAAGGGTTCTCCGATGACCTGCACTACATCGCCTCCCTCATCAGTCAAGTGGTGATTTGTGTCCCCAAAAACTACACATAATATATACAATTAGCCCCCAAATTGTTCATACCCGTGCCAAACCTTGATTCAAAGTTAAGTTTTTTATCTGCCTGGAAAGAAACCAGGCATTAACAAGTGACAAAAAGCAGTAAGACGTGTTAGAGATGTGAAGCATACATTTTAACAATTTTATGTTGTTTTTTTTCATTTTTGTTAAAAATGCCAAAATGAGTAATCAGTGTCAAAGCCTTTATTTTCCTCCACATCAGTAGTTCTAATGTCTAACAGTGTTCCTGCAGCTCTCCACTGGGATTTAGTTCCTCCAAGTGTCCATCTCCAGCTCTTTGAAGGCTTCCTCTCCATCACTCTGCTCTTTACTTCCTCCACACATTCTGGATGGATTCAGGTCTGGACTCTGGCTGGGACGCTCCAACATCTTCTCATTGTTTTCTCTTCACCATTTCTTCACCACATCGGCTCCATGTTTCACATCATTGTCTTGTTGGAAGCTCCAATGCTGCCCAAGGAGCAGTTTTTCTGCAGACTGCCTGATGTTCTCCTCCACAATCTCAATGTTTCCTCTTTTCTCATGATGCCGTTTCCTTCAGACATGACTTGTAACTGAGCAGTAAGTGAGTAGAGAAGTGCTGCAGGTCCAGCTGAGCTTTAGTGAGTCTGTCTTGGAGAAGTGGAGTCCTCCTTGGTCTGATCCATGGAGACCAGCCTTGTTCTTGGTCTGCTGGAGTGTCTGATGGACATGTTGCTACCAGAACTGCTCACATCCATCAGGATGCTCTTGGTGCTGATCCTTGGATTCTTCTTGTCCTCTACCATTCTTCCAGTGCAGGGCTCACGTCTGTCTTCCTAGCAGCCCTTTGACATGTTTCACAGTGTGGAACTCCTTGGACTTTTTTATCATGCCTTGAACTGTGGACACTGGACCTTGAAAACACTTGAATATCCCTTTATCGATGTTAAACATCTTGTGAGCAGCAACAATGTGCAACTGGAGGTCCTCACGAGGCTTTTTATTTTCAGTCTTGACTAGTAACTGACTAGAGAGCTACTGCATCATCTGTTCTCAGTTTATAGTGGATTAGAATACCCTAGAACATGGTAGAATTTACCAGTACCACTGGAAATGGTATTAAAATTGTTAAAAGTTAACATTAATTAGTCTGTACCACAATGTCTTACTGTATTTTGTCATTTATTTTTGAAATTTCCATTCAGAAGAAGCTTATTGGTGAATGTTTTTTTACTCTTAAGTCAACATTTGGCAGGACTATGAATAATTTAGGGATTAACTGTACACATTCATTGAGATTATCTGTCTTTTGTTTGTCAGTACTTTGTGTAAAACCGTGCTTGTAATAATTGTGTCAAGCATTAATGAAACAATATCTCTGGTTTGAGGTGGATTTTGAAACCAGTTTAGCAGAGAACCGCTTCACCATCAAACCCAACGTGGATCCTGCTATTGATGAGAGTGAGTGCAGTGAAGTGACTGTTGAAGTTATTAACCCTGTAACCTTTATGTGCTCAGCTCATAGTGACCCTCTTTCCTCCATCAGAGAAGAGGAAGATGATGGGACTCTCAGACTTCCTCACAGATGTTGCCAGAAGAGAGCTTGAACATCTGGACCCTCGAATCCCCTCTTGCTGTGTCATCTACATCCCTTTGGTCTTATTTCTACTTCTACACTACGAGCTGACATTGAGCCTTCCCAAAACTACATTTTAAGATATTCATGTTCCACATACACTATCATTTCTTGGATTTCTGCTATCAGATTGTGAAAATAGTTTTTCTGGAACGCCAGTGGCTTTATCTGAGTGTTTAACTCTCCTTACAGATTGGATTCCTGCTCTCTTTGCCTCGGCTTCCCAGCATGCTGGAGAAAGAGGATTTTGAGATAGAGGGGCTTGATTTCATGGTGTGTTTATGCCCTTGTCTGATAGCAAAATTGCTCATGTGCCTTTCTAGTCTGCATTATCTGTGTGTTTATTCCCTCTGTGCTAGTTTCTGTCAGAAGATCGACTGCATTATCGCAGCCAGAGAACCAGGGAGCTAGATGACCTCCTGGGCGACTTGCACTGTGACATAAGAGGTTAAAAAAGGCAAAACTGATATTTTAACTGATATTTTATAATTCTAAACTGTGATTTATAAGATATTTTCCTGTTTCTCAGACATGGAGACGGCAGTGATGACACAGTTGCAGAGTGCAATCCTCGAGAGAAGCTCCTCCCTCTATAAGGTTTGTATGCATCACTGTTCATGTCCTCTTTTTAGTGTTTGAAGCAAAACTCTGTCACTCTGAGAGCACTATTGCTGGCCTTCAAAGTAAAGCTTTTAGTGTGTGTAGGAGGATATTGTTGTGACTGACTAAGCATTTCCTCTCATTGGACTTAGTTGCTCATTTTGATTATGAAACAAACCTACTACAAGCTCTTTTGTCTCTTGATAGATGAGTGGTATGCTGTAACTGCAGATAATATCGATGTTTTGGAGAGCAGAATGAGCATTAAAGTCAGAAGATGCATTATTGTGTTTAGACTTTTAGATGTTGTTAGAGTCTGCCAAATAACTAACACCGGTTAAAATAATGGAAATGAGGCACTGAGCTTCATTAAAGATTTACGTTTAATACCTTGTTAGGAGGTCCATATATTGTTTTTTTTTACTGTGCTCTTTTGTGGAAAATTGCTGCAACTCTTTAAAAACCACCTTGCTGAGTCTTTTGTAAATGTAATATTGCATACAAAATGGAGAATAGCAGAAGGAACAGCTTTTATTTAAAGAAAACTGAAGAATTTCTATAAACAGGTCAGTTATACATAGTTGTTTATGTTTGACTCCATGGACAGTTTTCCATACCATGTAAGAACTGCAGAGTCCAACTTTCCAAAACCCTCTTAGACATGAAAATGTATCTCCTTAGATGGCCTTCAAGCCTTTTCCTTTCCGACCGCTATTCTTGGAACTTTATGTAACCTGCACACAGACATGCTGAGCTAGTCGAGAGTTGCTCCACTGACATTAACTCGGAAACAAAAATGCAAAAACATCAAATAAACAAATGGATAATTAACATAGACATAAAAGATGGCCTGAGAGCTTACAACTGAGTTTGTTTGTTTTCACAGCTGGAAAACACATCATTAGCAAAATAAGCAGTCAACACCACAGCTGAGCATTTTCTACCTCGAAACTGCAGTGTACCAACGAAAACATGTTTTTTCATCAAGTAATAGCGGAGCCAGGATCACTGATATAAATGCTAGTATCAATACTTTTATAATTAAAAACTGCTAATGAGAGAAATCTGTAAAAACTTATGGCTGCATTTTATTAGGCTATTTCTAAATGTCTTTTAATTAACACCAAATAATTTGCAATATGTGAGCCTTTTTTAAAACGCATTATTACTGGTGAACAACAGCAGTTAATTATCTGAATTTTATGGCTTAAGATCACTGCACACCTGCAAACAACTGCTGCAGAGAGCAACGTCTGCAGAATGAAGAAGAGTTTTTTGTACTCGGCCTTTTAAGCATAGAAATATGTTTGTGTGCTTCTGGTTTCACTCTTTTTGCATGGTTTGGACTACAGCTCAGTTCCAATTAAGACAAATCTTAAGGGACAGGTTCCCATTTTTGAAGACAAACTTTTTACTTTGTTCACATGTCCGCTTGGTGTTTTTTTATATGGTTAAAGACACAGGATCAATGAGAAAAGCAGCATATCAGCCAAGTATTTCCACAGTGAAGCTGCATTTTACCAATGACGGCCTCATAAACATAAATTCAGACTTCCAGGGTTTCATGTGTAAAAAAATTCAGGAACCAATCCTGTCAAATTGTGGGGTAGAGCTTTCTGTGTCATTATTTTTCTTCAGAATCTTTTTTCAGTTTGACCTATATGACTAAAAAAAAAAACGTTTGAGCAATCTTGTAGGGGAGCCGGTATGCTCAAGCTATAGCAAGTCGGTGAACAGAAAAAGCAACAGTTTAGTGTAACATCTAAGCAATTTTAAGGCAGGAAAAGATTATTTTCATGAAAAAACCTTCTTAATATGTAACTTTGATACACCAGAGATGATTTTTTATGGGTAACATCAATAACCAGAGAGGGACTTTAAGGTCCCAAACTTATTAACTTTATGAAAGCAATACTCCTTCCCAAACCTCTCTTTGGAGAATTAAACACACACTCATCCACACTCGCTGTTTCATTGTTTTAATAAAAAAAGATCTTAAACCATAGCGACGTGATTTCTTTGTCATCGGTCTAAAGTATGTTTAAATAGACAGCATTTGTCTAAATTTTCAACAGTTTAAGCAATTGCAGGTAGGCAGATCTACTGCAAACATGTTTTTGTAAGGAGATTAGCTGTTTTCAGCATGTTGATTGTGTTTAATGTGTGCTTTGTAGGTTCTTGACCTCACTGCTGAGCTGGACTGTCTGATGGCCATGAGCACCGCCTCCCAGGAGTACAGCTACACCTCACCTAAGCTGGCCAACCACAGGAAGATAACAATCACACAGGGCAGGTATTTGCTTACACACTAGATGGAAATTATTATTGTAGCTCCAGATTTCTTAGTGCTTCAGTAAAAGAAAACTGGGCTTCTTGAGGATGTTTCAGCTTCTTCTGAAAGGGTTCTTCAGTTCTAACTTACTGATGAGGATTCACAGGTATTTATCGTCACCTCCAAGACACACATGACATAACGTGTGAATGTTGATGAAACTGTCTACGGAATGGATGTCAGGACTGCATTATAAGTACCTGATAAGTGTTGTTGTAGGTCACCTCCTCTGTTTAGAGATGGCTGTTCCAGTTTAACATGGATGGATTGCTTCATTCCTGTCTCAAACATTTTGTCTTCTCTGTCTATGTGCATGTGAATTTTGGGGGTGAGAATAAATACCTGGGACTCCCCAACAGTGCAGAGTCTTGGGTCATTAACCAACCATGAGACATATAATTTTGAGATGATATGAGAACAAGTAACTCAGACTCCTCACCAGTTAGAACTGAGAAAGAAGAGTGAAACCTTAAAAAAGCAAAATCCAAGTCCAATTTCCTTTTACCAGAGAATCTGAAGTACAAGACTGTACATTTCTGTATTTGATGTTTCTTCAGACACCCACTGCTGGAGCTGTGTTCTCCTGTATTTGTGGCCAACTCCTTCCACAGCTCTGAGTCAGAAGGCAGGGTCAAGATCATCACTGGCCCCAACTCCTCTGGAAAAAGCATCTACCTCAAACAGGTACAACATTCTTATACAAGTTTGACCATTTCAGTAACAGATACAGTTAAAAAATATCATTCCTTTATGCCAGTTTGCTGCCAAACAGTGACACTGCTCAGAGTTATCTATTTTTGTAAGTGTACACGCATCACTCATCTTCTTCCTCTTTACCTGAAGTGGGCTCATCACTGATGCTTGGGTGGGTTTTGGGCCATGTTTGCTCTTCTTTTGGTACACCAAGGGATGGCGAGCACCTACAGCAAAACTATCAGAGAGCTCTAACTCTCTGATCCCACTTCAATAAAAAGTCCTGCACCTCTATGGAAACAACACAAACATGGCTAGAAATAGAGACAACTCAGAAATGTCTTGTACTGCACGCATGACCCAGTTATAATGCTGCAAATAATAAAAAAAGAAAAATAACAAGATGATTTTGTTTGTTTAATTAACAAAAATGGAAAAATCCTGGAATCAATATGTCTAACATTTTTTTGATTTTTACACAAATGTTACAAATACTGGGAAAAAGTGGTGACAATAAATTCTTTATATTTTACTATTACCGTTTTTAATTTGTTTCTATAGTTGTCTTGTCTTTGTTTTGTTTATACACAGCCTGCAGTTCAGCCAAACTCTCTCAAAAGTTATAGCTGACTCACTAATGAATTCACAGTTGCACCAGGGAGTGCAGAATTTTTAGTTTTCTTTTAGAGAATCTGGTTAAAGTCAATCTTTTATTTTTTGCTATTTTTTAAATGTGACATAGAATGAAGTGAATGTTATGAAATCCTGTGATTCTAAGTTTAGATTTGTTTTGTGTTTTTTATGGAACTGCGCAAAAACACATTGGTGTCCATGGATCATAAGAAAGTTAAAAATCCACCAAATTCTTTCTGTTTTTGCAGTTTCTGGTTCTGATCATGGTGTCATGGTGTCTACCAGTAGTTTTTAGGGTTAGGGTTAGTGGGAGCAAGTGGGACAAAAATAAATCTGCATAATTTCACATAGTTGACATAAAACATCTGTTTTGAAGTGCAAGGTGAGGCATTTTTATTAGCGCACTTCATACATAGGAGTAGCTCTATTTGCTTTATATAGAAACAAAATAATCCCAATAATTAATACAGACAATTTAAAATGAAATAAAACCTGATAATGAATGCTATAAATACAAAAAAAATAGAAAATATGAATGCAGCAGAAAGGAATAATTTGTATTAAAATTGGTAAACAGCACAAACAGAGCAGATAAAAGATCTCTCCCATGAACACATGAAAAAGGAAAGTTTTTAACCTGGATTTAAAAATATCAATGTTTAGTGCTGACCTCAGTTCCCTTGGTAGCTTGTTCAAAGTACAAGATTTATATTTTCCCTTTTGAAACTCTTTCAATTTACCGTTAGAAGAAGCCTTGAACGTGTAATTTACAGCTTCATCAGAAAAACATTCGGAGCGTTGTAGTAGCAATAGACTGACAGTAAAGTTTCTGAATGAGATGGTGTTTATTGTACAGAGTTTTGACCTCTAGGCTGCCGATGAGAACCACTGATTTAACATTTTACCATCTTTCTGCTCTGTTTTTGTCAGGTAGGTCTGATTGTATTCATGGCTCTGATTGGCTCAGACGTTCCGGCAAAGGAGGCAGAGATCGGCCTGGTGGACGGGATCTTCACCCGCATGCAGAGCAGAGAGTCGGTGTCAGTGGGCCTCAGCACCTTCATGATAGACCTCAACCAGGTACCACACACACACATTCTGTTGCACACAAACAGCTCTGTGCGTGTGCGTCAGTGTGTGTAGGTGTACAAATAAAATATATGAACTGCTGTCCTCTTGCTCCACTCCTACTCTCCACCTGTCGAGAAATTTTTTTTAAAGCAACTGCAGCCCACAACCGTCACACACACACATAAAGAATACAACAATACAGTGTAGTATAACCGTTTGTGTCTCTCTCCTCCAGATGGCCCAGGCTCTGAACAGCAGTACTGGCAACTCATTAGTCCTCATCGATGAATTTGGAAAAGGAACTAACACCGTAAGAAGAAACTGTTCCAGCACTTTGTGAATTGAATACATATGTAAACGCATAACAAGGGCTCACAGTGTCAATAATGTGATGCACCTGAAACTAGTCCCAACTGATATTGTTCAGTTCAGAGCAGCAGCACAAACAGATTCTCAGTTCAGCCCAACATGTGTCACCTATTACTAAGGAAATAGCAGCAGCTGTTCAGACCTACAGATATAGAGGTGTCAGTGTGCGCCACCTACAGGCAACTTTTGAGTCTTACGCAACTATCAGGCAAAGAGTAAGTCTGTAATAGATGCTCTTCATACACTGAATTATTTATAACATTGCCATATGTTGATTTATAGTGAATTCCTACTTAACCGCTGGGAATGACGTGAAGAAGTGACAAAACACGACAGTGTGTTAGAGATGTGATGATAGATTTGAACTATTTGTAAAATTTGCACTTAGTTGCTGCTCACAAAGCATTTAAAGGCTATAAAGTCATATCAAAGTGTTTTCATGATCCACAAAGAGGAACAAAATCCCAGCGGAGACATACAGAGAGACTGTTTGGTTGATGTGGAATAAAATTAAGGCTCTGATGCAAATTATTTACATGATTTTTGACATATTTTAGCAGAAATCTAGCAAAAACATAGATACAATCTATCATTACTGCCTCCACCACTGTCTCTTACTGTCTTTTGTGGCTTGTTTATGTAATTTCCAGTAAGAAGAAACCTATAGGTTGAATATAAAATTCATAATAAATCTAAATTTGACATGTGTATGAATAATGTGGGGCTTAACTGTATGCATATTTATATAGCTTTCGTCAGTGGGACATATGGGACTTAGTACTGAGAAGAGTGGAAGCTCTGAGTTCATCCATCTCTGTCTGCCAGGTTACTCTGGAGAGGGACAGAGGGGGTCCAAACCAATTATATTATTCTAAAGAACAAACAGAAATGTGGGAGCTAGAAAGGAAAAGAAACAATAAGAGAACATCACTCATGTAAAATGTTCCAGCTTTGCATAGTTCATACATGTAAAAAACACCACAATTAGTATTATTGCAATGAGGAGTTACAACTCAAAGGTGCAGCTCTCCTCAGCCTTACAGAGCTTTATAACAAGTTTCAGATGATTTTTAAACCGTCTCGCCACAACTGCACTCTTTTGGTTTACTCTCGCTGCTTTCATGGCGTCATTTTCAGCCACACCAGGCAGCTGATATATATTACTAGCTGGTGAACATAATGGAACATTTATCAACTAAACAGTCAGATATTTCCCTCCAGAGTTGGTAGAGACCAAAATCAGAGCTAGGAGGGAGCGAATATTAGATATTACCCAAATAAATGTTCCTCCGTTGCTGCCAGATATGGAAATAAGCAACAGCAGGTGGTGATTTTTCATTGTTTCTTGTTGCTGCTGCACACAAGTGGCCAAAATTATAAATTTTTGTAAACATACCACAAGAAAGAAAGCTGCACAACTCATTTACCTGCAGGCAGCACAAAAGCAAGAAGTGATCCTTTTGTTGCATGTCTTTCCCCACATTTTCTGACTCTCTTTCTACTTTACACAGTCAAAAATTATCACGAAAAGGTCTGCTGGTCCTTGCTGTTGGTGCTTTTACATTGTTTTCTTGTAGATTATTCAAGTTGGCATGTGTAGACGTGGTCAGACATTGAAAACACGCACAAAAAAATGTCAAAGTAAACATACAGACTTTTTAATTACTCTTTTGCTAATTATAAAATAGCTACATTTTATCTGGTTTACCTGAACATTGATTACATCATTACCGTCATTAAGTAGTTTTCAATGATGATGTTAGTCACCTCAAACATTAACATCAATTATTGTTTCTTGTTTCTCTTTACTGTCCTGTTCTCTTTCCCTTTTACCCCTACCCCAACTGATCGAGGCTGATATCTGCCCTCCCTGAGCCTGGTTCTGCTGGAGGTTTCCAGTTAAAAGCTATTTTTTTCCTCCTACATTTGCCAAAATGCTGCTTAAAGAGAATCATTTGAGGCTGTTGGGTTTCTTCGGATAATATAGGATTAGTGAAATCAAGTCACTGTTATTTGTTTAGAACATTTACACAACAGAGCCAAAGTGGTTTCTAGTAGAGAAATAAGACTGAGATTATGAATTTAACAAGACTGAATATTGATGTTAAGACACTGCAATATTATTATATATCATGCAAATGAACCAAATTGAGTAAAACATACTGTATGTTTCAGCCTAGCAAATTGACTAATTTAAAAATTAAGACCCTACAAAAACTCAACAGCAGGTCTTCGACTTATGTCGGAGTTCCGTTCCTACGGCCCACCATAAGTCAATTTTTGCCGTAAGTCAGAACTCCACTGAAAATGTAAACAAAGCCGTCACGTGCATCACGATATCGATCAGTTCTTCCAAAAAGTCATGAATACTAATGACTTTCCTGCATGTATGAGTCATTTTACAAGAAGATAACAGAATATGTTACAATGTTTTTAAAACTTGATCTACTTGAACCATAATAACGGGCAAAAAATTAGTGAATGTAGCACAATCCAAGGTGGTGTACAACCGGCAAATGTAGACAAAGCCATCTTATAGCTCTGCGGGATGACGTATTTGTCTGCTCCGCTCGCCAACCACTTCCACGTAAACAGTTCCGACGTAACCAAACGCCGTAGGTCGAGGACGTCGTAAAACGAGGACCTCTTGTAATCCAAAGATTCCTTACAAGCAGCATATTAGGTGTTCACCTCACTATGCAATGTACCTTGAGATTAGTTTTATTGTGAATTGGCGCTATATACATAAAACTAAATTGAACTGAGCTGCTTTTTAAAATACTGTTGCTCCTTCAAAGACAGAGAAGTTAATCTGATGATTCGACCTGTTTATCTGCTGACGAAGAGGCAGTGAGGATCCTGTTAATTGGTTTATTCCTGACATCAACTCAGTGTCGGGCAATCAAAGGTTTGAGTAAAGAGCTTAAGACTGGAGATCAATAGCAGCTTTGTTGATGCTCAGAAACACAGCCAACAGTGAAATGTTCCCCTTCAGGTGGATGGACTGTCCTTGCTGGCTGCATCGATCTGTCACTGGCTGAGGAAGGCTCCGGTGGACGTTCCCCACGTACTGCTGGCTACTAACTTCCACAGTGTGCTGCAGCTGGGACTGCTACCATCCTCCAGCCTGCTGTCTCTGCTGGTACTGGCTGAGCTCACACACTGATAAAAACGTAGCCCCAAGCATTCGTTGCTTAATGATGGTAAAAAAAACAAAAAAACTAATGTGCCGCAGCAGACACTTCCAAATGACCAGTTAGGTAACGAGACTCCGCTTCAGATTTGTTTTGCCTCATTTCATAAGCATGACTAAGTGTTTTTGTGCGTGTGTGTGTGTGTGTGTGTGCTTTGTGTGTGTGTAAGACCCTGGAGACGGCAGTGGACGGAGATGAGTTGGTGTTTCTGTACCAACTGAAGGATGGGATCTGCCAGTCCAGCTACGCTGCCAATATCGCTACACTGGCAGGCCTGCCAACTTGCCTTGTACAGAGAGGAGTAGAGGTAAACACACAGAAGACACACACTGATGTACACACAGGGAGATGCACACTCACAGATTGGCTGATTGTGTTTCTGTGTTTGTTCAGGTGTCTGAGCTGTACAGAACCGGAAGGCCCATCAAACGCACAGACAAAGCCTCATCGGACGAGCAGGCAAAGAGGTTTGTTAATGTTTAATTGCACAGAATAAAACCCCACAATGAAGAGCAGTTTGTGTAACAGACAGATGTGTGTTTAACAGATGCGGGTCGGTGGTGGAAAAGTTCCTCAGCCTCGATCTGGACGACAAAGATTTGGATCTGCAGGCTTTCATGAAAGATGAGCTCCTGCCCTCTGCTGGAGAGCTGCTGAACCGCAGCTGAGCTGAACTGTGGTCAGTGTGTTTGTTCATTCCTACCTGTTCTGAGAAAAAGCAGCATTTTACCTGCAGAGAGATTCACCTGCAGGTACGGTCATGCATACGGTTATTCAGCTACACTAAAACATTCACTATCTTACATGTGTTGCAAAAGTTTATGCAGCAAAAACAAACCAGATTTGTTTTACATTAATGTGTCAGTTAATAAATTCCTATCTTTTGTGCCACATTTATCTACCATCTCCATGTTTATGAGTCAGCGAAAACATTCTGTGAAGCTGGCGGTTCTTCTTCACCATATGGTTGAAGTCTTTCGGCATTACTTCACAGTCCTTTTTTTTTGGAGAAAATTAAACAAATGTTTGTTTATAATAATCCCGTCGAGGCTTCACTGATGTGCCAGGTGGTTAAGAAAGCTGCAGTGAAATATAAAAGTGCGTAGATGCGAAGTTTGTGTGCTGAGTTGCAGAAGGGCGTGTCGCAGCAGTGTTTGGTCATGACGAAGATGGTGTTGTTAGAAAAGAGCTCCACGGTGGTTTCCACGCCGCACTCCTCTGCTTTTACACAACCCAGCGTCTTTACATCCAGAGAATCAGCTGGGGAGACAAAGTAATCACTGTATTCAGTATGTAAAATATTCTTCATCAGTCTTTATACCATTTTCTGTGCTTTGATATCAACAAATAAACGCACACCAACAGAAAACACAGCCTAATTCAACACACCTGCTCTTCCTCGGCCGGTAAAACAAAGCTCCTCGGCGCTGCAGTTGGTTTCAGTTGTGTAACAAGCGTCCCAGAAGCCAAGGTCACAGCGAAAACACTCCAGACTCAGCTGCTCTTGTTCAAAACCCACTGATTCCATTAGCTGCTCCGGCTGCTCCTCTTCCTCACCTGAGCCCGAAAGGTTTGAAAGGCATGTTATCCATAAAATTTGCCAAAATTACAGTCATTTTTAGAGCCACAAACTAGAAAAACTGAAAAAAAGTTGGGTTTTTAACTTGCATTTCAGTCAGGATGAAAATGATCCAGATATCAGCTCAAAATCATGATGTTGCAGCAAAATAATTTTATTTACTTTTTAAAAAAAAATTTGTCTCCTTTAAAAATAGCCTGAAATGACCAGTTGCACTAAACCGATTCTTTCAAAAACAAAATATTTTGCAGTCATTGGCGCAATCATGAAGTCTTTCATGACTAAAATTCAGTAAATATTTGGCTGAACTGCAGGCTGTGTTTGACACAAAACACAATTACAATTTTTATAGTATTTCTAACACACCTTTGGGTAATTTGAAGAGTTTTTTACATACTTATTCCAGGTTTTACATTTTTATATATCTTTCAATGAAATAATTTCAACTGCAATTTTTACTGGCATTAAAACTTACTGTTGTACTGCACAGAAGACTTCTAGCAATGACTGTTCTGTTTCCATAGAGGTGCAGGACTTTATTTGCAGTAAAAATGAACCCACAGTGAGTAGAAATGTAACAAGAGAAAAAAAAAACACCCAGAAACTGCTTGGAGCTCAGATGATTAATGGTAGGAGTTTTTATAAGCAGATTACTAAAGGAGACATAAATAAATAATGTGCAGCATACTGACAAACATGAATACGACTGATACAGGCCATATACATATTTATTTTATTCTGGTTTAAACAGATAAGGAAAACCTGTTTTGAGACCTGACAGCAGACACAAAGTTCCACATTAAAGAGATGAACAAACAGATTAACATTAAAATACTGAAATACAGGTAATAACTCAAAAAATATACAGTTCTAAACATTCTAAAACCAGCGGAAAAGATGCTTTTCGAGGCGTTTCTGCGTAATAGCCTCTCTGACACGTTTGTTATTCAGGGGTGCCGCATGTGTCAAGTGTTGGAGCGCAAAGCCATGAGTCAACATTCTGCTGAACATCTCGGCAAGGTTTTGTTTATTCTGCAGCAGTCTGGAATTTGTTTCTCTGAGTGGATGATTTGCAGGGAGCG
This sequence comes from Amphiprion clarkii, assembly GCA_027123335.1. Taxonomy (NCBI): domain Eukaryota; kingdom Metazoa; phylum Chordata; class Actinopteri; family Pomacentridae; genus Amphiprion; species Amphiprion clarkii. The sequence continues at coordinate 4,851,267 of CM049573.1, forward strand.
CTCCAAGTCTTAGGGCACCATCGTGTTTTCGTTAACCGCACAGATACGCTGGAGTTAATAGAAAATGCTGGCAGCAGGACGCAACGCAAGAGTGGGGCAATCCCTTAGTGATTCCTGCTGTGCTCTGCTGCTCAAGCTCGCAAAGTAATCCAACTAGTGTCGCCGATTGGGGACTTGTTAAGCGGAGAGGAGACTTTATGAAATAATTTATTACCTACAAAGCTTTTCTCAATCGTTTTGTTTCCAAATAGCAGAATGTTAAGTAGTTCTGGATGTCTGGCTTTAGTCCTCCTCATGGCGTTAACATGTGCCTCGGCCCTGATCCCTTCTCATCTCATTAGCCCCTGCTAGCTCAGGTGAATGAGCAAACAAAAGAGATGCAGGGTTCATTGTGAAGTAAAAGCATTAGCTTTTATAACCTCGCGGATTAAATCTTTACTCGTTTGCCAGTTTATGAGGCACACCTTGTCGAACGCTGGCAATAAATTCTTCCTTAATGAAGGTTATTATGGGGCTTTGTCTGAGGTGTTGATTCCACTTTGCAGTAATTGCGGAGGATTTAAAGTAGCGTGTCGCGCTGTTGAAATGTGCTGCGTTGTATGTTGTATTAAAAGAGGTTGAACTAATGTTTCCTAAGATTTACTGTAGAGCCGCAACACCTAGTTAGCAGCTATTTTGGTTAGCAAAGCAAACATTTAATGTTTCCAAATGGGAAGATTGGCAGATTTTTCTTGTAGTAAACCGGATACATTTGAGTTTTGGAGCACTGGAGGCCAAAAAAACAAGCAATTTAAAGGAGTTTTCTGATGCTTTCATAATAGCTTAATCCTGAAAAGAAGTGTTAGTTGCAGCCCCACTTTGTTACACAGCAGACAATATTGCTTTAGTTGGATGTGGCTGATAAACCTGATAGTTTTGTGTCGCCTTTTAGCTAAAATCCCGAAAATGAGACTGCTAGCTTGACACAACATGGACATTATATGTCAAAATAACAAGAATAAAAGCCCCCTGTTGAAATTTTATAAATCAATCCAGGTTTAATTTGATAGAAATTAATAAATACTTTCATTTACTACTTCAGTTTAACTATAAATTAATAAAATTTTAATGCACAGCTGTTGAACTGGAGTCTGAATGTTTCAGGACAGAATACAGTGTTGGAGCTACAGAAGCAAAACGGTGCTAAAAACGCTCTAGTTGTCGACATTCGGCCCCTTTTAAGGTCCATAACAAGAGTTTCGGGCTCTGAAAAAGTCTGCTTACCGTAAACAGATGTGAGCATCATGACAGCAAAAACACAGGATATAAGTCCTTTCATTTTGATGCCTCTTCCATTGACTGCGCCGTGAGATCTGCTTAGGTGGCTTGTGTCCGGACAGTCGGGCTGAAATTGGATTAGTAAGAGATGCACCTGTTACCTGGCACCAACCACAGCTGCTGAAGTTTTCTTTTAGAATAACTTCTGCAAGATTTGCGCTAAGAGACGAGAGAATTTGGCAACTGGAAGGATTTATTTTTTTTTGTCTCTTTAATGTCATTTTGGTTTATTAGCTGTTTGAACAGAAGTTGCAGCGACTGTTACACTTCAAACCGAGCTGGTGACACATCCCTTTTGATTCTAATGCGGGATGACTGGATGTCAGATGAAGACGAATGTTAAAATTCCTCCTCGGTGGTGACAAACGTGTCTCTGTCCGTGGTGATGCTTCTCACTTGTCACGAAGGCTTCTCAGCTGAATCCCTTTTTCTGCTTTAACAGGGAGATGTCTTTTTTAAATCTCCGGGCCGGGTGATCCTCAATAACTCGCGCCTTTTTACCCAAAAAATGTTGATCATAGCTTCCCTCTCTCTTAAGGAACAGAGGAATTGCATGTGTCCTGAGTCAGCGCAGGGTTAAGCAGCTTACAGCTTCCTACCCGTCTGCTCAGATATGTATCAATACACACACATGCACATGCACGCTACTCACTGCGAGGAGGGGATTTGATTCAGTTATATTCTCAATGCAGCATAAAACCTGCACTGCTGACTTATGTAACACTGCTGTACATACACACACACGCACAAGTACAGATGATCACACGAGAAGATTTCTGGAAATCTGTGATGCTGCGGTGATGTTTGCATGCATATAAATGTGCCAAAATGATTCCCCACGCACAGCTTAGAGTCAGATTCAAAAACGTTTTTCACATCTCGTTAGCGTCCTGGAAAACAAAATCGACACATACGCAGTGTGTGTGTTAGGAAGCAGGGTGAAAAATATTCATTCTCCTGGCTCGGCTGACTCATTAAATATTAATTTGCAACCATTTTGACATTTAAGAACAATCCCAAATATCTGGTGAAACAGATTATATGATTGATATGATTATGGTCTTGCAAAAGCTCCAGGAAACAGTGATTTTTCACAAATTTCTGATGACTTTATGAGTATTCTTGAGGATGACGCTTTTGGTACTGTACACAAACATGACTGCTATCATTTTAATTTCATTGTTTGGTCAAGAAAATGCTGAAAAAATGTCCATGAAAGGCCGAAATGATGTAATAAAAATGTCTTACTTTGTTCACAACCCAAAGATATTCAGTTTACTGTCACACAGAAGTAAAGAAACAAGAAAATATTCACATTTAAGAAGCTGCAATCAGAATTCTCAGTGTTTTCCAATGGGATTACTCAGACTAATTCATGCTGCAGGCCCAGCTGACGCATTAAAGTTGCAATAACTTTCATAATTTAGCTTTTCATAAGGAATGATACTAAATATCTGGTGCTCCAGATTCTATGATTGATATGATTTACTGTTTTTATGCTTCAGACTAGCAAAAACAATGTGAAGACGCCATCTTGGGCTCCAGGAAACTCTGCTTTTTTACAATTTTCTGATTACTTTATGAGTATTTTTGAGGATGACATTACTGGTACTGTACTGCATCACACGGACATGTCCACTATCATTTCAGTTTCATAGTTTGGTCCGTAAAATGCCAGAACATGGTGAAAAATAGCCATCAAAGCCGGAAATGACATCCTTAAAATGTCTTGTTTTGTTCACAACCCAAAGATTCAGTTTATGGTCATAAAGACGAAAAGAAACAAGAAAATATTCACATTTAAGAAGCTGCAATCAGAATTGTAAGTGTTTTCTAATGGGATTACTCAGACTAACTCATGCTGCAGGCTCAGCTGACTTATTAAATTTGCAATAACTTTCATAATTTAGCTTTTTATAAGGAATGATACTAAATATCTGGTGCTCCAGATATTCATAGGATTGATATGATTTAATGTTTTTACGCTTCGGACTAGCAAAAGCAATGTCAAGACGTCCTCCGGGGCCCCAGGAAACTCTGCTTTTTCACAGTTTTCTTATGACTTTATGAGTATTTTTGAGGATAATATTTGCGGTACTGTATTGCGGCAGGGCTGCACAGTGGCGTAGTGGTTAGCACTTTCGCCTTGCAGCGAGAAGATCCCTGGTTCGCGTCCCGGCTTTCCCGGGATCTTTCTGCATGGAGTTTGCATGTTCTCCCTGGGCATGCGTGGGTTTTCTCCGGGTACTCCGGCTTCCTCCCACAGTCCAAAAATATGCTGAGGTTAATTGATGATTCTAAATTGCCCGTAGGTGTGAATGTGAGAGTGCTTGTTTGTCTATATATGTAGCCCTGCGACAGACTGGCGACCTGTCTAGGGTGTCCCCTGCCTTCGCCCGAGTCAGCTGGGATAGGCTCCAGCCCCCCCCCGCGACCCTAGTGAGGATTAAGCGGTGTATAGATAATGGATGGATGTATTGCGGCAGGCAAAAATGACTACTATTATTTTAATTTCGTTGTTTGGTCCATAAAATGTTAGAAAATACCGAAAAATATCCATGAATGCCCAAGATGACATCCTTAAAATGTTTTGTTCACAACCCAAAGATATTCAGTTTACTGTCATGAAGACGAAAAGAAACAAGAAAATATTCACATTTAAGTGTTTTCCGATGGGATTTCTCAGACTAATTCATGCTGCAGGCTCAGCTGACTCATTAAATTTGCAATAACTTTCATAATTTAGCTTTTTATAAGCAACCATATTGGTGGCTCCAGATGTTTATGGTTGATATTTAATTTTTTATATTTCGGATTAGCGAAAGTAATGTGACGATGTCAGTTTGGGCTTCAGGATACAGTCATTTTTCACAATTTTCTGATGATTGAGTTTGTATTACTGGAGTACAATATACACAGAGGACTCGGACTATGACAAGTGAATATTTCCATCATTTTTAAAATTAATTGTTTACTTGACTATAAAATGTCAGAAAATTGTGAAAAATGTCAATCAAAGCCCCAGATGACGTCCTTTAAATGTTTTGTTTTATCCACAACCCACTGATACTCACTTTACTGTCATAAATAGAAAATGTTCAAATTTAGGCGGCTAGAATCTGAGAATTTAAACTTTTTTCTTATAGAAAAAACTCAACACTATTCACAGATTATTTTTTAAAAAGTAGGCGATTAATTTAGTAGTTGACAACTGATTGATTAATCCAGGAAACTGTCATTTTTCACAATTTTCTGGCAACTTTATGAACATTTTGGAGGCTGTAGTTCATAGTATTGTGTTAGAACAAACAAAGAGGACTAGAGCTGCGATTTTCTACATTAATCAATAACTTGTTTGGTATATAAAATGTAAGAAGCTGGTGAAATATGTCGATTACAGCCCAAGATGACATCCTAAAAACATCCTGTTTTATCGACAACCTGAAGATACTCAGTTTACTGTCATAGAAGAGGAAAGAAAACAGAAAATATTCACATTTAAGAAGCTGCAATCAGAGAATTTCAGCATGTTTTTCCCTTATATTACTCAAAGAGACAAATCTATTATCAAAACAGGTGGCAGTTATTTAATAGGTGACATTAAATTGATTAATTGATGAACTGTTGCAGCTCCAGAGAGGAAAAATATTAGAAGCCGCCATTAAAATCTAAATCCACACATCCACAGCATGTGTGTTAAAAAACAGGAGCAAATTTATTCATGCTTCTGGCTCAGCTGACTCAGTAAAAATGAATTTGCAACTATTTTGATGATTCAGTTATTTTGGGAAACTGATTTCTCACAATTTTCTGACATCTTTATTAATATTTCAGTGGATGCAGTTTGTGTTACTTTATTGTAATACGCAAAGACGACTGCAAAATGGGATTATTTTCTTTACTTTCAACATTAATTAAGTTGTTTTAGACAGGAAACTGCGAAAAATGGCAATCAAAGCCCAAGATGACGTCCTATAAATGTCTTTTTTTCTCCACAACCCAAATATATTCAGTTTACTGTCACAGAGGAGGAAAGAAACCAGGAAATATTCACATTAAAGAAGCCGCCATCAGAGAAATCTCCTATATAATCACTCAAATTGATCGATTAATCGTTTTTCAAAACAGCTGGTGATTAATTTAACAGTTGACAACTAATTGATTATTTGTCGGAGCTCTAGACAAACATCTGGCAAAATCAAATCAACACATGTGCAGCATGCGTGTTAAAAAACAGCAGCAAATTATTCATGCTGCAGGCACAGCGGACTCATTAAAAATTAATTTACATCAAGTGTGTTAATTTAGCTTATTGCAAGAACAATACCAAATACCTAGCGGCTCCAGATTCTATGAATGGAAATCATTTATATTTTTAGGTTTAAAAGCTTGGACTCTTGAACTATTATGTTAATTTTCTACATTATCTGTTAAGTTGTTTGGTGTATAAAATGTCAGAAAATGGTGAAAAAAGTTCAGAATGATGTCCTGAAAACCAAGTATATTCAGTTTATTGTCACAGAGGAGGAAAGAAACCAGAAAATAATCACATTTAAAGAGCTGCAATCAGACAATTTAGACTTTTTTTCCCTGTAAAATTACTCAGACCGATTTATTCTTTGTCAAATTAGTCAGCGATTAATTTAACGGCTGACAACTAACACCTATGAAAGTCGAAACCGACACATAAGCAGCATGTATGTTAAAAATAGCTCGACTGACTCATTAAAAATTAATTTGTGAAGACATCAGCTCGGACTCACGCAACAAACTGTTTAGTTGTTTGGTCGATAAAATGTCAGAAAATGGTGAAAAATATCAAAGCCCAGAACGACGTCCTAAAAATGTCCACAACCCAAAGATATTCAGTTTACTGATGAAAGAAACAAGAAAATATTCACATTTAAAAAGCTGGCATTAGTCAATAAAAAATAAATCAACTATTTTGATCATTTAGCTTTTTACAAGCAACAGTACCAAATGTCTCCAGATTCTATGAATGAAACTATTTAATATTTTTTATTTTCCTGGTCTTGTAAAAGCAATATTTTGACATCAGCTTGGGTTCTGAGAAACTGTGATTTTTCACAATTTCCTGTTGAGCTCTAAAGAGGACAAATACAGTAGTAGAACCACCTGTCAGCGTGACGTAATAATCACATTTAAGGAGCTGCAATCGGAGAATATAGACTTTTTTTCCCATAAAATGACTCAAACCAATTAATTCATTGTCAAAATAGTCAGCGATGAATTTAACAGCTGACAAGTAACACCTGTCATATCAAACCTGACACATATGCAGCATGTATGTTAAAAATAACTCGACTGACTCATTAAAAATTAATTTGTGAAGACTGTTATTGTAATTTTCTACATTAATCATTTAGTCGTTTGGTCGATAAAATGTTAGAAAATGGTGAAAAATATCAATCAAAGCCCAGAACGACGTCCTGAAAGTGTCTTGTTTTGTCCACAACCCAAAGATATTGAGTTTACTGATGAAAGAAACAAGAAAATATTCACATTTAAGAAGCTGGCATTAGAATTTTAATAGTTTTTTTCTGATTAAATTGCTCACACTAGTTATCAAAACAGTTGGTGATTGTACTCAACAAAAAATACATCAACTATTTTGATCATTTAGCTTTTTACAAGCAGCAGTACCAAATGTCTCCAGATTCTGTGAATGAAATTTTTCTTTTTTTTTTTTTTGGTCTTCTAAAAGCAATGTTTTGACATCAGCTGGGGTTCCGAGAAACTGTGATTTTTCACAATTTCCTGTCGAGCTCTAAAGAGGACAAATACAGTAGTAGAACCACCTGTCAGCGTGATGTAACACAAACTCAACGCTGCCACAAGCTGCAGCATCACAACCTCTCAGTGAAAACAGCAGAACCTTAACAGAGGGAGGATTTATTGCAGGACTGTTCAGGTTGTTACGCAAAACCAATCAAACTCTGCGTGGATTATGGGATGATAACGTGCAGATGAAAGTTAGCCTCAGCTCCCAACGACGCAGAAGCATCAGATCATCTGAGACCGACTGTGAGAGCTGCTTTTCTGAGCACTAAATGCGATGGAGGAGGCTGCTCATCCCCGCTACTGAAATATACATCGAGCATCTTTAAACAGCTCGCCGTACCTACAGAAACACCCTCTGCCCAGACAGATGGGTGCTGCTTTTAGCGAGTGAAACGTGCGGCTGTGAAATTACTGTACACTTGGGTCGTCATCTGGATGGCAGGATCCCAGCAGGAGCCCAAACAACACGGAAATACTCAGCAGTCCTGAAGCACCTATAAAACCCTTCAGACTGATCCCTTGTGTAATTAGAGACTGGAGGAGAAAACGCTGGCGATAATTAAAATAAAACCCCCCCTCCCCTCGTTTTTCCTCTCCGCCTGTTCAAACGCACTCGGCTTTAATTGTACCTGCTTTCCCTCTGCATTGTTTTGCCCTATTTTTCACCGTTTCTCAGGACTGAGGATTTGAATAAAGCGTAGGAATGGGATGATGAAGCGAGAGGAGATGAAAGGTCGGCATGGTGGGAGAGCGGAGCTTCAATTACTCCGCTTTTTTGCTCGGTTAAAGACACGTCAGGAACAGCTCACAACAGCAGATCTGATTTGTTTGGGTTGTTTGTTGCTGTTAAGTTGCTGCTCTTTTCTTTCCGTCACCCTCTGACTGATATTCCTTTAAGATCTCGCCTCGGCGCAACTCGAGCAAAGGGAGAGAACTGAGCAGCTGACAGTGAGAATTAAAAAGAAAGAAAAACATTACAGTAATAAAGCAGATCTTGCGTGTGTTCGGAGCACCAGCTGGTATTTATAGCGTGGCTGTAGGTGTCGAGTGAGAGGAGTGTGGCCTCGTGTGCTTCTCTTGTTTATAGTGAGACACAATTACCTCGGATAAAGACCAGATTACACCAAGAGTAGATTAGACAAAGATAAATTTGACACCTAATCCTGATTGCTGAACCTCTGCAGAGTAGAAGGAGGAAGAAGCAGGAGGAAGGAGGGAGTCTATCCTCTGTGTGGCACCCAAATAACTTTTCTTCAAACCTCTTCAGGTCCAAATATGGTCAAACTCAGCGGTGGTTTTCGGGGATTTGAGGGCATGTTGGAGTTCAAAGACAACAAGATGGAGAGTTGGACATCAAAGCTCCGATCCTTCAAAAAAAAAAAAAAATGTGGGTGAGTCAGAAGAGAGGCGATGTAGGACAAAAACACCCTTCACAGACAGTGACTCAGAGCAAACCGAGGCCCTGAAACATACCAACAAACTCCTCATCTGCTTATCCAGGAATGCATAGTCTGCTTTAAAGTGTGTCTCGTCATGCATATTTCAGGAGAACCGGTGGGGGGGTTTCAGTGGAGCTCCGAGGAGTCTGTCCGAATGTTGAAGTTGATCTCGCTAGAGTTGCAGGAGTCTGAGTAGATGGAGGAGCGTGAGACGGAGAGGCAGGGGGAGGACGGGTGAGGAACCGGCTCCTTGTGGTGCAGGACTCGGGCCAACAGGGTCGACTTTCCCTCCTCCTCTTTGTCGTTAGCGTCCACAGGAGGAAGAGGAGGAGGAGGATTTGGCAGTGATGGTCCGCTGCCGGTGCTGTATCTGCTGGATCGAGCAGGCAGAGGAGGGTTTGCGAGGGGGAGGATGTGGGCTGGAGAGGCCCAGGACGCCGGCTCTCCGTCTTTACCCTCCCACTGCTCCTGACAGCCGAAGCTGTGCTGATCCTGAGAGTCCTCCCAGCAGCTGCCCCCCTTCAGGTCCTCCAGGTCGTCCGGCGTCTCCATCCTCAGGACCTCCCGATCCCGGTTCTCGTAGAGCAGCGTGGCGGCGCAGATGAAGATGAAGAGGCCCAGGCCCATGACCACGGGCCCGGCCAGCTTCATCCTGTCCATGTGGGTGCTGCCTCGGCCCCCACCGGGTTTGGGCGCCGCCGAGACGTAGCCCACCACCGCCACGCTCAACCCCACCAGCACCACCACCACCCCCAGCAGCAGCCACACGCCCGGGGCCGAGCCCAGGTGCAGCCGGATCTGGAGGGCCTCGGTCTTCCTCAGGTGTCTGCGGCAGGCGGGGAGGCAGGCAGGTGAGGAGTGGGAGGAGGAGTTGGTGGGGCTGCAGGGTGGGCTGGCAGCTGTCATCCTCTGGCTTCACGCTGAACAACACAGAGCAAGAGAAAAAACACAGGAGTTAGAGCAGAATGCAGCAGCAGCCGGGGCTGTTGGGCAGCAGATAATTCACTCGGCGCTGCACACAACAGGAAATAGCAGCTTTTAATAAGACATGTGGTGAGTTAATGAGATGCCAACCCTTCTTTCTGCAGCTCCTCCGTGTCTCCGTGGACTCTCAGCCCCTCCTCAACTCCTCTGAAGCTCTCAGCCACCAACCATCAGTGACTGACCCCTGCTCAGGACCCTGTGATTTCACTTCACCGCCTCACTGCAGTCGTTAAAAAAATGGAGTCACATAGCTACACTGACTGAACTCATAATTTAATTCCCCCCCGAAGCAAGTGGACTCCACGGACGAGTCGAGCGAAGGCGATAAACTGCAGTCCAAGTTGCTTTTTACGCATAGATGTGGATTCCTCTGCTGCTCGCTGCCGTGTCTACATGCAGGCAGAGTGGCTACTCGCCTTTTTTTGGACGTAAATCCGAAGCAGAAACTGGCTCCTCGGCATTATCACAAAAAAACAAAAAAAACTGAGGAGTTGCGTTATTCCTTCCACTCCTCCTCCACTTTGATCCGCGCTTAATCCACACTTTCACCCAATTCCTCCGCAGATTAAGACGGGTTTTCTTCCATCCTTCGCTTCTCAGCCGGAGCGCAACAGCGCAGTCCGAGATGGAGCTTTACTAGTAAACAGTGGAAGTGGTGCAAAGCCGCTGCCTCCTCCGACTCCGCGCTGCTTGTGCGTCTCTGCAGCCCGTGGCTCTCAGTGTTTGTGCAGAGAGGAGGGGTCGTGGGAACGTGTGGCCGGTCCAGGCCGGTCCCACGGTGAGCTCGGTTATTTATTGTCCTCATCACGATCCATCAAGTGTTTTTTTAGAAGAAGTTACTGCAACCCCTCCCTCGAAAAAATGAAAATGTAAAAATAACATTTCCACCCACTTTGCTGCAAATATGAACATTTTCCTGGCTATTTTAAAACAAGGGAATACAGCAGCAGTCTGCAGTATCACCTAAATAACAATAAATGATTGCATTTTAGATTATTTCCTCTTATGAACAATCAAAAATAAATACTCAATAGAGACTATATTGAAAAGTCACACCCCAAATTAGAAACTCAGTGCAACTAAACTGTGATTTCCAATCAGTCTAAATACATAAACATGATTATAAAATGAGCCATGAACAACAAAACTTTCTCAGTTTTGGATCTACACTATTTAGAAATGTTGTTATTTTTGAAAGAAAAGCTTTTTTTCAATGAAGATAACATTAAATAAATCAGAAATCCAGTCTAGACATTGTTAATGTGGTAAATGACTGTTCTAGCTGGAAACGGCTGATTTTTAATGGAATATCTCCATAGGGGTACAGAGGAACATTTCCAGCAACCATCACTCCTGTGTTCTAATGCTACATTGTTTTAGCTAATGGTGTTGAAAGGCTAATTGATGATTAGAAAACCCTTGTGCGATTATGTTAGTGTGAATAAAAGTGTGAGTTTTAATGGAAAACCCCAAACTTGACGCCAAACTTTTGAACAGTAGTGTATGTACTGTGTCTATCGTCATGTCTACATCATGGCTTCTCATTGAAAAGAATTCTACAGAGGAGATCTGACTGTGAGACGTCACAAAGATGGAAACGGATCCAGGAATTTCAACTCAAAATCAGTGGAAAAAGCAGCTGCAGTAGTAATCAGGAGGCACAGAAGGAGCCATAGTGCCACTAATCATGGCTGCAGTTGTCGTCCTCTTAAAATAACACAAAAGACAGCGCACTACTTTCACATTCTAGATCTGAAAAACAGACGGCAGCTGCTTCAGACTTAGCAAAAGGGTTGTCAGTGGAAATCAGAGTTTCTGTGAAGCTCAGACAGTGAAAGGACACATCAGAACATCAGCTTCTATAGACAGCATCTAAGAAAAAACACCCTTACTGTTTAGGACAAAACTACAAGCATAAAACTTTACTAAATGATGTGAAAAGATGCCTGATGAATGTTGGGAGCACATTCTTTGGCCAGATGAAGATAAATTTGTTGTTCTCAGATGGAGTCCAGCATGTTTGGTGTGAACCTGACCAGGACTACCACAGTGAATGCATAGTCCTGACAGTGAAGCACGGAGGTGGAAGTATGATGATATGGGGCTGAATTAGTGCAAAAAGTGTTGGGGAGATGACATTTAGAGGATTTCCAGCCTCAAAAAGAGGAATTATTCCAATATGAGTACCATCCAAAGCACAAAATTAGAGTTTCTAAGCACAGATTTCATCAGGATGCCACAAAACCGAGCATTAAGACAGTCACGTCTGCCAGAAATAAAAGCTTGAATGAGGAATTTCTTCAAAAATGTAAAGAAAAAAATTAAATCAGTAGAATAAAAATGAATAAGATGATAAAAAGAACAAGAGAATACAATGAATATAGGTTTTGTGTGTGTGTCACATGTATAATAGACCATGTCAGGATAATTGTTTGTCGTATTCAGCGATGTTTTAATTGTGCGTCCCTCGGCTTGTCACATGCAGTCACAGTTTATAAAGCTCAGCGCTGCGTGTCGCTCTGCTAATAGAATCTGACGCTTTGCTTTGTCATCTCGCTCTGTGAAGTTTGGAAAAGCAAGTCAAGTTTCTTAAAGGATCCCTCACTCGTATTGTTTTACTAGCCACGTTTTAAAAGGAATCACATCTCCGTCTCTACCTCACCTATGATCAGACTCTTTATTCTGTCAGTAGTTATGACTTATTGTGTCTTTCTTGTGGTGGAAGAGTCTTTATTTGGTCAAGATCTGTCTCTGATTTGTATTTCTGACAGTAGAAATTGATTAAATGTCATGGTTTTAATGTAAAAACTCACTATAAATGAGTTATTTGGGGCTTAACTGTAGCTGTGGTGGAACTTCTTAATCACATCACATCTGCGTTAGTTGTTTTCATTGCTAGTAACACGCCAATGTGGGCCACTTTGGGTTCAGTTTGTGTGTCACATAATCCAGATTTCGAACCACCGGATGCGTCTCATTTCCCACCAGCCAGTGTTTAGTTTGAGCTTTTGGGCTTCGTGCAGTAAAGGTGGTAGCTGTGTGAGCTCCAGCTTGCTGCTCACAGACCGGATGTGGCCCACACAGCCAACTGGTTTGTGGGTGAGTTTTGCATGTGGGCGAAACGCAGCCAGTTGGTTCTGGGTTTGAGGGGGAGCTGCGACCCAAATGCAGCATTTACAGTTTTGTTTTGTTTTTTTCAGAAATTTTGGGTCAGAGATGCTTGTTAATTTTTAGAGCTCTTAATTGGAGAAAATAAGATTACACAGCTATGTGCCTATAAGTGATTAGACGTTGCAGCCTTTTTGAAAAGTCTGTGGCGAATTAGCTAAGCTTCATGTTCGCTGTACTGAATTCAACATGTTTCGTGTCTGCAGCCTAATGTTCGAAATTATCTAAAATGCATACAAGCCAGTGGCTACATGGTAGGAAAAATACTGCGCACAAAAAAACTGACTATTTACATGTTTACAACCTCCACAAACTCTGCACATCAACTCTAGAAAGATGTTTCACCATGCTGGATGCGTCTTCCAACAACTTGCTCCTCTGTTTACCATTTTTCAGCCAAGCTACATTTATTTTATTGATCAAGAATGTTTGATTATGTAGCAAATTAGCTAAACTTGATGTTCGCTATCCTGAATTCAACATGTTTCGTGTCTGAAGCCTAATTTTCAAAATTACCTCAAATGGATAGAAGGCAGTGGGTGCACGGAAAGAAAAATACTGCACAAGTCTTGTAGAAATACTCCAAATAAAACTATTTACATTTTTACATGCTCTACAAACTCTGCACATCAACTCTAGAAAGATGTTTCACCATGCTGGATGTATCGTCCAACAACTTGCTCCTCTGTTCACTGTTTTTTGTGCCATGCTGCATTTTTTTGTGTCCGTAGTTTAATTTTGGAAATTACCGGACATAAACAGAAGCCAGTGGCTGCGTGGAAAGATAAATACTGCTCAAGTCTTGTAAAAATACTCCAACTTTAACTGACTATTCACATTTTTTCAGTCTCCTGCAATACAGGTGAAAACTCTGGAAGAAACCAGAATAACAACTGCATTTTTTACATTTAAAATGCACTTGAGTGCAGAGACCAGTTTTTAGATGCACTAAAGAAACTCCTTGTGTTGTTAATTTGGTTGAAAGCTCCTGTTTAAGTACAGAGAACATTGATTATTTTGCCAAATCCGATGCAAAATGTGTCTAAATCTACAGATAAGGACTGCAATAGTGGATTATCTGTGTGCATGTGGTGGAATGAGGTCGACTGAGGACAGCAGGCAGTGTGCATCTCATTTATTTCCACCCATTCACACATTCCACCAAACAGCCACAGCTACCTCGGAGGAGCCAGAACAGCGTACCATTACCCCTTAAATTACAATACATAAATAAAAGCTGTTTGCATATAAACAGTCGCTGATGTACACATTCCAACTTGCCGAAGTACACGCAGATTTACAAAGACACTGACAATGTTTTTTTTTCTTCTTTCCCAAAATCTATGAATTGAGGCTCTGTTTTTCTTGTCTTTTTTTTCAGTTCACTGCAACATCTTTCCCTGTAGACAGATGTCAAGCCTTTGCATAACCAAGCAGGAGTAAACTCAGTCCGTTTGTAGCTGTATACTATTTACACTGTGACAGAAGGTTATTAGAACCAAGAACAAGATGATCAGGATCAACAAAACAACTTGAAAGCTGTTGTTTAACATTCATATTTGTGGGTCGTCTACCCCCCACGAGAAAGCAGAGCTGGTTCGTCGTCTCGTTCCACCTTAAAAGACTGCAAAGTTTACTTGATTTAACAATTAGCCCTTGTCACAAAACTGCCCTCCAACACACACTGGGATGGAAGGAAATTACATCCTCATTCCTCGAACACACTTAAGTCACATTTGCACACACACACAAACACACAGAGTTTTAACCATCCCCCCCATTCAAGCTAAGCTTCAGCCAATCCCAAATCAACTCTTTGCCCTTTGGGCAGTGGAGCAGCCCACTTTCTCCCCCTGCAGGAGAACAGCTGAACTACATAGTGCTTCTGCTCCACTGGGTTTCACATTTAAAAACTTCTCACGATTGTATTCTGCAGCTTCAAAGAAAAAAGAAAAAAGTCTGTTCCCGAGTAAACAGCAACACAAACACGTCTTGTTCCGTCCGCTCTGAGCTCAAGCACCGTTTCAGGACAGTCCGGATAAAACAGAATAGTGACGCAAAATCCAATTCATACACTGTACAATGTTAAGAAGCCTCGAAGGTGCCTGTAGTTTTCTTTTTTCTTTTTTAATTATGATTCAGTAAACAAACACGATATGGAATCCTCATGAAAAACTCTCTCGGGTCGTCCGTCGTGGAGGGAGAGGGAGGAGAGATGGACGTTTCTGAGATGATGGCTTCCGCTTGTTTTTCTCGTGTAGCTGCACCATCGCAAATTAAACTTGTTCTTGATGATTTTATTAAATGTCTTTAGCCGCCGGAGCAGACCGACCCGCCAGGAGGCAGCGGTTCCTCACCGCCTCACTCTTCGTCGGCGTTCTTCAACATGAGGATGGAATTGTAGATCTTCAGAGCGGGACCCAGCTTGATTGACAGGATCTTGACGATGTCTGCTTGGGTGAGTAGCAGGAAGGCCTCGCCGTCTATTTGCTGAAGAGAAAACAACAGCGTTTTAATAAAAACAAAGACACAACCCGAGAAAATGAGAAGCACATTTTTTGTTGAAACTCTTTGGATTTCAAGCACTTTCTGGCTGTGTTTCTTCTTTACTACATCACTTGTTTTATGATTACAACTGCACAGAATATATTCTGAGTTCTCTTTTATTCTAGTCATGGTTGTACTGTTTCACCAGAGGTGCAAGACTTCATTTTTGCAGTGAAAAATGAGCCCAAACTACAGTTACATTTTATTGAAATTCCTGTTATGTTTTGCTTTTTTACAAAAAACTGAAAAAAAAACAAAAACAATGGGATCAATCACAGGTGTTTCCAATACTGGAAAAAAATGTGACTCTATTTACATTATACTTATTATTATATTTACATTTTTACATCCTCAAACTGTATTTTTCACGCTACTTCACACATAAACTACAGAAAGATATTTTACCATGCTGAATGTTTCTTCTAACAACTTGCTGCTCTGTTCACCATTTTTGAGCCATGATGCATTCATTTTATTGTTCATGTTAAATTTTCTCCTCTGTCTTTTTTATATATTTTTTATACTTTTCTCTGCTGTGTTTAACACAGCCTGCAGTTTCCCAAAAAGTCCCTAAATCTTTGTATTTGTAGCTTCTCAGTTGCGTTGATGACCACCATTTTATTTTTGTATTTTACAGAATTTGTTTATTTTTGGTGGACTTTTGAATGAAGGAAGTTTGATAAAATACCACAATTTTTCACTGCAAGATAAAGTCCTGCATCTCTATGGAAACAACCATGACTCAAAAATGTCTCCTATGCATTAAGGCACAGTTAAAATAGCATAAATCATAAAAAAGACTGAATCTAAAGTTGAATTTTGTTGGAAAATTTTGAAAAAAAAAAAAACATTCTTCCATGTGACCACGTTACCACTTAAAAAAGAAAAGTTGGCTCTACACGCTATAGAAATGTAACTATTTCCATTTTCACACCTACAAATTGTATTTTTCACTCTACTCTGCACAGTATCTCCAGAAAGATATTTCACCGGCTCAATGGATCATCCAACAATTTGGTGACGACTCTCTCCTCTGTGTACGTATTCTGAGCCACGCTGCATTCCTTTTATTGATCAGGCGTGTTTTATTTTTGTCTCAATCAATAATCACGATGGTTAAGTAGTGCTTAAAACCATTAGGTGATGAATTGGTCACTTAAACGGAGGACGGAAGTGCTGACTCAGAAATAAAGCAGTAAATTATCTTTACCGGTTGGCTCGCATCCGAAACCTTTTTTCTATAACATTGATCAAGCGTTTCTTGATCGATAAGGAAAGCAGTTGTTATTTGCATACCTCTGTTTTAAATGTAGCAGCGTGTTCTTTACATCCAGGGAGTCCTTTGACGAAACTGGCCACCTGATAAACAAACACACCAATACATGTTACTAATCAAAGTGTCTTCACTGGACCTGACAGGCAGAAAAAAAAAAGCACCAGAGAAGCTCTCCCTGAATATTCATGTGGTTTCCCTGAACAGCCAGCCGCCTTCATGTCAGTGAATGAAGACTACGTCTGCTGTCCAGGAGCATGTCTGACCTCCTCGGCGCTCCAAGTGGCCACTCTCTTGGCAGTCAGCCCCAGGACCTCGGGCAGCAGCTGGCAGTGTTTGTCCCAGCAGAGGGCCACCCGGTGGGGAGGAGAGGCGGAGAGGCCGGGGGAGAACACGGACTCGTGGAGGGCCTGCTGGAGAGAGATGGCATCTGGAGAGGCTGTGGAGAGGCGAGAGGAGGGAGCGCGGCAGTCAGTGGAAAGCAGGTGCGGCGTACACGCTTCACTACACCGAAGCTGCACAATTAAACCGCTTCAGCATCAGCATGGCAGCGTGAACAGCAGCCACACTGCAGGACGTGCCATGTGAAGTAGGGCAAATTAACTCAGACAAACTTTATTGGCTGTTTCATTGAAAAAGAAAACTCACACAGTTCACATTCTCCCCAACTATTCGACAAGAGAAGTCTGATAAAAAAAATTGTTTACTCTAGGTCTAAAACCTATTGATGTCCAATATTGGCTTTTTTTCCAATAACCGATACGCCAATATTGTCCTACTCTCAATTTCCGAATCCGATATCAACCGATACCGATATATGTGGGCTTGGAAATAATTCCAAACCACAGACATATTAGACATAAAATCAGACACTTTAACTATTAGCACTTTATGACAGGCTCTGCCTACAAAACACTTTACTAAAATAATAGCACTTTAGGGTCTGTTTAACGTAGTCAGAATTAATTTATCATCATTGTCTTTGTTTGACTAAATTGTTTTTATACATCTGTATGTTTTTCTTTTATGTTTGGGACAACGGATGGAAATTAGTCTTGTTCTTGATTTACTACAACTTTGTGTGAACTTTATGAGATTGTACGTTCATGAATATGCACTGTCCCGTCCAAATAAATGAAGAAATGAAAATGAAAGCAGGCCGCACATGTGCACAACAAAATGAGACAGAAACACTGAAAAGCGAGATTTGGTTCCAAAAAAAGCAACATCAGTTTTAAGGCTGCACATTAAATCCAATATTAATCATGATTTTGGCTTCCCACAAAAAATGAACATGACCAATCAGGAAACTGATCTTTAAGAGGCTCCGTTCTTAGAAAACAGCTCATGCACATTAAATCTCTTGGTTTTCTAATCTGTAAATCTGCTTTATTTCACTCTTTTCTAACTAATGTTTGCTCTGAGCTGCTGCACTGCGGTAACTGAAGGAGACTAAAAGCTTTTCCGTGCACAGCCGCCCACCTACCCTCTACTGTAGGCAGCGTGTGAGGCGTTTAGGGAACGTCTGTAAATTATAGTGTCAATTAATGTGATGACGTGTGAGTGAAATGGTTTTGGTACAATTTTTTCACCTCTAAAAGGTGCTGTACAATTCAGGTGAAGATTATGTAAAGGCTTGTTTTGATGAAGATTAGTTGGAATGTAGCACAACACTGAAGTGAAAGCAGCATTCTGGACATTTAAATGTGAACGTACAATGAATACTAGTAGTAAGTAATTGTAATCTCAATCATTTTGGCCACAATTGTGAAGCTGTGCTTAGCTATATGGGCTACAGAAAGGATGCTGACAGAAAACAGATTCTCTATCTGCAGTTTGTAACAACTAGAACAACTGTTTATGTTTTTTTTTTTGGCCTTTTTTTGCCTTTATTGTATAGTACAGTGGCGAGAGACAGGAAATGTGGGTAGAAGAGTCGGGGAATGACATGCAGTAAATGTCCATGAGTTGGATTCGAACCCATGACCGCTGCATCAGAGACTATAGCCCCTGTTTATGGGTCTATAGGCGCCCAGTTAGAAGCTTTATTGTCATCATAACGCAGTGCAAGACAGCAATAGAACCACTTTTTTCAGGCATTTCCTGGGTAAAGTGTATGCAAAACATTAAATCTCCAAGTGCCTAAAAAAGACATTGCATAAAGTCTATAAAAAGACAGTTAACAACAGATAATTTCAAAGCTTAATAAAGCTTAATTGATAACTTAATCATCTAAATTTGTTGGACAGTTAAAAGCAGCAGCACAAATCTCTATATGACGAGTGCAAAGCCACATCTGAATGCTACTCAAAGCAAAATTTGGATGGTTTTTCCAGTGTTACACCATATGAAAAAAATTCTATCCACATGCACTCTGCTATAAAACTCACACCAGTTACTGTAGAGTGATTAAATCTTTCAAAACAGAGTTTTTTAGATAATCTGGGGAAAATTCCTATATTTTGTTACTTTATAATGTCAGTTTTTTCCACCGTTTCCTCCACTCACCTTTACCATCACCGATCTCCTCTTTGACATAGTGCATTTTCAGGTATTTGGGAACCGGAGCTGTCCTAAAAAAAAACACACACACACACAAAAAAAACCACGAGTTAGAAGTTTCTCATCCTGCATCCTCCTGAACTTCAGCTCGTCCTGAGTTTGCAGGTACCGTTTCGGCCTCGTTCCGTTGTGGCTTTGCTCGCTAGCTCCACCCAGTGGCTCCAGCTGGCTGTTGCGTCCTGAGCGCTCGGCCTCCACCGTCACCGGTTTCCTAGCAACACAGATAATCGTCATTCAGGTGCACTGAACAGAGTTGCATGCAGAAATCCCAGATATGAGAGCTTTTAAAGTGCATCCAGCAGCAGCAGCAGACCTGTTCTGGGAGTCCTCGGCTCCGTCGGGCTGCTCCGGCGTCGAGGAGCTCGGCGTCGTGGCGTTTGCGTTAGCGTCAGGGCGTCGGCCGCGAGGATGAGGGCCGCTGAGGGTCAGGGGTCGCTCTCCGCTCAGTCGGTCCGGCAGCAAACCCTCCTTGTTCAGATTCATCTCCGAGTAGGGACAACTCACCTGACTGTGCACAAAAAGACACAAAAAAAACTTTACAAACAGCCACTCAAAACTGTGAATGAAACAGAAAGTCACTTTTTTTTTAACTTCTGCAATTAAAGAGGTTACAACACATTGCAAAATAAAAAAAGGCAGCTAATATCCCCTTGACTCACACTCCCACACTCACACAAGCAACACATTTAGACTGCTGGCAGCCCACACAAGTGTGAAGGACACCAACACTCTTGTTTGTTGAGTGCAGTTAATAAGCCTTAATAAAATCAGAAAGCGTTAAATCTGAATGATCCAAAAATATGCACTGCTACATCAGAGGAGATAGGAAGCACCAGGAATGGACATTTAGCTAAAAATGTAGAAAAATTTGATCTTATAAAGCAGCGGTGTCAAACTCATTTTATTTCAGGGGCCAAATTAATCTCAAGTGACCAGTAAAATCAGAGCATAATAATCTATAAAAAACCACAACTCCAACTTTTGCCCTTTGTTTTAGTGCAGAAAAGTACATTCTGAAAATGTTCACATTTAAGGAATTATCTTTGTACAAACAACCTGAAATTTCTTAAGATAAATAAGTGCAATTTCAACAACATTATAGGGTTAGGATTAGTAGGCAAATAACAGAAGTGAGACAAAAATGATACACAAAACAACAAATAAAGCAAAACACAAAGTGACAAAATAAGACAACACAAGCGAGACAAAAAGGAAACAAAACGACAAAAACATGAGACAATCGACAAATATCAGACAAAAAACAACAAAAACAGGACAAAATATTACAAAAATGAGACGCAAAATGACAAAAATGATACACAAAAAAATGAGACAAATGACACGAAACAACAAAAAAGAGACAAAAAAATTTGGCAAAAAAGTTACAAAGCGACAAAAAAAATGGACAAAAATAAGACAAAAAACATAAGTCAGACAAAAAAAACAAAAATATTACAAAAATGACACAAAAATTATTTGAAATTTATAGTTTTACAAATTTACAATTTGCAGTTAATGTCTTCTCTGTAATTTTTACTCTTTACAAAGTGGGCCAGATTGGACCCTCTAGTGAGCCGGTTTTGGCCCGCAGGCCGCATGTTTGACACCCCTGCTGTAAAGCATTAAAGAATTTTTAAACAGCAGCTTCAGCACATGACCAAATAAATATGAGATTTATTTGCAAAGTTAAATATGGAGGTTAATTTGGAAAACACAGTATTAAAGCCACTTGAAATGACAACACAGAAGTATTCCTCTTATTATTTGTATTCATGATGTGACTTTCTTTCTAATTTTCTATTGTTTTTAAAGAATTATTGTGTCTTTTTGGCATGAGAACAGCCATTTTGCATCTCACTGCACAGACTGTATGAGCATGTGACAAATAAAACCTCTTATAATATAAGAACAAAAGATGCCTAAAAGCTCAAAAACCAAGTGCGTGCGACTCACGTGTAGTGGGTCCCATAGCGAGGTCCCCTGATGTGTCCGACCCCGTTGCATCCTGGGGTAGGACATCCTTGTCCTGGGGCAGTCAATAAATCACTGGAGCCTGAAAAAGACACCCATGAGGGAGTGTTAAGAAAATTAAGACAACAGCTGCAAGATCATTTTAACCCTCCGAACCCCAAACAGTTCCTGGGTGTGTTTTGGTTTTGATCCTGTCACGTTTTTACTCCGTATTTCAGACCTGCACCAGCAAGTTTGGTGTTCAGAGGGTTAAATTTGTTATAAATTCCTCAAAACACCCCATCTATAAGTTGACTTAATGTGGAAATTACAACCTCAACCAGTGGGAGAATTTAACAATGCCGTCTCACCATTGGGGTATTGTAGTGGGTGTCCGGTTTTCTGACTCCAGCCTACAGGGTGTAAATCTGGGCAGTCGGTCTCCACCCAGTAGTCATACTCAGAACTCCAGCCATCAAAGTGAATCTACAAGAGAAGACAACAAATTAAAACTGAGCCTCGATCAAATGAAAAGCACCTAGAGGAGGAGAAAAGCTGCACCTTCAGTCGGTGGTCCTCGGTGTCCATGATACTGGCCACACGAATCAGCATCGGGTTCCTCTTATCCACGGCTTCCACTTTCATCCCGATCTGGAAGCCATGTGGAGGTCGCTGCGATAACACACACACGACATAATATTAAACCATCACTTGTCTGTATTTATCACACTCCTGCAGCACATTAAGTGTTAAAAATATTTGCTGATTTTTACCGGCTTGAAAGCTCGAGCAGGTGCAGCCTGTGTCCCCGTCTCTTCCAGGTATTTCTCCCACGAGAAACTCTTGGGTTCTTTATATTCTGAGGAGAGGAAACGAGGACTCATTAGACGCTTCTGTCGCTGTAGACGCTTCACACATAAACACAGACTCTTTTAAAGTCTCATCTACTGAAAATCTGGGCATCCACGGCATGCATTTTACCAAAATAAAAGTACTTAGCTTAAATATATTTACTGTCTTTTTCTCTAGATATATAAAACAACATCTATAGTACAATATGTTAATTAGCTTTCTTAGAAATTCTACATATTTCACAGCATTCATCTCTACTAATGTTAGATCCTACGTTAGTCAGGCCCTATAGGATATTGAAGTAATGTATACTGACCCCCGTGTGTCTTGGTCTGTGTCTTACCAGCTGGAGTGGTCAGGGTTAGCTCGGCCTCTTCACAGTAACCCACAGGATGGATGTACGGACTGCTGGCGTCACACCTGAACGAAATACAGGTAAACGAACACACAGTAACATCAGCTCACGATTTAACAATAAATATCTATTAAAATATGTCTAGACTTCCAGAATCTCTGCTGTTGTGTATCATCCAAACTTTCTGTACATTTAAAATACCTTTCCCACACTGTCTTAACCCGAAGCAGTTTCTGTATCTTTTTCTGCTCCCGTTACATCTTTCTTCACTCGAGCCTTTTTTTCATTTCTATGCAGATTCCTGCACCTCTATGGAAACATTAAAACCTTGCTTAGAAGTAAAGAGAACTCAGAAGTGCCTTTAGTGCAGAATAACAAAGTTATAATGCCACAAATCATAAAAAACAAAAGCTGAATTTCTTGGAATATGGCGACTCAGCATGCTATAAATAAAGGGTGTCCCAAAAAAAAGGACATCATTTGAGATGTTCATATCAGAGTCAGGAGAAATGATGATTTGGACATAAAATGTTTCATTCTACAAATTTCAAATGAAAAATTCTGGGGGATGGTAATTTGACGGTAATTTGTCCATGTAATTGGTAACTGCCATGTCAAAATCTGCTTTCCTGTTGGCGCTCGTTTATGAAATTTTCTCACAAATTCACATTGTTCATTTGGCTGAGTTTGGGTGTACTTTAATACACAAAACGCCTTTTCTGTTGCAGCAAACGGCATGTCTATTCCTGAAAGCAGAAAAATAAAAACAATTACACTTTTTTGTGCAAAAAGATCAAACTAATTTTAAACTAATTATTAGGTGATGAAATGATGTCAAACTTTCTGGGACACCCTGGACTTTACTACTTACATTAGAGAGCAGCTACACACAGCTGTAATGCCATAAATCAAGTTAAATACAAATTAAAGTTGAATTTACAAAAATTGGAATCACTTTGTACAACAGTTTCCGAGTTCCAACAAATGCTGGAAAAATAATAGTGGCGCCACACACTATAGATATTTTACTATTTACATTTATACCTCGAAGAACTCCGCGTTTTTCACACTACGCTCCACTAACTTGACAACTTTTCAAACCAAATCATGCTTAAGTATGTTTTGTATTCATCCCAGCCTCTCTAATTTGTTTCCATACTCGGTTCCTCTCTGCTCTGCGTCAACATAACCTGCAGTATAGCTGAAAAATGGCAGAATTTATGTTACATGACTATTGGTCGCAGCTGAATCAAGATCTTTGGATGGATGGATGGATGGATGGATGGATGGATGGATGGATGGATGGATGGATGGATGGATGGATGGATGGATGGATGGATGGATGGATGGATGGATGGATGGATAGATAGATAGATAGATAGATAGATAGATAGATAGATAGATAGATAGATAGATAGATAGATAGATAGATAGATAGATAGATAGATAGATAGATAGATAGATAGATACTTTATTAATCCCAGGGGAAATTCAAGAATTCAGCGGCTTACATACAACAAAAAAAGGCAGGTTAGTAACAAGATTGATTTTACAGTTTTTGTCTCTAATAAACTTTGACAACTTTTGAAGGATAACGTGCTATTAGCGGGTTTTGACATTCATAGGATTAAAACTCCAATCACCTTTTAATAAGTATCTTTGGACAATATGCGTCCTTTCAGTCTTAGACCGAGCTCTTACCAATAATCATACGTGTCGTCCCAGTTGTCAAAGTGAATGAGCAGGCGGTTGTCGACAACGGCAGCAATTGTTGCCACACAGATCAACAAAGGGTTCTTCCTGTCGACCGCCTCCAGTTTCATCCCGGCTCTGAATCCAGAAGGAGTCACGGACTAACATAAGAAATAAAAATGAATGCACATTTAACAACTGTACATATAAAATCCCTGAAATTAACGACCATCTACAGCTGAAGAATTAATCCCTTTTCAATTAAAATCGTGATTCAAAACAGTGCAGTTACCAAATCGTAAATGGTGCATATTAAGATATAAACCATGCAGCAAAGGTTAATTTATTTAGTTTTTATCATTATTACTTTAACTTGACTGGAACATTTTTATTATTTTTAATTATTTCACTAACCACAATCACAATCACAGCTTACATTAACTGTTGTATCATCTACAGCATTTAAAAATGTTATTAAAACAAAGTTTAAAGCAATTTATAACCTTTAAGTTCTCATCTTTGCATTTGAATAAGGAGCAGTTGATATTTTATTGATATCTCATGTTGATTTATCACTTGTTTTGAATCTATTAAACAATAAATACTGAACTGAAGCTTTAAAGAATTATCGTAAATCACAATATCTGTCAGAAAAAGTTTATTTTTACATTTTCTCCAGCTCCAGAGAATATCCAGCAGTAAATAATGTATTAAATACTCACTGTATTGAGGCTTTTGAACAGGTGTTTTGGAGCCAGCTGACCTCTGCAGTTCTTCACATACATGCTCCAGTTAAACTCGCCGTCCTTACAACCTAAAACAGGACAAATCCAGTCAGGACAGCTGTGCAGAGCTTAACTAAAAAGTCCAATTTTGCATTTATGTTATGTAAAATCTGTGGCAATCATTAATGTACAGTGTGTTTTGTGTGACTACCTTTAGGCAGCAATAACTTGTGTCCGTTCTTCTCGCACCATCCGGCTGGTTTCAGATCCCAGGAGTCGGCGTTGGCCCAGAAGTCGTAGCATTCTGGGTAACCATCGAAGTGCAGCCTCACTCTGTAACCTTGGATCTGCGAGGCAAAGCGACGACGTGAGTAAAACTCTCAATTAAAAAGCAGGATAAAACTAAAGCTAAAAAAACAAACAAACAACATACCTCTGCAACGGTGAGCACACAGAACAGAGACGGGTGAGACGGGTCGAGACCCTCCAGCTTCATTCCCACCTTGAAACTGTTCCTGCTCTGAGGAAACGACTGATGCTGCAAGACAAAGAATCACCATAGCACAGTTCAGGTGAAGAAAACTGTCAGGTAAGGATGCAAAGAGGCAGGTATGATGGGAGTTTGCACCTCTTTGAATAGTTTAACCGGAGCAGCGATGGCCCTCTCCTCCTCCAGGTAGGCAGGCCAGCTCCAGGCTCGCTTCTTATTGGGCTGGGCGGTCACTGAGGGTCAAACAAATATTCACATATCATGTACTGAACTTAACAATTTTCTTACAATATGATATGAAAGTTTACATACCCAAGCTCTAATATGTGACTTTACATGGCATAGATGCTTGAAAGCATGACAATAATATTGATAAACTCTCATTTATTCCTGCTTTCATTCTTTCATAAATTAATTAGAAAATCTGATAAATTTTCACCTAACAAACACACAACGATCAGCCACAATATTATGACCACTGACATGTGAAGTGAACAGCATCCATCATCTTGTTATAATGCAACGTTCTGCTGGGAAACCTTGAGTCCTGATATTCATTCTGCAGAGTCACATTGCATCTCACTGCTTGTACTGTATGAGCATATAACAAGTAGAGACTCTTGATTCAAACTGAAACTCTGCCTTTTCAAAATGTAAATTCAGTTTTGACCCAGAGGCAGCCTGTTTCTCAAACATACTATGACACTGCATATGACACACCTTTTACCATCACATCACAGCAGCTTAAGGCCAAAATTCTAGCAAATGTCTGCTGAACGAAGCGCTCGTTCTCCTCAAACTACTCGCTGATGAGCTCTTTCTTTTTCACAGCATTTTCTAACCATCTCATCCACCACACTGTTCAAATACTTTGCTGGACCAACATCCGACGGAAAGTCTGGCACGAGCAGCATCATCACAACAACTCAGACTAATGATGTTTGAGGTATCTGCAGCTGTTATTCTGACTGAAGTGAGCTACAGAGATCTCCAACCGTGGTTTTAACAAGTCAGGATGACGGTATAGATGTCTGTAACTTCACTTTTTGAGAGTCAAACTCACCTGTTAAGAGACTGAATCTAAAACGTAAAGACTTTAAGATGCATTCAAGATCTTTTAAGGCCTCGACTTCAAGTAACACTGCTACAACAAGGATTGTGATAATATTTAGAGACAAGCTAAACATTTATTCCTCCTTCAGTTTACAGCAGCAGCAGTCGAACATACCCAGTTTGGCGATTTTGGCTCCTCTCCTGCCTTTGGTTGCCTTGGCCTTTTCCTACACAAACAACAAAAGCAAGATGAAAAGAATAATCAGAACTATAAAAGAACTTCACCCTTCTACAGGAGGAAATACTGTGTTTACAGAACTAATAAATACAGGAAGAAAGTCCTTAACAGTTATTCACATTGTGGATTAGTTACTTCTCGATAATTTGATTAGCTGTTTTGTCTATAAAATGGTGGAAAATGTTGATCAGTGTTCCCAAAAGCTCAAGATGACAAATAGTTTTCTCAGCAACCCAGACTTTACTGTCAAGAAGTAAAAAAAAAAAAAAAAAACTAAAAATATTCACTTTAAAGAAGCTGGAATCTCATAATTTTGGGTGTTTTTTCTAAAAATGTACTGAAATGGATTAATTGTCGATGAACATAGTTTCAGATTAATTTAAGAGTTGATAATTAGTTGCAGTTCTAATGAAAACAAGATATATGTTTCATTTTTTATCAATATAATTACTCATTTTTTGGGAACTGAGACCAATTGTATTACTGTGACTTCAATTCCATGCTAAACTTATTGTAGTAATGTGTATTTATGTGCTGTCCTACAGAAAATATTCACATCTAAGAAGCTGGAATCGGACATTTTAGACTTTTTCAATCAAAAAAATGATTAAATGCCACTGCAGCCCTAGGAGTGAGAAACGCTGATGTTAAGAGTGTTCTCTTCACCTCTGGTTCTTCCTGGTTGTCTTCCTCTTCGTCACCAGAATCCATGTAGATCTTCCTCTTTTTGCGGACACGTTTGCCGAGCCGCTCGCCCTCCACCGCCTGACTCTCCCGAGCTTCTCCCGGAGAGGACCTTCAAAAAGAAAAGATGAAATGACACATCAGAACGATCCGATTGGCGCCAAAGAGGTAACAGAGAAAACCAGGTGTGTGATCTTTACCTGCCGCTGGAGGGCTGGGCACAAATGGAGCTGCAGAATTTGCCCTGCATCAGGGCATCTCTGGGAACGCGACCACCACAGGCCCGGCATCTCGACAGCTCCCCGTTTGGACCCGTCTCTGCACTGGAACCGACTTCAACACTGGGACCGACCTCCACGCTGGGGCCCTCCATACTGGGACCCTCCTCTAAAGACAAAAGCACAGGACCAGGAGCTAGAAAACATAGAAGAAAGAGGCGCCAATACTGAGGCTGTTCTCGGAGTATAAAAGTAAATAAACACTCCAGTTCTATATAAAAACAACATGCTGTTGTACCTTTAGCTTGAGATGATCCCGGCTTACTCTGACTGGCCGGAGCTGTGGCTGTGCCGCTCTGTGATTGGCCCTCGGGCGGAGGGGTGGGAGTGTGAGACGGCGCCGGGTCCAAGGTCTCAGAGTTTGGCTCGGCCTGCTGACCTTTAACCTCCAGGTCTGTGACGATCTCAAGGGTCCCGAACTCCGTCATGCGGAACTGAAACGCACAGAAACACTCGTCAGGGTTCATCAGAGGAAGCTGCTGGAACGTGGTGGTGACCGCGAGTCATCTGGTCTTCTGATCCGTTCAGTAAGTAGAAGATGCACTAATATTCATACTCTTCAACATTCTGAGCTGCCTTTAGGTTTGAAATGTCTTCAAAAGTAATATCAAAATCACACCATTTATTAGAGCCAGAAACATGAAAAACTCACAACCCTCTGAACCCCAAAACCTTCCAACAGATTTGAAAAGCAAGTAATATTTTTTTAAAATCCTATTTCAGGTTAAAACTGACAGAACTGGTCCTTGAACTAATCACGTTTGCATGCAGCTCGGTTGGGAAAGCTAACCGAATCTGAGCTTAAAACTGTGTGTATTTTGTCAAACTCACTTGCAACTGCATTGTGTCATTTTAAAAACATTTGGACAAGATTCCGTAGAAAAACAAAAAATTTGGCTTTCCTTTGCACAACTGAAAAACCACTGGTGACTCAGCTGCAACAAAATACGGGTCAAAAATTAAGAGTTTTCAATTGGGAAAATAGCCAAAAATAACCTTAAATTTGGGATATTTCATCAAAATCACTCAAATCTGCATTTTCTCATTTAAAAATGGGCTAAAAACAAATCATTTGCACACGATTCTGTAAAAAAAATACTAATTCGGCATTCCTCTATACAACTGAGAAGCCATGACTCATTAAATTAAGGCTTTTCCACTGGGAAAATTGCCAAAAAATAAGCTTGAAACCGTGATATTTCTTCAAAATTGCTTGATCTGCTGCCGTTGTCAACTTGATCTGCATGTCTTATTTAAAATAGACCAAAAATAAAACATCTGCTCAAGATTCTGTACTAAAAATTCTGCTTCCCTTTGAACAACTTAAAACCACGACTGACTCAGCTGCCACCAACAGGCATGTGACAAAAATTAAGGGTTTTTCTTTGGGAAAACACACACAAGAAAGCTTAAAATTGTGATATTTGATCAGAATCACTTATTTTTTTATACATGTTTCAAATCAAAAAACGTGCCAAAAATAAATCTTTTGCACCAGATCCTGGAAAATATAACATGTGATCAATAAAATAAATGCAGCATGGCTCAAAAACAGTAAACAGAGGAGCAAGTTGCTGGAAGATACATTCAACGTGGTGAAACATCTTTCTAGAGTCGTATAAATAATCAAATATTTATAGCTTGTAGAGTCACCACTTTTCAACATTTGTGGGCACCAGGAAAAATGTTATACAGTTGACTTCAGATTTAAATAAATTTTTGATGGATTCATAATCAAAGAAATTCAACTGCGTCACACTGCATTGAAGACATTTTGAGTTTTCTCCTTCGATCCATGGTTGTGCTGTTTCCATAGAGGTACAGAACTTTATAGAAATTAGCCTACAGTGAGTAAACATGTAACAGGAGCCAAAAACATCTAAGAGTTCAGAGGCTCGGAACCTCTCCCTGAGCTGCAATCTGTTTTAATTACGTTTAATTTCCACTGACTTTACACAGACATGTTGCACAATTAAGACACATTTTGGGGACGGGAACACAGATAAATCTCTTGGGTACCCGGATGTCGCTGCCGGGCAGCGTGGCGATACCATCCTTCCAGTCCAGAGCACCGATCATGTCAAACTCAGCTCCCTGCGAGGGGCCATCACTGGGTGGGGTGTCAGTCATTCCCGCTCGGCTAAAATGACCAACCTGCGGAGACACAGCATCAAAGATAAGCTGACGAATACTGACAGGAGAACATAGAATAACGAGGTTCAGGCTACACTTCTAGCTGTTAGTATGCTGCGATTTTCCCGACTGTATTGACAGAACATCACAGCAAGTACGGCTTCTGTTAGGCACGCACAACATATCGTAATGCTACAACTGTTTATGCCGCTTTATACAAAAATAAACCTCAGAATTCTTCTATAACAACATATAGATGCATTGAGTTTTTGTTTTTAACTTTATTTACACGATTAAGAATGCAGGATCCACATGTGCAAAGCAAAATAAGGTAAAAAAAAAAAACAGGACCAAAACACTAAAAAATTCTGATTTGGTGGCAAAAATAAACCAGTGAGTTTGACGATGTTGACAAAAACAGGTTCTCTGTCTGCAGAGTCATGCAAATTTTGACACGCTGCAACACATCTAATTACTTTGACCATTTAAATCAGCAGAGCAAAGCCAGATCTGAATGTCACCCAAAGCAAAAAAAAAAAAAAGCTATTTTGGATGCCTTTGCCCAGTGTTACACTGTATGAGAAGGATGCCAAACAGTATTTTTAAATAATTTTCATTTTCTATGCAGATGCACTCCTCTACAAAATCAGTCCAGAATGAATAATTATTTCCAAATAGAGTTATTGGACTTATCTTGTGAAAGTTCCTGGATTGTTTCAAAATATCACTTCAGATTCAGTCTTTACATCTGGCTTTATAGCGCGAGGCAGCACAACTAATTTATTTGTTAACATAAATCAGCACCAAAAAAAGCTCTGAATGAAGAGTGCAAGGACAGATTTGAATGTCATCCAAAGCAACGAGCCATTCTGGATGCCTTTGCAAGTGTGAAACCATCTGACAAAACCTGTTTTTTACTACGCTTTTTTTCTTTTTGGTTCGATTTTCAGTCCCTCTGGAGTGATTATATTTTCCAAATCGAGATATTCGAGTCATCTAGTGGAAATTCCTGCATTGTTTCATCAAAATATTACAATTTCTGTTATTCTCCAACTTTGTGCAGAAAAAGAAGCTCTGAATGAAGAGTGCAAGGACAGATCTGAATGTCATCCAAAGCAAAAAGCTATTCTGGATGCCTTTTGCAAGTGTGAAACCATCTGACAAAAACTGTTTTTTATGACTTTTTTAAAATTTTGGTTTAATTTTCAATCCCTCTGGAGTGATAACTTCTTTCTAACTACAGATATTTAAGTCATCCATTGGAAATTCCTGCATTTTTTTCATCAAAATATTGCAATTTCGGTTATTTCCAATGTTGTGCATCCTTTATATATAGTGACACATGAACTCATGTCTCATTAATATAACACACAGATTCAGCATATATGTCTGGCTGTATGTGTAGAAATAACTGGTTTGTTGATTAAATTAGCACCAAAAAAGCTCAGAATGAAGAGTGCAAGGACAGATTTGAATGTCATTCAATGCAAAAAGCTGTTCAGGATGCCTTTACCAGTGTTAAACCACCCGAAAAAGGTTTAAAACTACATTGTTCAAACTATGTTTTGTTTTAAATGCAAATGCACACCCCTATAATTTCACCTCAGTCACTCCAAAATGATTAATTCTTCACTAATAGAGATTTAAAAGCAGTCTGGTGAACACTCCTGCATGTTTTCACATTGCAAAACCTAAAATATTGCAGTCTCATGTATTTCCAGTGTCTTTGTTCAACAATATACCACACAGATTCAGGCTATGCATCTGACTTTATGGCACAATGCAACAGAAACAATTAAAATCAGAGTTTAAAGCCAGATCTGAATGCCACCCAAAGCAAAATAAAACATATTGGGTGTCTTTACAAGTGCTACACCATCTGAAAAGGGTTTAAAACTAGATATTTTTTGTTTTAAAAGCAAATGCATGCCCCTATAAATTCACCTTAGCCCCTCCAGAATGATTAATTCTTCACAAACAGAGATTTTCAAGCAGTCTGGTGAACAATCTTGCATCTTTTCACATTGCAAAACATAAAATATTGCAGTATTGTGTATTTCCAGTGTCATTTTTCAACAATATACCACACAGATTCAGTCTATACATTGACAAAGCAACAGAAATAATTAATTTGTTGTTTTAAATCAAGAGTTTAATGCCAGATCGGAATGTCATCCAGTGCAAAAAACTATCTTGGATGTGCTACAACATCTAAAAAAATGTTTAAAACTAGATATTTTTTGTTGTAAATGCAGATGCACGCCCCTATAAATTCACCTCATTCACTCTATAATGATAAATTCTTCTCAAGTAGAGATTTTCAAGCAGTCTGGTGAACAATCCTGCCTGTTTTCACATTGCAAAAACCTAAAATATCGCAGTATCATGCATTTCCAGTGTCGTGCAGCTCCAGTTTTTTTTTTTTTTTTATCGCCAGAGCTTCACGTTACAAATGCAGTTTCTGGCTGTGCACTTGTAAACAGCGTTTCGCAGCATCACCGCTAGATGGAGGCTGTGTGCAGGCTTGCAGGATACACCATGCACTTCGATTTCAGACAAAACAGTCAATAATAATATTGTTTTGCTGGTCAACTAGCGGGGAAAAACGTGCACAAGCGGCCTCATCGGGGTGAACCTCCATGCGGATCATTGACAAACACCAGGAAAGATGTGTCAACTTTGAGTTAACCACACAACTTCATCTTTTCCTTGTTTTAACTGTATCTCCTAAAAGCCTCCGTTTGCCCGCTGATGAGCGACCGGGGGGGTAATTTGTGCACCTATCTTGGGGAGAACACAGTTTTCTGCGCCCGCTGGCCAAACTTAACGGCGTTTTAATCCGTCTAATATTACGATATAACGTTTTAGTCCTGACGCATGTCCAACACTGAATTAAGGAGGCATTTTCTGCTCGCACGGCGGCCGTAACCTTGTGAAAAGTACACAACAGCCGGAGCTAATGGATGTGGGTGAAGTTTGACTTTGCCCTGGACGCCTCAGTTTTATTCCAGCCATAAATAAAGTGTAAGAGCGCCCATGATTAGCATTATACAAAATGGCGGAGCATAGGAAGAGGCCACCAACACGTTTAAACTATGTTAATTACTCAAGTTAGCGATTCAAACAAATCCCGCAAAGCTGCCACGCGTCGAACAGAGGCAAACGCTTGCGGTGTAATTTCGTGACTTTGTGTTTTCGTCCGCTCTCGGTATTTTTCTTCACTTTCCCCTTGTCACGGAATGTCAGCCCCGGGTTGCTGCTAGCTAGCGCTGGCACGAAGCTAGCAGGCAAGCTAGCTCCGCTCCGTTCACATGAACGGGCGGCTGCTAGGCGGCTAGCATTGTGACTGGATGCAGCCAGCTAAGGACAATCTGTAATAAATAAGTTTCCCGGTTAATAACAAGAGGAAAACGCATTTGCACAGCGCGGATGGGCGTCGGAACAGCGCACACAGTCACAACAACACCGCGCCACAGTTACGAGCTTCAACATTGTTGCTTTGATTAATTTCTTCCATAGAAACTTGATTTATTCTCGCCGTTTTAAATCAGAGTGGAAATAACGTGAACTAATTGGCAAAACGAAGGTCGGATTTTCCAATTTTACCCCCGTTAACGGCAATAAATGAGCATTAACGGTCGTATTGTTTAGAAAATTGTGGAACTCACCTCGTTTCTGTTTTAACTCTTATTTAGAGCTGGATACACCGGTGCGCATGCGTGCAAGATGCGCTGCCTGACAACTTTGGGTCTCGGAAAAGTTCAGTTGACTGTCGGCGGCCAGTACCGGGCCTGTGCACGGTCACAGCGCGGCCCGAAGTCAGCTCGGAGCGGGGGTAGCAGACACCACCCGCCGGGCTGGAGCTCGGATCCCCGTCTTTGCCCAAAGTGTCCCCGAAGAAGTGTTGGTGAACGGAGCGCAGGGACCGCAGTGTCTGCACTACCGCTGAGGAGCGGTGGACTCCCCGGTGGCCAAACTGCCTGTTTACCTCCCAGTTCTCCACACTGAACGTTCAACAGACAGTTGGTGTGGATGCAATCGGAGCACAAATCGATGATCTGTTAGTACACACCGCTGCTAACTGCAGGATTAAATACTCAGGCCTGTAAAATTACCCCAAGTGACATTTTGGACCAAAACGACCCGAATACGTTGAAACAAAGGAGCCTGGACTAGTTTTCGCGTTGAACACATCTGTAGCTCATGTTGACTTTACCCTGCTCAAACTGAAACCACATGTAACACGCTAAAATAACACAAAATGGCTTTATTTTGGCTCCAATTCAACATTGCTCATTATACAGTGCGCCATCACGCGTTCACGGCACCTCCAGGCTCCTGGACGCATGGTAATTATCCATTTAATTCAATATGACATCATGCATTTCGTATCTGCGGGCCTTCACATTGATTTGAAGTATTTGCTTGGTGCAAATAGTCTTGTTTAACCCAAACATCTACAGTTAACCTGCAGTAATCAATCCCTCCTGTTCTCAGTTTGGTTTCGCGTCGGCGTATATGTGTTTTATAAGAACTCCTAACCGCAGCTGATGCGCTAAAACATCATCTGTACGGTTGTATTTTGGTTGGAATTCCAACAGTTTCCAGCATCCAGTGTGCCACGACGTGTTCATTGCACTTCTGGGCTCCTGAACGCAATGTACCAACCCATTTAACTCAACTTGAGATCATTCATTTCTTTGTGTGTGAGCCTTTAGGTTGATTAGAAGTGTTTGTTTCGGTTCCAGTAATCATGCTCGACCACATTATCTGCATCTAACCGTTAAATAGGCAGCTCAGACCTGCGCATAACCACTTCTAATGCGTTAAAATGACACCTATATGGTCACATTTTGGCTGAAGCTCAACATTACTCAACGTACAGTGCGCCATGACGCGTTCACGGCACCTCTAGGTTGCAGGACCGATTGTAATAATCCATTTAATTCATAATGAGAGGGTGTGTTCGATGTCAGGGGGGCATTAGGTTGAATCTAAGTGTTTGTTGGGTGCAAACCTCTCAGGTCAAATCTAATTATCAGCAGTATTCAGTCCTGTCAGTTCTCAGATTGGCACGTAATCACCACTTATCCGCTAAAATAACACCAACATATTCATATTCTGGCTGAAATTCAACATCCAGTGCGCCATGACGCGTTCATGGCACTTCTAGGCTGCTATAAACATGACAATTACCCATTTAATTCAAGTTTAGATCATTATTTTCTTTATTTGAGGGGTCTTGAGTTTGATTAAATTATCTGTTGCGTGTAAATACTCTCAAATTATCAGCATCTACTCTGCAGGATGGACTCCTCCCAGTCTGCAGTATCGTTAAATAGGCTGTTAATGTGGATAATCTGTTGGTACACACCCGTGCTAACCGTAGGATTAAATACTCAGGCCTGTAAAATGACCCCAAGTGGCATTTTGGATCATAAATTTACACCGAACACTGAAGCTTGGGTTGTTGTTGTTTTTTTTTTTTTGGCTCTTAAACGCATCTGCAGCTCAGACCAGCTCCTGGTTTGACTGTGGCCTCGTGTAACCTGAACGCAGCAGCTCTTCTAATTCAACATTATTCAACATACAGTGACAGCACGCATGATAATCATCAGTTTATTTCGACGTGCGATGATGCGTTCACAGGCTGATTGGAAGTATTTGTTTGGTGCAACAAATGCTCCCGCAGTGTTCAACCCTCCCACATTTCTCGGTTATTTCTCCTCCTGGTGTGCAGATGTATGAGGCTATTTTCCTGAAATCAGACACAAGGATCTCTTTGATAGCGGATCATAACTTGATATTTGCGCACAAACCGGTGCAGGCTCGTCAGAAGAGCGTTTTGCAGCCAACAAAGGCCGCCCTGATCGGAGGTGAAATGAGTTCAGCTGGAGAAAGGCGGCGGCGGCGCAGCTCCGTGTCGTGAGTTTGTCGCTAGATGGCAGGAGGAGCCCAGTTTGCGGGGATTAGCGGGGTCGTGCAGCCTCCTGCAGCAGCACTGGGAATAAAACATCCAGAGCAAACCATGAGATGGCATTCAAAGGCGCAGCGGTGGACTCGAAGGTAAGAAAAATGTGCCACGATTTATCTTCCAGATTGTTTATTGTGAGACAGTGTGGGTGAACAGAGGGGGAAGATGTGCGATATAAGATGATTTTAAAGAATGCGTTTGATATGAGGCTGAGGCAACGCACTGTTCCTCACTTATTATAATCCAGCAGCAGCAGATAAAGTCCGTCTGCTCACCTGCAGCGCGCATCTCCTCCTCTGCAGCCTGAAACGCTGCAGCTCAACGCATATTTCTGACATTTATTCTGCCTCCGTCCCTCAGACTGTGCTCTTCAACCTGCTGCTGTGTCTGCTCATATTCTATTCTCTTTTCTACATGATCGCCAGCGTTTGCTTCGGTGCCTTCAGGTGAGTGTCCCCCACACGCATGCGCACTGCCACATGAAAGCAGGGGTTCCATAACCACAAAGTATAGGTGTAGATTTCAATATTTAGAGTACATAAAAGATGTTTTTTTTTAACTGCTCCAACCTAAAACTCCAAATTATTATTCAAAGCTGCATATTTTGTATGTGTCTTTAATCTAGAGGAAGGAACACATACAGAATGTAGTCAATTTTTGGGGAGCTGGATCATCACAAGAAATGTTTTGATAATTAGAATGATAAATTTAAGACGGGTGCATGTGTGACTGTTGTGGAAGTTCAGCGAGGTCCAGAGAGGATGAGGAGGCAGACACAGAGAGACACACTGGAGGTGACTTAGGTCTACTGATATCAGGAGAAGTGACACTGACAGAGCAGCAGTAAATGCAGGCAATGTCAGCATCAGTTCTGAGGATTCTGTCTGATTTTTGAGTATACAGCAGGTCCTCGGTTTACGACGTCCTCGACCTACAACGTTTCGTGGTTACGTCGCCATCTGTCATAAATTTATTAAGAAAGTCTTGTTCCATCTTTCTGACTTATGCCGTTTGCGACGTTAAAGCAAATTTTGCGCGGACAAATATGTCGTCACATGGCAGTTTTATGTCTTAGACACAGTATGTTAGCTCCGACTCACGGTGAAAATCGCGTTATGTCGCGCCGTAGGTACGGAATTCCGAATTAAGTCGAGGACCCTCTGTATTGGGAGAGGGGTCAGATTTACATCAACATCAGTACAAAATTAAAAATAAGAAATATCTGTAAATAATGTTGATATTGTACAGATTCCTCCAAATGTGGACATTCAGATATATATATTCAAGTACAAAACACTGATATAAGAGATTGTAGATTAGATTGTGTATATATTGCACTGATTCTTGTGTATGTAGCGCAGATCAATGTTTACGGTGTTTTTTTGAATATACAAAATATTCATAATGCACAGGTTTGAATATGTTGATGTTGCACCAGAGGGAACAATGTCATTTTTTCATGTCTGATCTACTAGGAGCAGTACTGGTTGTCAAAAAAACAGTACCTATAAAAAGTATTCACCCACTTTGGAAGATTTCCCCTTTCAGCGTTCAGTCCTAGTCGATTTAATTTGGCTTTTCTGACAGGAATTTATAAGAAAAGAATTTTTCATGTCAAATTATGAACAGATTTCTACAAAGTAGTGTTGATGAATTAAAAATATGAAACAAAATAAGTGGTTGCATAAGTGTTCAACCCCTTCAAGTCAGTGTTTAGTAGATGCTGCAGTTACAGCACTGAGCCTGTGTTGGTCTCAGTCAGCCTGAACATCTGGACACTGCAATTTTCCAACATTCTTCTTTGTAAAACTGCAGGTTTCACAGGGATCATGACTTAGCGACCCTTTACAAGTACAAACACAAATTCTCAGTTAGATTCAGGTCTGGGTTGTGGCTCGGCCTCCAGGACTTTGCCTTGTTGTCTCTAAACCATTTCTATGTTACTTCGGCTCATTATCTTGAAGGACAACAAATCTTCTCCTAAGTCTCAGTTCTCTTCAGACTGCATCAGGATGTCTTCCAGGATTTCTCTAGACTTTGCTGTGTTCATTTTACCCTCTACCTTTACAAGCCTTCCAGGACCTGCTGCTGAGAAGCATCTTCACATCATGATGCTGCCACCATCATGCTTTACATCATGATGCTGCCACCACCGTGCTTCACATCATGATGCTGCCAACATCATGATGCTTAGATTTTGTATTTCTAATTATTTGAATTTACCTTGTAGAAATCTGTTTTCACTTGGATGTGAGGGAGGCTTTTTATGGTAATTTTTTTTTTGTCAAGAAAAGCCAGATTAAATGGATAACAATTCAATGTTGAAAAGCAATAAAAGGGGAAAACTTCCAAGGAGGCGAATACTTTTGATGGACACTACAAACCCGCGCCCATGACCATAAGTCTCCAATAATAGTGTGAAAGGATTGAATACAAGCACAATAATATGATGATTTCAAAGTAAGCAACCATGCCCAAGGTTAGCTGCATGTCAGTAGATTTAAATTAGCAAATTTGTTCTTCGAATTTTGGAAAATGCCCAACAAAAACACAATGACAGTTGAAATGCTAAGCTTTACAATGCATATTCTGCAGTTTACCTCAGTCAAACAGACTATTTAAGCAGTTTATGTTCTTGTCCTTATATGGTGGATATTTCTAGATACAGAATGTATTTTAAAACAATAAAATGTCATGTGTAGTCTCCAGTTTGTAGTTAGTGGTCATGTGGAAGTAACATGACATATTTACAATGCAGCAGAGCAGCTCTGGGCCCCGTAGTGGGTTAATCTGGCCTTGATTCCATTTTTGCTACAGAGTTTGACTTAAAACAGCTCAGAGGAGACAGATTTAGTGAGTGTTGACTTTACTTAACTCACATCCTTTAGTTTATGTATCGAGACTCCATGTACTTGAATTCAGGGAGATAATAACAGAGAAACAGTTCCACTAACGTTGGTCTTTTTTCCCCATTTAGGCTGGAGAACTTTGACGGACTGATTCCGTTCGACTTCAAGACCGAACCTGCAGAATCCAACTCCAAATACTTGGGTGAGCACAGTTAATGCACCCAACGTGATCAGCCGAGAGTGTGAACTTTGTACGGTAATAATGTGTTCTCTCCCTCAGTGAACCTCCTGTCCTTGGAGCTCACCTACTTTTGCAGCGGCCTTTTGTTCGCCGCCGTGGTGAGGAGGCGGGTTTGGGACTACGCCCTCACCGTCACACTCCTGCATGTAATCATCACCAGCCTCGGTGAGGTGAAACCCAAACGGCAACATCTGCCCACGTTTAAATCGCAATACATTATTTGTAACGGCGTCTATTGGTTTCGTGTTGCAGTGATGTTGGAGTTTCCCGTGGTGTGGCAGTGGTGGCTGGCTTTAGGTAAGAAAAACACAACCTGAAGCTGACAGTTTGGCCTGGAATTATTCATAGTCATGTAAGATTTTGATTTCTAGGTCATTTTTAATCAAGCAACAGGTTTCTTTTTGCTGGAAATGACATAAAAACCTGACTAGAGATCTGCTGCATCAGCTGTTCTCAGTTTATAGTGTATTAGAATGCTGTAGAACAGGAATGTCAAACTCATTTTAGTTCAGGAGCGACTTACAGCCCAATTTGATGTTATGTGGGCCTCAAGCATAATAACCTATAAATAATGACACCTCCAAGTATTTCCATTTGTTTTAGTGCAAAAAAGTACAAGTACATTCCCAAAATGTTCACATTTAATGAACTAGCGTCTTAAAAAACATTATGAACAACCTGAAATTTCTTAAGAAAAATAAATACCTGATGTGTGGTTGATGAATGAATGAATTTTGACATACATTTTCAGCAAAATGTGTAATAAAAAAACATAGAAATAGTTCAATTTGATCACAGACATCCCTATCACAATGTCTTCCTCTCTTTTGTCATTTATTTTTAATACATTTAGGTGCTTCTATGTTGTTTTTTAATACATTTTTACTAAAATTATCACGTCCAAATCATGAAATACTACATTACAGGGTTTTTTTTTCTGGATGTAAATGACATAAAGAAGTAACAAAATACAGTAAGACAGTGTATTAGAGATGTTAATGGTGACATTTAACATTTATTTGTTTTTATCAGTAATACCCAGTGATGTTGTCTAAAATTTTTGATAAAAAAGCAGCTTTTCGATCATTTGAAATGGTCCGAGTTTGTTCTAATATACTACAAACAGAGAACAGCTGTTGCAGTAGTTCTCTAGTCACTTGTTTATGTAATTTCCAGCCAGAAAAAACCTGTGGTTCAATAAATATCCAGTACAAATGAAAATTTTCAGCTTAATGTAACTTAGTGACCTCAGTTCTTTTTACATTTCCTTTGTCTTGCAGGCAGCGGCTTGTTTCTGATGATTTGCAACGGTCAGCTGATCGCCTATTTCACGTGTCAGAGCGAGCAGGGCTACGCCTCCTTCAGCATCTACTGACGGACAAACTTCTTCACAAACAGCCTTGTGAAGTGAGGAGGAAAGGATCGGACCAGATGCTCTCCTCCCCGAGACGTGCATTAAGATCCTCCACAGCGATGGGCTCTTTGTTCGCCTCTAAAACAAGACGTAAGGTCCAACCAGTGTTTAAAGGTGGCCAATGCACTGCTGTTTTCATTTAATTCCACGCTGTATTCTGCTTGCACAGTGACTATGCAGCACTGGCGAAGAATTTTCTGTACCTTCGTAAGCTGTGAATGTAATAGAAAAACGGGATTTTTGCAATATTGTTGTATATTTTGAAATGTAAAGTGTTAAAAAATAAAACCGCCCCAGATTTAAGGTTTATTGTTCTATTAAAACAGTGAGGATTCATGAAATAGTGACCAGCCTATTCCATATTATAAACTCGCGATGCTAAAAACAAGCTAAAAATATCGTTTAACAAGCGATGAATCATGCAGCAGAGCAAGAATCTTTTGCTCAAGTGCTTAAAAATAGATTTCCATTTAATAATTTACGACATATAAAATAAATATTTGAAGAAACACACTCCCAGCTGTTATGAAACTGGATCTCTGGCTATGAACTCCGCCGGGTTCATGAAGGAGAATCCAGGAAAGGCCTCGCTGGCTCCGACCGCCTGGTACCGCTCGTCCACCGAGGCTGGTACTGGTAGTATCGTGAACTCTGGATCGATGTAGCTCACATCACAAGGACCAGACTGCAGGGAAAACGAGCACAAACTCAGGTGAACTGTGTGTGGATTTAAAAAAAAAAAACACTTCTCTGGTTTCATTTCCTACCAGTTTCGGGATGAACGGAGGTTTAACTTTCTTTGCCAGGAGGTCGTCCCAGTTGGTGGAGGCAAAGAAAGGATGTTCCTGCAGCTCCGCCTGGAAGCACAGCAACATTAACTCTCGTGTTTATGTGTTTTAATCGCTCTTTCTGTCTTTTTTTGGAGGCACTTACGATGTCACGACTCTGCCCTAAGCGTTTGGAGACGTCTCTCTCCAACAATCCCTCCAACAGAGCGCCGGCAGCTCCGGAAATCCTGCTGTGGAGCTGCAGAGGAGCGTGGAGGATGTTCTCAAACATCTCCGCTTTGCTTCGGCTGTAAAACGGAGGCTGAGGAGGAGAGAACGGGGTGAGGTGAGGTGAGGTGAGGAGGAAGGTGAGATGATGAGAAACGAGACAGACAAATTCATCGACACTCACTATTCCGCAGATCATCTCGTACAGCACCATGCCGAGGCTCCACCAGTCCACCGTCGGGCTGTACGGTTGGCCCCGCAGAACCTCAGGAGCCAGGTACTCCGGAGTCCCACAGAAGGTGTGCATGATCCCACCGACCGCCACTCCTTCCTTACACAGACCGAAGTCAGTCAGCATCACGTGGCCTTCGTGGTCCAGCAGGATGTTCTCCGGCTTCAGGTCTCTGCACAGAAACATAGCTTCAGTCTGCTGAGTCCAGATGTAGACTTCAGGTAGATGTTTGGCATTATTAAAGTAGTTGGTGAGATTTTTTTTTTTAAGGGAAGTGCATCTGCATCGGAACTGAAAAATAACTTTAACCCTTTGACCCTCATGTCATCCTGCGGGTCAAAATTGACCCATTTGAAAGTTTGAAAATGTGGGAAAAAATATATTTTCACAGTGAAACTTCTGGTGTCCACATTTTGGGGAAATCTTTGAACAATTGTTGGTGGAAAAAAGAAATGTTAAAAATGTTTCTTAAGAACATTCACAAAAAAAATCAACCAAAATCCAGCGAATTTCGCTTTTTGGATTTTTTTCAGACAAGGAAACAGTATTTTTTAGTGCCCGTAAATGAGGACAACAGAAGGGTTAAAAAAAACTTAGTGTATCCAAGAACCCTTAAATCAGACTAAATGATGTTGTATCGGATAGACTTCTCTTGTAGATTAGTCATGGAAAATTAGAGCTCAATTTTTCTTTTCGAACAGCAAAAAGCAGCTGATCTGTTTAACCTATTTTGCTTTAATCCACATTAGATTTCCTACCATACATGCATATTTTGCAGTGTCGAAGCTCAAATTATACATTGTGCAGCCCTGTTTATATTTCAGGGACACAGTTGCTGCATCCTGGGCCGAACACCGCCTCAAATGATGGCAACAAAAAGCCCAAACATTTCTTCACTATAGCAGAATGATAACTAGGGTGCAGTCAGAGCATTCTCCAGAACTGTGAAGATTCCTGCAAAACTCTTAAAGCAACTGCCCTGTGTGTGTTTCATGGGAGTTTGTTTCAGTTTCCTCTGGTTCCACGTCTTTATTTTTTAATGCGATGTTGGAGGAGAAGGCGGATGTCAGTGGAAACATTTCATCTCTCTGCGTGAATGAATTAAACATGTGGAACACTTTAAATCAAACATGGACAAAGAAAGTGAGCGAGCGGTGAAGAACCCAGCGGAGTGGCCGTGCAGCGAGCTGTTTAAATCAGTGTACGTGGGCGTATGAGCACCTGTAGACGATGTTCAGAGCGTGGAGGTAACCCAGAGCTGCAGCCATCTCTGCAGCGTAGAAAGCAGCTCGAGCTTCTGGAAACCAAACTTCCCTCTGCAGGTGGTAGAAGAGCTGAAGGAGAAGAGGCGAAGGGTCACGTACGGATTCTGTTCATGGATATTTGTATTTAAATATCACATTATCCACGCACCTCGCCTCCGTTGATGTAGTCCAGGACGAAGTAAAGCGTGCTCTGTGTTTGGAAAGAGAAGTGGAGCCCAACCAGGAATGGATGCTGAAGACCTTTTAGTAGGACGCTTCTCTCCACCATCACATGCTTCTGCTGCACAAACACAACAGAAGCAGTCAGAACATACATAGACTGTAATAATTGCACTGTTTTAGCTGTAATTATTTGATCAGTTTATACTTATTCTACAGATTTAGCAGTAAAATCATGGAAAAAAGGCATTTATTTATATGTTTATATAAAAAAAATCAGGCCAAATTGCAACATTTGAGTGAAAAATGACGCTTTTATTGAATTTAAATCAGCAAATAATGTCATTATTTTACAG
Organism: Amphiprion clarkii; assembly: GCA_027123335.1. Taxonomy (NCBI): domain Eukaryota; kingdom Metazoa; phylum Chordata; class Actinopteri; family Pomacentridae; genus Amphiprion; species Amphiprion clarkii. Next base: position 4,894,294 of record CM049573.1, read on the forward strand.
ATATCTACTGTTATTTGGATTGAAAAATGACTCAGAATTTTTAAAGTTTTTATCTATTTTAAACTATTATAACATATTTTTCCACCTTTATTAAATTGTAGATAAGTAGAAAAATCATAGGAAAAAAGTATTAATTTGCATGTGAACTAACCAAAACTTTAAATAATGTCAAAATCAAAACCCTATATTTTTTTGGTTTACATTGTTTTACTTTATTTAAATCCACTAAAATATCTACAATAACTACTATTTATAAATCCTTGCTGTTGTTTTCACTGCCTTTTTTTCTTCTTTTAACAGTTTTTGAACATTACAGTATTGATTTCTATGCTAATCAAAATACATTTTTTTAAAAGAGCTAAATTTAAATCAATAAAACATATTTTTATTCTAGAGATATTTGGTATTATGAGGGAAAAAAGTATTTTAAGGATTGATACATCATTTAAAAATGTTACTGTTATTATACAGATTTAAAATTATAGATAATAACTAGTAAAATATTAATAATATTAATAAAAATGGGTCCAAGTCTGTATTTTTTTAAATAGGAGTTTGCCCTTTTTTCAGAGTGTAACCATAAAATTACCCTATTTTACATTAATACTCTAAAAATAATATTGTTTTACAAATATTTGCTGTTATTTTCAGTGTCTACATTGTTTTAAAATTGTTTTATGACAGAGAGAACCAACCTCTTTCCTCTTGACGATCATCTTTTTCTTCAGCACTTTCACGGCGTAGTAACCTCCTTGTTTCCTGTGTTTTGCCAGCAGCACCTGGAAAAGTTGGAGTTTTTACAATTAACTTTAACCGCACCAACAAACACAGCAACTCACAACAATCAACAATAAAATCACCTCACCTTTCCAAAGCTTCCTGTGCCGATAACTTTGAGGTAGTCGAAGTCTGATGGTTTCATCCTGTTAACACAATGAAAGCACATTTTCAAAACAAAAAAGTGCTGGACAACTTTTTAACAAAGGAAATAAGAAACTAGACAATCAGACTATCAAAGGAAATCAATGCAAAATATTAAACTTTAAACAGCAACTTTGCTGTTAATGACAGGAAAGGTAAATTTATATATGAAGGGCTAAAAAATGGTAAATAATTTTCCTTTTTTTATTAAAATCTTTTTACCCTTGGATTCGAAGTCATTTTGGTCAAGTTTTGAGTTATCTTTAGTCATTTTGCTAAACTTGAAGTCATTTTGAAAAGATTTTAAGCTGCTTTAGACAGATTTGAAATCATTTTTGGAAAAATTTTAAGTAATTTTGGACACATTTAGTCATTTTAGCCACATTTTAAGTTGTTTTAGACAGATTTTATGTTATTCTGGCTGCAACTCAAGTTGTTTTGGGCAGATTTTCAAGTTGAAACTGAGACCTGCTTACTACAAACACTATTAAGCTGTGCTTGAAGCTGTTGACTCTCAGAAACTTGTCTTCTGATTCTGTTGTGGCTTAGGTTTTGTCATTTTAGCCACATTTCAGTTTGCTTTATACAGATTTTCAATCATTTTAGGCAAGTTTTTGTGTCATTCTGGGCACATTTTACTTGTTTTGGACAGATTTTCAATCATTTTGGACAGGTTTTTGTGTTATTTTAGGTTGCTTTCTACACATTTTGTGTTATTCTGGTCCCAATGTATTTTGTTGTTGGTGGACTTGAAGTCATTTTGGTCAAGCTTTGAGTCATTTCAAGTCATTTTGAAAAGGTTTTAAGCTGTTCTAGACAGATTTTGAATAATTTTTGGGAACATTCTAAGTAATTTTGTACAAGTTTAGTCATTTTAGCCACATGTTGGGTTGTTTTAGACAGATTTTGAGCGGTAGTGTGCTTCTTTGGGTGGAAATGACTTACTGTGACGTCTCTGTGTTCGCTGAGCTCTGAGGAAAGAGAAGATGGTCAGGAGGTCAGATCGAGTTTCATCTCCTGTCAGCACTCAGCACAGACTTTTTTTTTTTTTTTTTTAAATAAAAAATCTCACCAGAGACACTTTCTCCTCCTTCTTTTTCTTCAGCTTGCTTTGGCGCCGCAGGATTTTCTGAGCGTTGAGGCTTCAAAAGCAGAACAGGAGAGTTTATTTGATTTTTTAATTCAATTTAACTGTTTATTTTGTTTTAAAAGAAGTGACTTTTGCAAGACTCACTGCTGGCAGAGCTGCTGACTGGAGACGAGTTTGTGTAAGAAGTCGCTGAAGCCAGTTTTCTTCCCCTTGAGCAGAGCTGTAAGACAAGCAGGAGGTTAGTGGCTTACATAAGACATGAGCAGCTGTATTTACTCTAAATACTTTACTGAAGTTATGAAACTACTGGAGCCGTTTCTGATGGTGAACAAGTGTCTTAACTTTCATTTTCACTGTTTTAAAGACACCAAACCTTGATAAATCATTCCAGTTTTATATTTGCACCCCTCAGTGGTCACTTTATTCCCATATTAGGCAACAGATTTAAACTTTAACCTTAAATTTCTGTCCTTACCTGAGAGAAATGACACGAGTCCCCTCATTTTTGCGTAAGTAATTGGCTCCTCTTGAGTCCCGGTCATCTGGATGAACTGGTTTTTGTGGAATAAATCCCAGTAAGAGAGCACAGGCAGCCGTCCACAGCACTGGTCTAAACCTCCACTGTCCTGCAGCTCACTTAAAGGCAGCAGTAGCACCGGCAATGCTGCGTTCAAGTGCCCTCAGAGATGTCAGATATTAGGCAGAGAATGCGGGTGCTGACTAACCCCAGCAGCCTTGATTCATTTCTCCAAGTCAGCAGCTGATACAGTATCTGGGACAGTCGCTCCTACTGCCGGGTTATAGATAGAATCGGTGTTATAATAAACTTGAACCGAGTCAGGCGAAGTGATGTAAGTGGATTTCTGTGAAACGTTTTATTGCAGTTAAACAAGTACGTCCAGTTAAGCCCCAAAATTATTCATCCTCATGGCAAATTTTTATTTTGGAGTGAATTTTTTATTGACTAAAAGGCTGGAAATGACAGCAAGACATTATGTTAGAGACATTAATGATGAATTCTAGCATATTTTTTTTTGTTTTTAATAAACAAAATTATTCAGTCCAACAGTTATTCTAATGTCTAACAGTCTTTCTTTATGTCTCCACTGAGATATTGTTCCTCTTTGTGTCGATTTGCAGCTCTTTGAAGTCGAAGGTCTCCTTTTAAGAATGCAAATTTTGAATAATTTTCTTAACAGATAATCAGCAGAATCATCAATCAGTAATCAATAACACATCCTGGTCCCTGTTCTCATACTACTGTGATAGTTAATGAACATGTTACATTTGCCACTGAAGTAAAAGAACATTGTCCTTGCTGATCTCAGGTTGTTTTATATACAAGATCTCTGGTTGGGAGTCGTTAAGCATCACAGAAGTTTTTGTCATGGTGGCCAGTTCCTCGCTAAAACCCCCACAATGCTCTCTGTTAACAAAGATCTGTCCAAGTGACCACTTCCTCCTGTATTAACAGTTAATCATTGACATCCCTACTTCCTCTCCATCACTCTGCTCTTCAGTTCCTCCACAGATTCTGGATGGATTCAGGTCTGGACTCTGGCTGGGACGCTCCAACATCTTCTCATTGTTTTCTCTTCACCATTTCTTCACCACGTCGGCTCCTTGTTTCACATCATTGTCTTGTTGGAAGCTCCAATGCTGCCCAAGGAGCAGTTTTTCTGCAGACTGCCTGATGTTCTCCTCCTCAATCTCAGTGTTTCCTCTTTTCTCATGATGCCGTTTCCTTCAGACATGACTTGTAACTGAGCAGTAAGTGAGTAGAGAAGTGCTGCAGGTCCAGCTGAGCTTTAGTGAGTCTGTCTTGGAGAAGTGGAGTCCTCCTTGGTCTGATCCATGGAGACCAGCCTTGTTCTTGGTCTGCTGGAGTGTCTGATGGACATGTTGCTACCAGAACTGCTCACATTCATCAGGATGCTCTTGGTGCTGATCCTTGGATTCTTCTTGTCTACCATTCTTCCAGTGCAGGGCTCACGTCTGTCTTCCTAGCAGCCCTTTGACATGTTTCACAGTGTGGAACTCCTTGGATTTTTTCATCAAGCTTCAGACTGTGGACACTGGACCTTGAAAACACTCTGATACGACTTTATAGCCTTTAAACGTCTTGTGAGCAACAACAATGTGACACTGGAGGACCTTACTGAGCTGTTTGGTTTCAGTCATGACTACTAACTGACTAGAGAACTACTGAATCATCTGTTTTCAGTTTATAGTGCATTAGAATATTCTAGAATATGGTAGAACTTCCCTGGAGCATTTAAGATGGGATAGAAGCTGCATTTTCTCAGTATGAAAAGCCATGAATCATTTTTGACACCGTATTTTTTCATCATTAGCATCTCTAACACTACTTCTTACTGTGTTTTGTCCCTTTTTTGTCATTTCTCGCCAAAAGAAACCTACTGGTCCAATGAAAAATCAGTGTAATTCAAAATTTGCAATGAATTTGGGGTATGTTTTGGCCTCAACTGTACTATTAATAGTCCTACCTCATGGTTAGGCTGATATGAGTCACTTTTCTACAGTATAATCAGACGGACGATGGTGAAAAGTTGAGTGTTTCTGCACTGGCAGCTGCTGGAACTTGAATGCAGCACAGTGGAATGTAAAATGTGGAACTGGTTGCTTTCAACCGTGTCAGTGAAGTAACTCAAATCCAACTGTTTCTGTCTTTGTGTCTTTATTTTTCTTGCACGCTAAGATATCGTGTAAACAAATGTGCTCTCTGTGGATTCTTGTTTATTACAGATCTTGATTCTCCATCACATTTTCCAGCCTCAGGTCATCAAGAGGAGGCCTGAATGCCAACACTGATAGTGGAACATGTACTGAATAGTTGTGGCTTTGCCCAGATGTGCTGCATGCAGAACAAGACGACGAACGCCATCTCTGACAGTTATTTAGGACACATTAACAGGCTGCTGTCTGTCACGTTTGGGTGCATTTCAGTCGTAAATGGAGAGTCGGCGGGAGTTTTTCATGAGGAGGGATTTGCAGGACACAGTTTGCGTTTGAACCTAAAGATAGTTAGTGGGTCATGGAAACTTTACTACACGTGTGACTACATGACAGCATTCATCGTCTCGTGTCTTGCTGCACGTCTGAAGTATTGGCGGCCTGTCTGCGCCTCAGCAGACCCAGATTCAATCTCATGACGTACGACCGAGATCCTGCAGCGTTTCTGGCCGCACTGAAACAAATAAGCGGTTTTTAAAGCGCTTTTTAGCTGTAACATTTTAAATGTTATTTTACAGATTTTTCTTGTTTTGTCAAATTACAGGTAAAAACTATCAATGTAGATGTTAACAAAAAAAAACAATATTTTGTTCCTTTACAACCTTTGACTGTAAAATTATACAGTTTTTACTGTGTTTAAATCAGCCAGATGAAGATTATTTTACAGATTCTTGCTGTTATTTGTGGGGAAAACTAATATCTAAAAATTGTAAATAAATTGTTGTTTTACTTGTTTTGGTAAATCACAAAAAATATCTACTAAAATCACATAAAAAATATATTAATTCACATGTTGACTGTTAAAAGCAAAACCAAAACAAAACAAAACAGCAACCAAAAAACAGGCCTAAAACTGTGAATAATGCCAGCATCAACAATCCCTTCATTTATTTATTTTTTTTACAAATAATAATTCATTCTTTTGCGATCTTGAAAAGGGGTTAGTTTACAGATATTTGTTATTAGAAAATGTCTTTATATTGAAAATTAAAAACATGTACATAAACTGTTTTTACAGATTGTCACCGTTTTGTTAAATTACAGTTAATAACTAGTAAAATCACAAAAAATTCAGAAAATATTATTTTACTGGTATTTGTTGTTAGAAAAAAAATCAAAGGTGGAAATAATTATTTTTTCATTGACCATATTACAGATATTTGCCACTAATATAAAGAAATATTTGCATTATTGGTTTCCTGTTTTGTTAAAAAAAACGTATTAATTTATATGTTAACCATAATTATTTTTTTAAAAAACTATATTTTGTTCCTTTACAACCTTTGACAGTAAAATTGCACTAATTTTACTGTATTTAAATCAGCCAGATGAACATTATTTTACAGATAATAACTGTTATCTGAAAAAAATGCAATTGAAAAATGGTCAATAAGTTTTAAACTCACCCACACACAAAAAAATTATTAATTCACACATGCCAACATCAAAGATCTTTATTTTTACAAATATTAATTCATTTTTTTGCACTGACTCGGAAAAAATATTATTTTACTGATATTTGTGTTATTAGAAAATGTATATATGTATTGAAAATTAAAAAAACATTAACTGATATTTTACTGATTTTGTTACAAATAATATCTAAGAAAATCACAGAAGAAAAAAAGTTTTACGTTAACCCTCAAAACAGGCTCAAACTGTAAGCATGATTGGGGAAATTATGCCGTTTAACGGTATTTAAAATCTGCTAAAAATATCATTATTTTACAGATATTTGCTTTATTTGAAAGACAGATTTTTTAATACATAGAACTGAAAAATAACTAATTTTCTAAACTATTATATTACAGATTTTCCCTGTTTTGTTAATTTACAGAAAACTCTGAGTAAAATCACAGAAAAACAATAGAAATTTACATTTACAGAAAATATTATTTTACAGACATTTGTTGAAATATATATATATGTATATGTGTGTGTGTGTGTGTGTGTGTGTGTGTGTGTGTGTGTGTGTGTGTGTGTGTGTATTATTAAGAGTTACAAATGTGAAATTTTTGAACTGTTATTTGATTTTGTTATTTTGAAAATTCATACATAATTTTTTTAAATGGCCTTTTACAGATTTTCCTTGTTTTGGTAAATTACAGACAACAACTAACGAATTTACAAAAAAATTAGGTATTATAAATAATATGGTAACCATAAAGAAACACACCGAAAATTTTAATAATGTCCTCATCAAAATTCTGTATTTTTACAAACAGTAATTATTTTTTTCTTCACCATATATAAAATATTGTTATTTCACTGTATTTAAATCCACCAAAAACATAATTATTTTACAGATATTTGCCGTTATTTTGCACATTTTTAGAATTTTTCAACGTTACAGTATTCCAGACTTTCAGCTTATTTTTTCTGGCACCTTTGCTGCCAGATTTTCAGTTTGTTTGTTGTTGTTTTGTTTGCAGTGGGCCTCATACACTCCAAACATTGGGACATTAGGAAGTCCTAATCATTTATGTTGGAGCTGAACTGCATAATTGAAATTTGACATCAGAGTGTGGTTATGTAATAATACATGGAAACAGAAATAGGATGAGTGTGGCATCTTGGCGCTAAACAAATTGTTATGTGAGAGATGATAAACTGTAAAGAAAACAAGAAGAAAATCCAAATACTAGAGTTTATATAAAGCAGAGGGAAACAAAGAGCGTCACTCGGCTGAAGTCCAGAAGTTTACAATGACTTGTGTCGTGGAAATGGGCAATAAAAGGAGGAATGCAACGCGAGAGGGTGTGAATCTAATAAATGGGGCATGAACCGTAGATGCTGGAATAACATCAAGTTCGTCTCGGAGTCTAAATGTGGAGCTGCAAGATTCAGAGTGTCTCTGCAGAAAGCTGATCTGAGCTGGCAGCCGGGGGAGGTTTCTTCCGGTTACACTGTGGGTGAGTGTGGAGGGGGAGAGAAGAAAGCTCCCCTAGTCGCCCCACAGCGAACCAGTCTGTCCCAGTGCTCCAACCGACTGGAGACCAGCCAGATCTGGTTCTGCTGGAATGCAACAGGTGACACAGAACACGACTCCCAGAACTGTGACTGGATTCCTACAGGAGGAAACCCAGCGGCAGCAGCATTCATGAAGGTTGAACCCAATTTGTTCCAGTAAGTCTGACTTATTCTCAGGAAATTCTGGTTTGTAAAGCACATTTCCACAAGTTACTGTGAAGTTTTCTCCAGTTCTTCCCTGATGGTTGCTTTTCTTTGCTGCACAGTTGTTGATTTTAGGTTCATTTAAGAATGTAATTTTTACAGATTTGTTGTTCTTTTTTATTAGAAAATTGTATATAGAAATTGTTAATTTACATTTAATTTTGTGTAATTTCCCAAATGTCCCACAAAAAGATGTAGAATGACCTCAAAGAGACCCAAAAGAACATAAATACACACAAAATTGCTACAAAAAGATGCAAAATGACCACAAAAAGATGTCAAAGAAACGCAAAATGTTACAAATGCACACAAAGTGGCTACAAAAGATGCAAAATGACCACAAAGATGCACAAAATTGTTACAAAAAGACGCTAAATGACTACAAAAATATGTAAAAGAGACACAAAATGACAAAAATTCACACAAAAATGGTTACAAAAAGATGCAAAAAAGATCTCAGAAACCCAAAATGACACAAATACAAACAAAATGGCTACAAAAAGATGAAAAAAAACACCACAAAAGACACAAAATGCCTTCAAGATGCATAGAATTATCTTGAAGACACAAAATGACCACAGAAAGATGGCAAAGTGCCACCAATGATGCAAATCTTCACCAGAGCTGAAAAAATCTATAAAGAGATATTTTAAAAAGGTCAATATTGAGCTGAAAAATGATAAATATCACTATTGATATCAATACACTTCCACAATTAAGTATACCTTACACTTGGCACTGTTGTAAATTTTGTGGTACAAATGTAAGCTTTTATTTGTTTGTTTTTACTGTACTTCAGGATTCTCAAACTGTTTCAGTCTCTGAAAGAAACATAATTAACCTTTAAATCACTGAACTGGAGTCAGATCACGTCATATTTCTTCTCTCTGACATCAAACATTGGCAAATCTTAGACAGATTTGCTTTAAATTAAAAAAAAAACTACACAGGATGCTAAAACATTTTGTCAGACTGTGATATTCTTATGTTAGTAGTTTAGGTACAGTAAGTACAGTAGAATTTACTCCTGATGACACAGCAGCAGTACCTCATGTGTCCTGTAGATGGAGACAACAAACCAGAGGAAGCTGTGAGGCAGAACAAAGCTTTTCTTTTCTTAAAAGAAGAATTTATAGCATCAGAAAGTTGGACAAAAACCGAATCTTGGTCTCAACCTGTCAGTGTGCAGCTTTTATTCCAGTCACACCAGTAAAGACAATCAATCGTTTTCTAAACTTTGAAGTCTGTCATACAAAAGAAGAAAACCGATTAAACCCCTTATTTAATATTTTCCTTTGAGAAGAGCCTGAATTAATCAGCAACAATGTTGATTTTAACAACAATTTGAGTCATTATTGCTGCAAAAATGTTTAATTTGGCTGTTTAATTGAGTATTTTCTGGTTTTACACAGTTGGTTGGACAAAAAAAAGTCATTTTGTTGCTACAAAAACGACCACAAAAATATGCAAAAAGGACTCAAAATGACACAAATACAAAATGGCTTCAAAAATATGCAAAATGACCACAAAGATGCGCAAAATGACACAAATACACAGAAAATGGCTTCAAAAAAATGCAAAATGACCATAAAAAGATGCAATATAGCCACAGAAATGCACAAAATTGATTCAAAAAGAAGCTAAAAGACCTAAAAGAGACCCAAAATGACACAAATATACATAAAATGGCTGCAAGAAGATGCAAAATGACCACAAAAAGATACAAGACGGCTACAAAGAGACCCAAAATGACACAAATACGTACACAATGACCGCAAAGAGACGCTAAATGTCCACAAAGAGTTCCAAAATGATACAAATACACATAAAATGGGTACAAAAAGATGCCATATGACCACAAAGAGACTTAAAATGATGAAAATACAAACAAAAGGGCTACAAAAATATGCAAAATGACCACAAATACACACAAAATGGCAAATAATCGAATCAACTCCTCATTTATTGTTTTCCTTTGAGAAGAGCTTGAATTAATCAACAAAAATGTTGATATTAACTATAATTTAAGTCATTATTGCTTCAAAAATCTTTAATTTGCTTGTTTGAGTATTTTCTGAGCCTTTTTAAGGATAAAAATCACACTTTCTAGATTAAATAATTAAAAAAATAACTGACAAAATAATCAGCAGCTTAACTGTGTCTTTGTAACTGACATAGTTACATCAAATAAGGTGTAAAGACATGTTTTATCCTATTTTCTATCTCACTTCTGCTTCGTTTTATCCCTCTGGAGATGTCTAAAATTTATACTCTGTCTTCTTTTAAGTTACACAATCTCTGTGTTTAATATTTCATAACAACGTGTCAGGATGAATTTAATTTTAGGCTTCATTCATTAGTGCCACTATAATGAACATCCCTGAACTACAAATGATAAAATGCAGATTTATATGGAGGTATAAATGCATAAAAGGTAAGTAAAACAGCCCCAAAGCATCATATTCCCTCATAGTGATATTAATTATCTTGGATATGGTATTTTTAGTCACTTGTTTATGTCATTTCCATCCAGAGGAAACCTGTTTGTCGAATAAAAATGTATTATAAATCAAAATTGGGCTTGAAAATGGAATAATTCTGAGCGTATAAGTTTCCACTGGTGTTTTTCTTACCTGAAGCTGCAACTCCACGGGAAACTCCAACGTCATTGCAACATAAAAAACAAGTGCAGGTGCTGTTACAAATCACATTTAGAAACACAAAGACACACAACAGGAACTCAAAAAACAAAACTGACCTTAAAGAGAAACAAAACGATCTAAAAAAAAAAAAAAGCCCCAAAGTTTCAACATAAAGATGCAAAATGACCACACAAGCATTCAAAATATAAAAATAGACATAAAATGACCACAAAAACACACAAAAGGCCTTCAAGAGATACTTTATGACCACAAACAAATATGCCTATAAGAAACACAAAACACTAAAAGGAGACACACAATGGTCACAAGGAGACATGAAATGACCACAAAAACACACAAAATGATGGCAAAAACACACAAAACATCCACAAAAACATGCAAAATGACCACAAAAACACACAAAATGGCCACGAGATACACAATGTAGCTGCAAATTCACACAAAATGTCCACAAAAACACACAATTTGATGTCAAAAACACACAAAATGTCTACAAGAGACACAATTTGACCACAAAAACACACAAAATGACCACAAAAACACACAAAATGCCTACCAGAGACACAATTTCTCCACAAAAACATACATAATGTCCACAAAAACTCACAAAATGTCCACAACAAGAAGCAAAATGACAACAAAAACACAAAAATGCCTTGTTACCATATTGTGTCTCTTGTGGCCAGTTTGTGTGTTTTTGTGGCCATTTTCCGTCTTTTTGTGGACATGTGTGTTTTTGTGATCATGCTAAGGCTTGTTGTAGCCATTTTTAATCATTTTGGACACGACATTATTGGTAAACATTTAAAAATAGATATAAAATTATGTTTTAATATGTTTTCTCACCTTTAACACCTTCTAATGAACTTTTTTTTCCTTTTCTTTACTTCCTCTGCTATGCGCGCCCCCGGTGCAGCGCAACCCCGGCGGGAGCGCGCGCGGCGGAGGGGCGGGGCCGCGCTCAGTCAGCAGCGATGACAGGCGCGTCCCGGATATTTACCTTCATTTAACTCTACCTGGATCCGCGCCCCGACCGGACCCGTGCGCTGCGGGGAATGAACCGAGCCTGACCCGGAACCTCTCAGGTACCGACCCCCGGCCCCGTCCGTCCCTTTAACCCGCTTCACTCCTCAGAACTCGTCCGGGCTGGAGTCCCGAGGCTCGGGCAGAAGTTTTCCAGCGCTGCGCTCCTGCTGTTGGGTGTAGCTGGAAGAAAAGTGTCAACAGGTTCCTTGTTCGAGCTCAAAGTACAGCGAGGTCAGTGCAGGTTCACAACCGAAACACGGGCCTCGGTGGCCGGCAGGCCCCGGAGCTCCGGTCCGGAGGGCCCAGAGCTGGAGGTCCGACCTCTGAGCATCTGTTTCTGGGGATATTTCTCATTTTTACGCGTAAAGTTCAGTCCAGAGGCGTCAGTAAGAATCTGACAGTGTGGGGGCTCAAACCCAGCACTTGAATCTGGACGTTTTGACCTGTAAATGCTCTAAATTTGTTTATTTTTAACAGTAAAATCAGGTAAAATGCTAGATAATATGCTTTAGTAACCACACAGTCTGCCAGTGTTTTTATTAAATGATGATTTACAGCCAGAGTTTTATATTAATTAGGTTAAAAAAGATATTTTGGAGAGTTTTAACACGATTCTAGTGACAGATGAAGAAATCCAAGATTATTTTTGTAATATTATCACGATTTACTGTTAATACAACAAAAAACTGGACAGTTCGTGAGACATTTGACACCCAGGTTCAACAATCAAGGCATAATATTTAACTTTTTTGTAGGTTTTAGCTGCTCCTGATGCAAAGTTCTTCACAATCTCTGCAAATATTCTCCCTAAACCCTCAAAGAAGTGCAGAAATCTGTGAATTTTAACCTCCTAATTGCACCATTTTTCAGTAAAACAGATGTAAAATGTGCTTTAGGTAAAACCTAAACCCTCAAAAATGCAATAAATGTGTAGATTTTAACCTTTTAACTGCTCAGTTTTTGAGTTATTTCAGAGTTAAATGGATCTAGTGTATTTTTTTCACTACCTGCCTTAGAATTAATCTGATTTATGATAATTTTTCAGTCTTGAAAAACTTATATAATGTTATTTTATAATGTTTTCATGCATGATCAGAGCCCCAAAAGAAGAAATCCAAGAGTGTTTTTGTATTATTACTAATTTTGTAAACAAAACAACAAAATCTACATGTTCAGGGATGTTAATGAAATATGTGACAAGCAGGTTCATGCATAATATTTCACTTTTTTGTAGGTTTTAGCTGCTCCTGATGCAAAGTTCTTCACAATCTCTCGGTTTTAGCTGCTCTTATACACAATGCTCCAAAATTTCTGCAAATATTCTTCCTAAACCTTCAAAAATGCAAAAAATCTGTAGATTTTAGTCTTTTAACTGCTCATTTTTTTGAGTTATTACAAAGTAAAACGGATGTAAAATATGAGAAAGGTCATTACACAGTAGACTAGTGTTTTCTTAAATGGTGTATTCTGGAGTAAGTCTGATTTATGATGATTTTAAAGCTGAAATTTAACACTAATTTGTATAACTGATGCTTTAAACGGTCCTGAAATCCCTTTATTCTGTTATATTTGACACACAGGTTCAACAACGCAGCTGCTTTGTTGCATAATATTTAACTTTCTTTTAGTTTTTAGCTGCTCTGATGCACAACTCTCTAAAATCTCAAATATTCACCCTAACCCCTAAAAAATACCCTTCAGTTGCTCCATTTTTAACTTATTTCAAAGCAACATGGATGTAAAATGTGTTTTGGGTAAAGTCAGGCTCATTCTGCATTATTATCCCAATAGATCAGTGTTTGTATTAATCTGTGTGCCTTTTAATTAGTCTTATTATCATGATTTACAGCTGCAATATAATTCTAATTTGGGTAGCTCATGCTTTAAATAGTCCAGGAGGGTTTTAATGCATTTTAAAGACTATTTTAACATCATTATTGCTACATTTGTAACACAAACAAACCTATTTATCGAATATTTAACGTCCAGATCTAACCACAAAACTGCTTTGTTGCATCAAATCTTCGTTGCACTATTTTTAGGTAAAACTAATGTAAAATGTGCTTAAAGGACAGATGAAGAAATCAAGATTATTTTTATGTTATTTTCCAACTTTTCTAATGCAAACGAACAAAAAAAGACACTCGGGTTTCACTGCTTTGTTGCATAAAATTTTAATTTTGTTGTAAGTTTTAGCTGCTCTGATGCACAATTCTCCAAAATCTGTACAATTACTCTCCCTAAACTGAAAAGCAAAACACAAAAATCTGTAAATTTTAACTTCTTAACTTGAACGTTTCAAAGTAATTCCGCAGTGAAATGAGTTCACAGCAGACCAGTGTAATTTTAAAAGTTGTGCCTGGAATTAGTCTGATTCATGGTGATTTACAGCTAGAATTATGTGGAAAGGTGTGTCTTAGAAGGACTTGTCCAGGATCAACTGTGTCTTTTTAGCTGATTCTCATTGATTGTAATAACAGATGAATACATCCAGGGCTGGACTTCACTTTTTAAAGCTGGCAAACAGACAGATAATTTATATTCAGAGCTAAAATATTAAAAATATTTGGGTTTTTACAGCTTCAGACACCTTAATTGAACCATGGCACTGCTTTGTTGCATACAAATTGCAAAACAACACTCAGAAACTTTGTAAAAAACTGAAATCTTTACATTTTAACGTTTTAATTGCACTGCTTTCAAGTTATTTCTTTAAAGAGTGAGAGCAGATAGTTAGAACAAACTGTGTTCTTTGGAATTCGTGAGATTTCTGATGATTAACGGCTCCAGTGATCATAAAGGTGTGACATGGAAACACCTTGTTTTCATCAATCTTATTTAATAGTACAATGGTTTAAATACTCTTGGATGAATTATATCTAATTAGTCATAGATATTAGATAGATACAAGCAGGACTAGATGTACTTTTGCATAACAAACAAACAAAAAACCCACTAGATTCAGGCTTGTTTATGAAATATTTAGGGCTACGATCTCGGATGGAAATTTGTGAAGTAAAACCTTCAGGCAATGTGATGCACAACTCTCTGAAATCCCTGCAAATATTCTCCCTCTAAACCCACAAAAATGTGTGTATTTAAACAGCAGCTCCGCGACGGCAAACACAAAGATCTTCACACCTCCTCGGAAACATCAAAACAAAAGCAGCAAAAAAGGCAGAATCCTCCCTCTGCACAGCTGCTGGAGCTTCACACGCAGAAATCTGTGCATCTGAACCCGATAACTGCAACGTTCTCGGGTTATTTCACAGCAACATGGTTGTAAAATGTGCAGCTTTATTGTCACAGTGAGTCCAGACAGCAGAAGTGGTGGTTTTAGTGCTGTGGGCTTTAGAATTAGTCTAATTTACAATGAATTACGGCTAGAATCACATGCAAAGTTGTGCCAATTGTCAATACTTGTTCATATAAATCTTATTTATTACTAATTTGGGTGAGCGACCCTTTAAATCAGGGGTGTCAAACATGCGGCCCACGGGCCAAAACCGGCCCTCCAGAGGGTCCAATCCGGCCCTCAGGACGACTTGATCAAGTGTAAACATTACAGAGAAGACATTAACTGCAAGTTTTCAAATTGTAAAACTATAAATTTTAAATAATTTCTAGACCACGACAAGTTGTTTTGATCATAAAGTGAAATATTAGATTGTTTATTGTTCTTTTGTGTCTTTTTTTGTCTGACTTTTTGCTGTTCGTCCCACGTTTTTGTCGTTTTGTGGTTATTTATAGATTATTATGCTGTGATTTTACTGATCCGGCCCAAATCAGATGAAATTGTGCTGAATGTGGAACCTGAACTAAGATGAGTTTGACGCTGCTTTAAATAGTCCCAGAGATGCAGGTTAACACATAAACTCTTATAGTATAACACCAGAAAATGTCTAATAATTAGAGCAAATCGGCCTGTTTCTAACAATAAAACACAGTAAACGACGACCGTGTTCAGCCTGATAATAACTTACGTAACTCCAGCAGCTTATCGTAAAACAGTAAAATGTGTTTTCATTGTTACTCAGCTACCTGTTGCTATATTTTGGTTGCGATTAGCGCGGTAACGTGATTTATTTATGTAGCTATGGGAGGCATCCATCCACAAAATAATGGAAAAATCTCTGTAATCGAACACTATTTGACTGAAGTAAACAAATTTGACTTTTATGAACGGCAGAATAAGATCCAAATGTTGTTTATTAACTATATAAGGTTATTTTTGAGGACTTTAAAGTATGATTTAACAGTTTCAGAGCTATGCTTCAGCTACATTTTTCTTACTTTAGTAAAAAAAAACAAAAAAACAATAACCATTACATATGTGGCTGTTTCTATAATATTTGGAGCTATAGGCCTCATAATATCACTGATTCTGGCCAAACTATCTGTTAACTACATAAAAAATAAGAGAATAAAGAAACTTTCTCATATGACAAGTAAACGAATCAGACTTTCATCAACGGCTAAGCAAGATCTTTTATTAACTATATAATGTTATTTTCTCAGACTTTAATGCATGAGTGAATGGATTTAGGGCTGTTTTTAGCTAAATTATTCTTTTTCTCAGAAAAAAATTAACAAAAACCATTAAACACGGGGTTATTTATATCATTTGCTGGAATACTGGCCTCATATTGCCACTGAATATGGCAAAAGAAGAAAAATAGATCCACAGCTATTTCTAAGCAAAAATATTCTTACTTTTGTGAATAAAACTAGTGAAAAACCATTACATATGTGGCTATTTATATGATATTTAGGGATACAGGCCTCATAATGTCACTGATTATGGCAAAAATGTGTGTTAATAACATCAAAAACAAGGCAAAGGAGAAATTTTCTCGTATGAGAAGTGTTGTATTTACAGTATAATGTTATTTTCAAAGACTTTAATGCATGATTGAATAGATCCACAGCTATTTTTAAGCTAAATTCTTCTTACTTTTGCGACAAAACAAAAGAAAATCGTTAAAAATGTGGCTATTCTTATAATGTTTGGGGTTACAGACCTCATAATACCACTGATTATGGCAACAATGTGTGTTAGCTACATAAAAAATGAGGGAAAGGAGAAACTTTTGAGAAGTAAGTGGATCAGATAATGTTTTTATGAACTATATCATTTTATTTTCAAGGACTGTAATGCATGATTGCATAGTTTCAGAACTATTTTTTAGCCAAAGTTTTGTGAAAAAACTAACAAAAAGCACTATATATGTGGCTGTTCATGTCATAATTGCTTCTACAGGCCTCACATTGCCACTGATTATGAGAAAAGTGTTCCTTAACTATGCAATAAAGCAGAATCTGAGAAATAGATGTGGGATGCAGAACCCCCCCAGTGAGACCAGAGTCCAGAATCTGCTTTTAAATGCAGCATTTCACTTGTAAATTCAGCCTGCGAGGTGGAAAACCGGCCGTCAGACTGGGACCAGCTCTGTTTCTAATGTATTCAGAGTGTGTCCCGGCGCTCAAACATTAACCCGAACGCCTGGTCGTCCTTTCACCAACTGGAAACCGTTCACCTGGAAACTGCCCGAGAGCCGCCGGCTGGTCCCGGATCAGCCGCCGCCGATCGGGGCGTGTTCAACTCTGAAAATGTTTAACATTCTTATCATTCAGCTGCCAGCGAAAGGCGGGGAGACGCAGAGGGAGAGCAGCAGGGAGAGGGAAGGGACATGTTCAGACCCAGGCCAAATAATAAGGGATTACACAAACACACTCGCACACACTCCTTCGCATTCACGGCGCATTACTCACTGCAGCCCGATGCTCGTACGTTAGTCAGCGCCGTCCGCAGGGAGGGAGGAAGACAACAGCCTGCAAACATCTGACACCGCTTTGTGCTTTGTGTGTGTTTCCAGGTCGCCTCGCGGTGACGAGCTGAGGGCAGGGCGTTTGTCTTGAGAGGGAGGCGGCGGCGGCGGCGGCGTTACCGTGGTAACAGACATGCCAAAACCGGACCTGCTCTGCCTGGTTCAGCTGCTGGACGGCACCATCGAGACCTTCAGAGTCAGCGTGCGTAAAACACTAACAAACACGCCGCGTTCGGAGGAGTTTGGTGGAGAATCTGCTCCTCCGTTCGCTCCCATCTTCTCCAACTGTGACCTTGTCTTCCAAGGACACGTTCACCTCCCAGCGTCTGTCGTAGCATCACCAGTGTCTGTGTGTGTTTTTTTTAAGTTTGGCTGCTGGTTCCTGTCACATTTTTACTCACTGTGGGATCATTTTTCACCACAATATAAAGTCCTGCACCTCTATGGAAACAGAACAACCATGGTTCTAAAACTTTTTCTGCGTTCTGGTGTGTTTTTATGCACCAATTTATTGTGGAAATGGTTTTATTTATATAACCGAGAAATCAAAATTCAGGTTTAATTAAAAGTTTAATGGGATGTAAATTAAGGAACGTCTTAACCATCTGAACTTTAAGCAGTTTCTGGGTGTTTTTTTTAGTTCCTGTCACATTTTTCTTCAGTGTGGGATCATTTTCCTGACAATATGAAGTCCTGCACCTCTATGGAAAGAGAAAAACCATGATTGTAAAATTTTTTTCTGCATTCTGGTTCATTTTTATAGACCAATTTGGGAAATATTTATATTTACGTAGAGGACAAAGCAAAATTCAGGGTTAATTAATGATATAATTAAGGAACATCTAAACCATCTGTACTTTAAGCAGTTTCTGGGTGTTTTTGTCACATTTTTCCTCACTGTGGGATCATTTTTCACCACAATATAAAGTCCTGCACCTTTTGAGGAATTATTGGAATTTTCTTCCTTAAGATTTTACAAATTTTTATAAATTCAGGGAATTTTTTTTGCTGAATTTTCGGATTTTTTTTCAGACAAGGGAACAATATTTTTTGGTGCCCGTAAATGAGGACAACAGGAGGGTTAAGGGAGACATGTATAATAAAGTCATTTTGATGAAATATTATTTTAAGCTGAGATTTAATCAGAAATTATTAAGAATCACTTTGAGGTTTAAAATCCAACATTTTTTTTCCATTTTCCACTTTCTGGCTCTGATAAATGGTGCAGTTTAGACGCCGTTCGAACCCAAAGGCAGGTTTTGTGGCTCAGACTGCTGAAGAGGTTTGAGTTTGTTTGTTGTCTGTTGCCGTTTTGGAAGCGTTTAACGGCATCAACATGTCATCCGGATGACAGTTTACACACGATCAAACAGGCAGGATGGCAGCGTTGCTTTCGAGGACGGCCGCCGTGCAGCAGTTTAATGCGAACAGTGGGAGAGCAGGCAGAGCGCTGTGGTTGTAATGTGCACGCAGATTCCCAAATTAAACTCTCCATTACCCTCCTGAGCTCCTGGGCTTCTTGAGTTCAGATAACGTTTTGTAAAGGAGGCCGCTTCAGACTCATCATCGCCTGGGTTTTTTGTGTCCACATCAGAACGTCAGAGCGTTTGCCGCAGTTTACAGTAAATATTGGCCTCCAGCAGGAGAAACTGTGAGGAGGACAGAACTGCAGATAAGCCGTGGGTTGTCTCTCAGAGTGATTAATAAAACAATGAGTAGTTAAACCGCAGAGAGCCGAGCTGCCGATGGCCTTTTGGAAACCAGATTTTCACCTGGATGTCTACATTATTCATGTTTTCCATCTGATTTACAGGCGTTTTTAACCCTCCTGTTGTCCTCATTTACAGGCACCAAAAAATATTGTTCCCTTGTCTGAAAAATATCCCAAAAATCTGCAAAAAAAATTCCCCAAATTTATACAAAAGTTGCAAAATCTTTAGGAAGGAAATTCCGAAAATTCCTGAAAAGTTTCCCTTAAAAGTTTATATAAAAAATCCCCAAATTTGCAAAAAAATTAAAAATAATTTTTAAAAATTGTAAATATTTTCAAAAAATGAATAAAAATCTTCCAAAAAAATCCTAAAAATATCTAAAATGATTCCATATTTATCATTAAATCTTATAATATTTTCCTTAAGAACATTCACAAAAAAAATCTACCAAAATCCAGCAAATTTTGCTGGATTTTGGTTGATTTTTTTTGTGAATGTTCTTAAGAAACATTTTTAACATTTCTTTTTTTCCACCAAAAAATGTTCAAAGATTTCCCAAAAATGTTGAAAATGTGGACATCAGAAGTTTCACTGTGAAAATATTTTTTTCTCCCACATTTTCAAACTTTAAAACGGGTCAATTTTGACCCGCAGGACGACACGAGGGTTAAATAACACAGTTAATGAGAGATGATGCTATTTAGAGTCATTTGTCATTGAGCTGATCTTCCTCAGGGGTTTTCTCGCTCCTGTTTATACTGAGTCTGGTCTAACGTATTACACAGTGTATTTTAGTGTGAAAATAAGCCGCTGGCCGGCTGTAACGTGTTTGTTGTTTCCATCCCTCAGAAGCAGGATGAAGGTGTGGTTCTGTTGGACCTCGTGTGCGACCACCTGGGCCTGCAGGAGAGGCAGCTCTTCAGTCTGCAGATCAGAGAATCCAGCACCGCCATCGCCTCCATCGCGGCCAACACACACTCTCCTGTGAGCTTCCGCTGCCGCGCATTCACGCTTTAATGCGTTGCACTGGCTGATTGCTGTTTAGCTGATGATAACCACAGGGTGTACTTACAGAAATCATTTTTTTTCCCAGCCCTGGTTAGCCATTAAACTTAATGAAGTTCTGTCTTTCAGAGATGGTTGGAGCCCGAGAAGCCCTTGAAGAAGCAGATTAAAGGTATCTGACTCGTTCCGCCTCCAGAGAATTCACTGTCTACACTGCAAAAACTCACAATCTTACCATGTCTGTTAGTCTTATTTTTAGTCAGAATGTCTCATCCCACTTGATTCAAGATAAATTCTCTTAATAAGTGACATTTCAACAAGATGGAGGGACTTGTTTTAAGACAATGTATCTTAAATATCTTGTTAAGTCAAACAATTATCTTGTTTTGAGTTGTATTTTACAAGAAAACTCAAAATAAGTTTAAATCCTCCTTGACCCATTTTAAAGTTTGAAAATGTGGAGAAAAAAAAAATCACAGTGAAACTTCTGATGTCCACATTTTCAACATTTTTGGGTAATCTTTGAACATTTTTTTGGTGGAAAAAAGAAACGTAAAAAATGTTTCTTAAGAACATTCACAAAAAAAATCAACCAAAATCCACTGAAAATCGCTGGATTTTGGTTTGATTTTTTTTGTGAATGTTTTTAAGAAAATATTAGAAGTTTTACTGATATATTTGGAATCACTTTAGATATTTTTAGGATTTTTTGGAAGATTTTTCCTCATTTTTTGAAAATATTTCCAAGAATTTTCTTGCCAAATTTGGGGGATTTTATTTATTTATTTTTTTTTAAATAAAACTTTTAAGGGAAACTTTTAAGGAATTATTGGAATTTTCTTCCTGAAGGTTTTGCAAATTTTCAGAAATTTGAGGGATTTTTTTGCTAAATTTTTTGGATTTTTTTCAGACAAGGAAACAACATTTTTGCTGCCCATAATTGAAGACAACAGGAGGGTTAATACATCTCAAATTAGGAGGTTAAATGAAAGCAAAAATCTATTTTTGAGTGAAAAACTGCTTCTTTTTTATTTTAAGCATCTCTGGCTTATTTTAGGACACCTCAGCTTGACAATCCTGGTAAAATAGAGCTTAAAATAAGTTTTCCCAGCTAATTTTAAGATCTCAATATTCTTAATATCATATCTTATTTCAAGAAATCTTACCAAGCCATTTTTCACTTGTTCTATTGGCAGATTTTTCCACTTATTTCAAGGTCAAAGTTCCTTGAAATAAGTTATTTTTCTTGCTTTGAGAGGAGCATTTTTTCCAGTGTAGTCATCTGAAAGTTCATTTTCAGTGCGGAGGGAGTGGAGGTGCGGTAAGATTGAGGTGAAGTCGTGGCCGTAGATTTATGCCGTTTTTTGACAGGATGACATTTTCTCTGCAGGTCTCGCTTCCCCTTTTTACCTGAACTTCAGAGTACGATTCTTCATCTCTGATCCCAACTCTCTGCAGCATGAGCAGACGAGGTTAGTATGTGAGCTGCTCTGTCTGAAAATCAAGGATTTACTGCTTGGCGTCAATTTATTTATGGACATTCTTTGATCCGAATCAGTAAACTCATGTTTTGGTGATACGGTGGTGGACCTGTGAGGTTATACTTTGAGTTAAATTCTACTAGCGGCATGAAAATCCCCACATTAAGGCAGCTAACATGCAGATGTTTAGCAGACGTAGTATTTACCATTTTTGCCGTATTGTTTTGGTGTGTTTGCTTGTTGTGGTCTTGACATTTAGCAGATCTGTCTTTGAGAGCTGCAGTGATTAACTGAATAATCCTTGAATGATCGTTCTGTGATTGCAGCTTCTTGAATGTGAATATTTTCTGGTTTTCTTTCTTCTCTATGACAGTAAACTGAACATTTCTGGGTTGCAGAAACAACATGACATTTGTCCTCTTGTGCTTTGGGAAACACTGACATTTTCACCGTTTGCTGACAGTTTATACACCACACAACAAATCGATTAATTGACAATTCACATAATCGTTAGTTGCAGCCCTTCTGCATGTAAATCTGACATTAAAAGGCCCAATTTTAAACAATTTTTTTCTTACATAATCATCCAAAACTGCTGTGCTGCTCAACTGATCAGATAATCAATGCAGCTGTACAATACTGTTGTATGAAAAGTCAGATTTTCAACAAAAATAATTAGGATTTGTCCTAAAAATGGCAGATTTTAAGGTGATCCATCCTGCAGCTGTTGAGCTCCAGTGCCAGATGAATGACAACTATTTGTGTTAATTTTCAAGATTCCCTAAATGTCTTTAAGCCGATCTATCAAACCAGTGTTCTAGTGAATTTTATGCATCAGTTTTATCCTTTTCTGCATCAATTTATAGTGAAATGTTATTATTTATGTAAAAGAAAACGCAAAATTATGAGATTAAGTCAAAATATTATCGAATATAATACAAGGAGGCTTTCAGTAATGAGTCTAACTATCTTAACTCTCTAAATTCCAAGCAGTTTTTTGGTGTTTTTTTTGCTCCTGTCACATTTTTAGCTCATTTTTCTCTGTGATATAAAGCCCTGCACCTCTATGGAAACAGAGTAAACATAAATGGAAGGAGAAAGACATAGTTAGAATGACAGAAATCTTAAGAAAGCAGAAAAAAGCAGTCAATTTTGTTTTTTGGAAAATTGAAAGAAAATTAAATCAGCATGTTTAAAAATGTTTCCAAATGTCCACAGGTGTTAGAGATACCGGAAAAATGGTGACTTTACATCATGTAGATAATTAACGATTTAATTTGTCTCCTATCTGCTCTGTGGAAACACTGCCTGCAGTTCAGCAAAGTTAAATCAAAAATTCAAGGAATTTTCGTCATGTGACTGTTGGTCGCAGCTATTTCACACATTGTTTTTTGGTGGTGATGAGAAGGTCGTAATTTTTAGTTTTTCACAGAATCAGTTGAAAGCAAACTGTTTCTTTCCAGTGAATTTTTAAGTGAATAAAATAGAATAGAAATACTTTATTTATCCCAGAGGGGAAATTCAGTTGTTCCAGCAGAAACAGTAAAATTACACCCACCATAAATACAGATAATTTAGTAAAAATATGCAGTAAGTAAAAATAAACATTCAGCAAAATCTGTAATGCAAGTGAGACATGTAGAATACAGTCATTTTGATTAAAAACAAATCATGATTTTGAGCTGAGATTTGATAAATTTTCCCCATAGAACTGGACATCACAAATGATAAGTTCAAGGTCTGTCAAAAAATTGCAATTTCAGTTATTTTTTGAATAGAATACAATAGAAATATTTTATTAATCACTGAGAGGAAATTCGGTTGTTCCAGCAGAAAGAGTAAAATTACCCCCACCATAAATAGAGATAATTAAAAGAAAATATGCAATAAGTAAAAGTCAACAATAATAAAAGTCTAAAATGCAAATGAGGCAAGTACAATAAAGTAATTTTGATGATTATCAAGATTTTAAGCTGAGATTTGATTAATTTTCCTGACCGAACTGTGCATCACAAATGAGTAGTTCAAAGACTATCAGAAAGTTGAAATTCCAGTTATTTTTTCAGCTTTACCACTTTCTGGCTCTGATAAATAATGTAATTTTGATGATTTTTTAAAGATAACATGCCTTTAAACCCCACCGGCAAGTTTACTGAGGGATGCAGTTTGTTAAAGTTTCTTTTCTCTCGTCCCTGCAGGCACCTTTACTTCCTCCAGATCAGGACGGACGTCAGAGAAGGACGGTCAGTAAGACAAACTCCCAGCATCCGTCCCCTTCTGTGCAGTTTATGTTTGTCTGCTGCGGTTTGTAATCATCGGATGTGATTGCAGGTTGCAGTGCCCGCTGAGTGCAGCTGTGGTTCTGGCTTCGTACGCCGTGCAGTGTAAGTCCCATCTCCTCCTGCTGCACAAACAAACCATTAACCACTCAATAATAGCTGCGTGAGTAATTGTTCCTGCGAGGACGCTCTCCGTCCTCTCAATTAGCAGCTCTTGTAAAGCGCCCCGGATGTCGCCAGCCGTCGCCGCCGCTGGTTTTTTCGTGTGTGTGTGTTTTGTGTCGACGCTCAGTGTCTGTTTGCGTCACCTGTAGCGGAGATGGGGGATCACAGTCCGTCCAGACTCCCCGGATACCTCTCCAAAAGCCACTTCATCCCCGAACAGGACGAAGACTTCCTGTCTAAAGTGGAGGATCTGCATCCACAGCACAAGTAAGTCAGATTCTTCGCCGCTTTGAGATAAAAAAAAAAAAAAACAGCCGGTTTGTTGACTGTGTGTGTTTTTCTTCACAGGGGTTTGAAGCAGAGCGAGGCGGAGTTGTGTTTCCTGAACACGGCTCGAACGCTGGATCTGTACGGCGTCGAGCTGCACGCTGCCATGGTATTCTGATTCCCACTACTCTTACGTCCTCTGCATCCTCTTTGTTTTTCCTCACTTTTGTCATCTTTCCGTCTCCCAGGACACCGACAGCGCTCCTCTCACGGTGGGTTTGGCCTCCAGTGGCGTCGCAATATTCTGCAACATGATTTGCTCCAGTTTCTTCCCCTGGTAAGCGAAGATGCAGCCGAAGATTTGGTTTATCCTGAGTGTTTTAACAGCTGTTGATCGGTTGTGTTCTGTCCTTGCAGGGGGAACATCATCAAGATTTCATTTAAGAGGAAACGCTTCCTGATACACCTCAAACGCAAACATGTGAGTCCCTCTGTCCCCTATTTGTGCTTAATAGTTCAGAAACATGGGGCTTTATGCAGCTTTTTTTCTGATTTAAGGCTTCTTATCTACAATATTGTCAAATTTTGTCAGTGTGTAACAAACGCCTGTACTCTGTATTATTTTAGCATCGACACTGTGTTGTGACGTAAAGCGAATCAGCTCAAACTTGTCGACTTTTCTGTTTTGTTCACATGGCTGTGTTTTCTGTGGCTAATCTACAAGAGAAATCTATCATCATTTACTCTGGTTTAACCCTCTAATCCCCAAAATGCACCAGCAAGTTTTAAAAAAAGTTATCTTTTTTAAAAATGCCCAAATTACACCATTTATCAGAGCCAGAATTGTCAGATTTTCAGCTTTCCCACCGTCTTTGAACTACTCATCTGCCATGTGCCGTTCTGTTGGGAAAATTAACCAAATATAAGCTTTCAAATTTGTGATATTTCATCAAAATTGCTCAATTCCACATGTTGCTTTTAAACATGCACCAAATTCTGTAAAATACAAAAAATTCTGCGCTTAGTCTGTTTTTGAGTAATGATGCTAATAGACAGACAGACAAACGTACGGCAATCATCACGTAACTTTGACATTCCTTGACAGAGTATTAACAAATTTTGTGTCGTTTTAAATAAAAATTTTGAAAAAAAACTGTCCAAGAACCCAGAAATCAGAATATATGATGTTCTATCTTTCTAGTCATGAA
The DNA here is from genome assembly GCA_027123335.1 of Amphiprion clarkii. Classification (NCBI taxonomy): domain Eukaryota; kingdom Metazoa; phylum Chordata; class Actinopteri; family Pomacentridae; genus Amphiprion; species Amphiprion clarkii. The sequence continues at coordinate 4,919,867 of CM049573.1, forward strand.
AAATGAGAATTGTGTGAATTTTCTGTTTGAATCAAGCAGCAAAAAAAATTGTAGCATCATGTGAAGGAGTTAATTTACCTTCAGCACATCGCAGTGTTGATGCAGCTCTGCCAAAAACCAAAGCTCTATATGACGAGGATAAAGCCGGCTCTGAATGTCACCCAAAGAAAAAAACACTATTTTGCAGCTCTTGGCATCATATGAGAACGACTACGGACCACGTTTTGCACCTTTTTTTAAACAATTTTTAAATTTTTGATGCAGATCCGCTTCCCGACAAAATCCCCCCCAGTTGATTAATTCTGTCTAAATAGAGATATTCAAGTCATCTGGTGACATTTTTTGCAAAAGAAGAGTACATTTGTTAGTGTAACAGGTTATAAAAATACATCAACAGACAGTCTTTATTTCCAGCTACAACTGTAACAAGAGTAGCTCAAGTTACGTAATAGACTTGATGTTGCAGACACTTTGAACTCTTTAACGCTGCAGGGGGAGACCCAGGACTGTGAGGTGTCTCTGCTGCTTCACTGCCCTAAAACCTGTAAGAACCTGTGGAGGTCCTGCGTGGACCATCACTCCTTCTTCTCCTCCAACCGAACCACCAGGAGCCCGAAGTACAACAACAGCACCGTCCAGTCCTACAGGAAGCTCATCACTCAGCACCTGGGCCTCGGCAACACCAAAACTGAGAGGTGGGCCTTCCAGTTGCCTTGTTTAGTCATGTTTTTGCACATAAATACAACCGTTTTTTTACATATTGTGTTTTTATTGTTGGGTTGCAGCGGTCCGGTGTGCCAGCGTGTGGTCGGAGGGATGGTTTGGAACCCGGTGCTGAGGAGGTCGCTTTCATCAGAACATCTGGAGACCAAGAGTTTGCCCTCGAGATCTCCTCCAACCACCCCCAACTGGTACGAACACACAGAGGTTCACGAATACCAACATTTCCACCTCGAATCAGTGCAGAAAAGGAACAAAATGGTGCAGAAAATCAGCAAAATTTGGAAAAAATAAGAGCTTGATGCTCAAAAAGAGAGCAAGAAAGAAGGAGTTACAAAATTATTAAAATGTTATCCTGATAAAAAAAGTAATAATGATGTCAGTCAGGTTTACTTCACTGATTGACCACAGCAGAATAAATAAATGAAATTAACACAATGTCTGAGTCTCACTGCAATACATTCAGTGATATTTGAACTATCACCAGGTGCCTGAATATAATGAATTTCTTTGCCGAAATTAAAATATTTTCACTATATTCGTTGCAGAAAAGGAACAAATTGGTGCCTAAAATTTACCAGAATGCAGGAAATGATGTTGAAAATTTCCTGTAGAACAACCTTCAACCCGTTCTTATTGTTGATTGCATAAATAAAGACATTTCCTCCACAAATTGATGCAAAAAAGTACAAATTTGTGTGTAAAAAATCATCTGAATACAGGAAATTAAGTTTTTGATGCCCCAAATTTCCTGTATAACAACATTGAAACCCATTTTTACTGCTGATGTCATTAAAAAGCAGCATTTGCATCATAAATTGATGCAAAAAAGGTACAAATTGGTGTGTAAAAAAAATCATCAGAATGCAGAAAATTAAGGGTTGAATGTGTAAAATTTCCCGTGGAAATGTCTCCAAACCAATTCTTATTGTTGATTGCAGAAATAACGACATTTCTTCCATGAATGGATGCAAAAACAGTACAAATTTGTGCATAAAAAATCTTCAGAATGCAGGAAATTAAGTTTTTGATGCTCAAAATTTCCTATGGAAGGAACTGAAACCTTATTTTTATTGCTGATTTCATAAATTGAGACTTTTCTACCATAAATTGATGCAAAAAAGTGCAAATTGGTGCTTAAAAAGTTACCAGAATGCATAAAGTTAGGTGTTTGTTACTCAAAATTTTCTGTAAAAGGACCTTCAAGTCCATTTTTACTGCTGTTTCCATTAAAAACAGCATAAATTGATGTAAAAAAAAAAAGTACAAATTAGTGCATAAAAGTGAACAGAATACAGGAAATGAAGTGTTATATGTTTAAAATTTCCTGTGGAAACACCTCCAAATCCTTTCTTATTGTTGACTGCATAAATAACGACATTTCTTCCATAAATTGATGCAAAAAAGTACAAATTTGTGCATAAAAATCATCAGAATGCAGTAAATTCAGTTTTTGATGCTCAAAATTTCCAATGGAAGGACTTTAAAACCCATTTTTATTGCTGATTTCATAAATTGAGACGTTTCCTCCATAAGTTGATGCAAAAAAAGTACGAATTGGGGCATTCAAAGTCACCAGAATGCAGGAAATGAAGTGTTTGATGTTTGAATTTCCTCTAAAAGGACTTTCAAACCCATTTTACTGCTGATTGCATAAATAAAGACGTGTCTTCCATAAATTGATGCAGAAATGGTGCAAATATGTGCATAAAATTCACCAGAATTTAGTAAATCAGGTGTTTTATGCTCATAATTTCCCGTGAGAGGACGCCCAGGCTGCTTCTTATACCCTAAATGTTCAAATCTACGTCCATCGATTAGAGCTGTGATGTTTTTGTCACATCCTCCGGTTATTCGACCAAATCTAAACGCTGTGTCGTTTGTCCGGCAGGCGAAGTCCTCGGGTCCGTCACGGCATCCGGAAGCCTCGGCCGTCCTCGGTGGAGCTGAACAACGAGCTGAAGGACATGTCGGAGGGCGAGGACGTCTTCTACACCTACAGAGCCTCGGTGACCAGCAGCAAAGACGGAGATGAAGACGCCTCGCCTCAGCGGTGAGTCCGAGTCTCAGCACAAACTGACTTTTAGCAGCAATCACTGAAAGATCAATTTGTTCCTTTTCTGCATCAATTTACGGTGAAAAACAGAAAATTCAAGCACCAGTTCCCAGTTATACATAGATATAAATAAAATGGATTGTTTCTCTGAGGGCTGAATTAATTCTGTATTACTTTTACATTTTACTTTCTAAAACTTTTTCTCCTTTATTTATTTAATCTTTTTCTGAGGTCCTCCCCAATGAAACTTTTCCTGTTAAATGCTAAATCTCCTGCATTCTGGTAAATTTACTCCATTTCTGGTGAAAATTGTAATAATGGAATATAGTCCTTTATATAATATTTGTAAATATTTATTCATCTTTAGTCATTGTGTGGTTTGTTTTCTTTCTTTCTTTCTTTATTTCTTTCTTTCTATTGAATTTTGGAGCATCAAATGCTTCTTTCTTTTGTTCTTTCTTTTTTCTTTCTTTCATTCTTTCTTTCTGTTTTTCTTTCTTTCTCTCATGAATTGTTGAGTGTCAAAGGATGTTTTGTTTTGTATTCTGGTGAATTTTTTTCTTTTCTGTTTCAGTTCATGGTGGAAATGTTTTTATTCATGTAAATGCTTAGTGCAGTGTGGCTCTAAAACATTCTGTATTGATTCCAAATATTTATTCTCCTGTAAATCAACTTTTCTGATTTGATATCATCCCTGCTGAGTCAACTCACCTGTAAGCACGATTTCCTCTTCTTTCCTCTTTAAATGTTCATGTAGAAACTTTTCCCATCAATGATGAATTAATATCAGTATTTGACAGGCTGAATAAAAAAGGCGTTTGCTTGTTTTATGTTTTTATTGGAGAGGATGAATAATATGAATATGCTGAGGGGAGGTATCCCCAGAAATCTACACCTGTGAGGTGAACATGCATATTAAAGCATCTTAACCGTCTGGAAATAAACATTAAAATATGAAAGCAGTTCTTCTTTGTGTTACTAAATGCACAAAGTCATCTGCTGCTCAACAAATCAGAATAATTTCAATCTTTGCTTCGTGTCTTTCAGCCTCTCTGGAACCCGAGGACCAGACGAGGGTTCGCTGCTGACTGACGACAGCATCGGAGAGGAGGAGAGCTCCCATCACTACGATAAGGTCCATCATCGGCTCTGAACGTGTTCATCACTCAGGTCCATTCATGAACTCAGCATGTGTGTGTGTTGATTTGTGTGCAGGGAGCTCTGGGCGACGGAGACCTGATGCTCATTTGTATCGCCCCCGATCACGAGGGCAAGTTTGGCTTCAATGTCAAAGTAGGTCGGAGTTTTCTTACGTACAAGCATCATGTGATTTTTTTATTGTGCTGCTCTGTTTAATGTTCTAACTCCTTGTCAGGGCGGGGTGGATCAGAAGATGCCTCTGGCCATATCCCACGTAAAACCCGACTCTCCGGTAAGAACAGATGTGCTCGTGTCTCCAGGTTGTGTTGAAATGTGACGATGTGTAAACACAGGATGCACATAGCAGATACAAGCCCAAGCTTATCCATGCTAAAGGTTGTTTTATAGGGATTTTTTTATTTGACTTGGCTGGAAATGACATAAACAAAGTGACAAACGTCACCTGTGTTTGTGCAGGCAGGTCGATGTGAACCCAAACTCCTGGAGGGGGACCTGGTGGTGCTCATCAACGGTCGAGACATTTCCGAACACACTCACGATCAGGTGGTGATGTTCATACGAGCCAGCAGGGAGTCTCACTCCCGCGAGCTGGCGCTGCTCATCAGACGCAAAGGTTTGTGTCGGAGGGAGGAAGCAGCGTGTGATCCGCTCGGCCTGACACGTTTCCATGAATATTCATCACAGCCTTGAACCGTCCTTCCCGCCCAGGTCCCGGCCGGGCGGCGCCCCTGCTGCAGCTGCCTCCCGCCCTCACGCTCAACGTCCAATCACAGGAGGAGAAGCCGCGGTCACCTGGCCAGGCGGAGCGGGTCGCCACTCTGGAGGAATCGATGAGACAGCTGGAGAGAGGCATTCAGTCTGGCACGCTGTGTTTCCACTTTGAGGTATTTAACCCTGCTGTCGTCCTGCGGGTCAGAACTGACCCGTTTTAAAGACTGAAAATGTGGGAAAAAAATATATGTTCACAGTGAAACTTCTGATGTCCACATTTTTAACGTTTTTGGGAAATCTTTGAACATTTTTTGGTGGAAAAAAAGAAATGTTAAAAATGTTTCAAGAGAACATTCACAAAAAAAATCAACCAAAATCCAGCGACAATCGCTGGATTTTGGTTGATTTTTTTTCTGAATGTTCTTAAGGAAAATATTATAAGTTGTACTCATAAATATGGAATCACTTTAGATATTTTTAGGATTTTTTTTGGAAGATTTTTACTCATTTTTTGAAAATATTTACAAGAATTTTCTTGCCAAATTTTGGAGATTTTTTAAAATAAAACTTTTAAGGGAAATTTTTAAGGAATTATTGGAATTTTCTTCCTGAAGGTTTTGCAAATTTTCAGAAATTTGGGGAATTTCTTTGTTGAATTTTTGGATTTTTTTCAGACAAGGAAACAGGTTTTTTTGGTGCCTGTAAATGAGGACAACAGGAAGGTTAAAGTACAAATGGGGGCCTTTTATTCTCTTTAAGCGGGATTTAGTTGTCGTAATGACTCTTTTAAAGGTTGTGTTTGGGACAGATGTTGGCCCTAATCTTCACTCGGACGACATTAGAATGAAATAATTTCTGTCTGTGTGTGTTTGCATGGCTGTAATTTCTAGAATTTATACAGGAGGAAGCCCGGTATGACGCTCAGCTGCGCTCGGCTGCCTGAGAACATGGACAAGAATCGATATAAGGATGTTCTGCCTTGTGAGTTTGTCTCATTAATGCTCTATTTGCTTGTGTCCTGCTGTTTGTCTCTTTGCTGCCTGAGGGGGGCATGACGAAGAAAGTTCCACACAAACGCAGAATCTAAAACCTCAATCGGAGATAACGAATAGTTATTAGCTGTCTTTGTGGACCAGATTTTGTTCATCATGTCCTGAGTGAGCTCCAGGAAACACCATGTGACTCTCCTTCTGCACTAAATGCCATCTATGTCAGCTCAGAGAAACAGGTTGTTGTAATAGAGAGCAGCGATGAAGAATTATTCCGGCTAAAAGCAGCACTTTTGTTGCAATTAAGGCAGCAGAGGACTGCTGGTAGAGAAATCTTCATAGTTGATATATTTATTTTACACCATCTAAACCCTAAAAACCCAACGGCAGGTAGAGTCAGAATACATTTGGGTGTGGTATTTTTATTAAATTGTGAAAAAGCAAAACAGAAATTGTCAAATTTGTCAGTAACACAATGTTTTACTGACTTTTATGACTTGTTCGTGTCATTTTTAAGTAGAAAAAAAACTATTATTCAAGAAAAAATTTGCTATAAATCCAAGTTTGACACGGATATGAGTCATTTTTGGGTGTAAAATCAGATAAAAGTGACCGGTTCAGGCATGTTGTATTTAGAACCCAAAATTACACAATTTATTAGAGCCAGAAACTGTAAAAACTGAAATAATCTGTGGATTTTTGCTTTACAGAAGATCTTTGAACTACCCATGTGTCCTTTGCGGTTCCATGATGAAAATTAATCAAACCTAAGCATAAAATTGTGACATTTCGTCAAAATCCCTTTGTTCTACAAGTCCCATTTAAAAATTTGCCAAAAATAAACCATTTGTTTTATTCAGATTCTGTAAAAAAAAAAAAAAAAAAAATCTCTGCTCTTTGGTGCAGCTGTGATTTTATGAATGACTCCGTTGCAACCAACAGTTATGTCACAAAAATTCCAGGACTTTTCAGTTGAACTGCAAGCAGTGTTTACACAGACCAGAGAGGAGACGTGTAGAAACAAATTAAAATGTAAATAGTAAAATATTTATAGTATGCAGAGCCTAGGTGTGCATGTGGAAAAAGTCACTTGTTGACTCCAGGTTTTCTGATTTTTTTTGTCAAATAAAAAACAGAGATTTAACTTTTTCTTTTTTTTTTATGATTTTTAGTGTTATAAAACTTCATGAGAGACATTTTCGAGCTCTCTCTACTGATAGTCCTGTCGCATTTTTACTGAGTGTAGGTTCATTTTTCTCTGCAATATAAAGTCCCTTCTCTCTGCTCTGTGTACACACTGCCTGCAGTTCAACCGAATAGTCCCTGAATTTTTCTCACATGATTGCTGTTGGCAGCTGGGTCATTAATGGCACCACAATTGTGCCAAAAAGTGCAGAATTTTTTGTTTTTTACAGAATCTAATTACAGCCAATGGTTAATTTTTGATGGCTTTTTAAATGAAACGTCTAGAATAAAGCGATTTTGATGAAATGTCACGATTTTTAAGTTTAGATTTCGTTGCTTTTCTTTATGGGACCACTTATGGCACATGATTAGTTAAAAGACTGTTGCAAAATTGAAAATCTAAAGATTATTTTGGTTTTCACAGTTTCTTGCTCTGATAAATGGTGTAATGTTGGTGTTTTATTCCTACGTTCCAAGCTCGCCTGTGTGTTTTGGGGTTCAGAGTGTAAATCTGGCTCCGTCTCGCTCCCCTCTGGCGCCTCCCCAGCCCTCCAGCCCTCCTTTCTAACCTTGATCCGGAGCCTCTCTGCTGTGGCTCTTGATGAAATTTAATTGGCTGATCCTGACAGTCCTGCTAATGACCTCCTTCCTTTCAGACGACGCCACCAGAGTGGTGCTGCAGGGTCAGGAGGACTACATCAACGCCAGCCACGTCACGGTGAACGCCTCAGACATCCACCTGTGTGTGTCGTCGCTGTCAGACGTCCACCGTGAACTCATCCTGTGTGTGTGTGTGTGTGTTTGTGTGTCTCTGTAGGTGGCGCCCCCTGTGTCTGGTGTGTGTTTGCGTTACGTTGCCGCTCAGGGCCCGCTGCCTCAGACCTGCACTCACTTTTGGCAATCAGTTTGGGAGCAGCGGACTCACACCATCATCATGCTCACGACGCTAACAGAGCGGGGACGGGTATCCACGACTTTCTATTTTACTTCACATTCTCACGGGGAAACACTGGGAGTCACACAGCTCAACAGGAGCGATGCAGTGATTACTACACGCCGTTTCGTGTTTAATTTGAGGCGTGATTACTGTTATTAGGAGCCGCGGCCGCAATGTTTGCACGCAGAAGCGATCAGCTGTTGTGAGTAATTACAGGGTTTCACGGCGCAGAGAATCGCTAAATGTAACGTGTGAGCCGGATGCCGATGAGATAAATAATTCGAGGGTGAAGACGCAGAGGCAGCGAGGTATCGAGGTCTCGCTGAACGAGCGTGTCTCTTGTCTCAGCTTGCCTGTTGCTTGGTAACCAGATGTTCTCATTAATTGATCGTTTTCCTGATATTCGACGAGCGTCCTGAGTTTGCATCCTGCTGCTGATGAGTTGTTCCTCGAGCTGCCGGGTGGAACGCAGCAAGCTGTTGAGTCTGGATTTCTTCTTCAGAGCAGCTCGTAGCAGCAGCAGGGCCGAGCGTCCTCCAAGCGGTGACTCATGTCAGAAGTCATGTAATTCGCTGCTGATGTCACGCTCTTTTGCAGACCAAGTGCCACCAGTACTGGCCACATCCGCCGGAAGTGAAGGACTACGGGCCCATGAGGGTGAAGTGTCACTCGGAGGAGTGTAACCTGGCGTACGTGACGCGACAGTTCACCTTGATGCACACACAGGTACAGTAACAGGTAGAGCTGCAGTGATTGGTCGATCAGTCAACAGTGAATTTATCTGGTTTGGTCTTCGCTGGGGGTTCTGGAACCTAACCCCCGCGATAGACCAGCGACCGCAGTAATTTGTTCTTTTACAATGTGTGATCATAACATAAGAGACAAGATCAATATTTATTGTCATCGCACAGTCATACTTTTGCACAATAGTACAACGAAATTTGAGTCTCTTCCACATCGGTACCAACAAAATCATGCAATTGTCAAAAAATAAGCATATACAGGTAACATTACACTGTTGTACTGTATTTAAGCTGTATTCTTATTCTATAAATCACTGGTGTTTCTTCTCCACTGTTTTGAGTTTTCTACAGTTTTTTTTAACGCACTCTTTCTGGCACTTTACTGCCAGATTTTCATGGATTTTTGAATTTTTTTTTACAGTGTACGTCAAACCATTATATGAGAAAATGTTTGGCACTTTAATCAGAGTTCACACCTGCTCTCGTGTCCACATGGAACACGATCATGACCCGACCAGTCGAACAACACGCAGCTTTTCCTCTTTGCATGTTCAGTGACATGTACCATGTTTGTCCATATGTCACGTTACGGAGCTCACCGCGGGCAGCAGCCACTCCTGGCAAATTAGCTGCAATCGCTTCCGTGTGGGCGCTTGCGTGGGCGGGCACGTGCACGGGTGTGTTGACAATTTTAATGTAGGTACGGGTGGGCAGGTGCGCTTCCGAGACCTTTATTTGTTTGGTTGTAGTATCAGATTAGAGGCGTCCTCCGTGCTAATTTCCACAGCGAAAAGGTAAATAAACAGATAGGGCTCAAGGAGGCATGAAGTTTGATGCACACATGCGGATACTGCTGTGCTGGCCCATCTGTTCCTCTGGCGGAGCGAGTTAATCCCTGCATGGAGTCACAGGCCACATGCCCATTAGAAGCTCTAAACTCAGCCATTCTGCTCCCCGCCTTCACTTTTTTCTTTTTTTTTTTTTTCCAGCTCTGGTCTTTCCCTCCCTCCACCTGGTTTTATCTCTCTCCATGTCCTAATCTCACCTACTGCTCACATGCATGTTTTGGTCTGTTTTTCCGCTGAGCTGAATAAAGTCAGAGCCTGCACAGCGATGTACAGTACACATGAGGAGTCAGTACGGTCCTGTGTAAGCTCACTTTAATGTCAGATTATTTATGTTTCTTTATTACCTCACAATAATTGCATTGTTCTCATGCTGGAATATTCCTCTTCTTCTAGATTTTTGTCAGCCAGTATTTTGGTTTATCCTCAGACATTCATCTATAAATATCATCTCCTCAACACCTTTTGCTCTCATGCAGCCCCATATCATCATACTTCCACCTCCGTGCTTCACTGTCAGGACTATGCATCCATTGTGGTAGTCCTGGTCAGGTTCACACCAAACATGCTGGACTCCATCTGAGCCCAACTCATTTATCTTCATCTGACCAAAGAATGTTCTCCCAACATTCATCAGGCTTCATTACATGCTTTTCTGCAAGTTTTTAGCCAAGAAAGGCAAGCAAGGCTTTTTTCTTGGCTTCCGTCCATAGATGTTCTGAAGTGTCCTTCACCGTCTGAGCTTCACAGAAAATTTGATTTCCGTCGATAACCCCTGTGCCAAGTCTGAAGCAGCTGCTGTGCGTTTTTCACAGCTAGATTGTGAGAGTAGTTCACTGTCTGTGGAGGAGGACGACCACTGCAGCCCTGATTAGTGGCACTATGACTCCTTCTATACCTCCTGATTACTGCTGACACTGTGTTTCTACTGACTTTTAGTTGATCTTCCTGGATCATTTTCCATCTTTGTGAAGTCTCACAATCAGATTTTTCCATTCCTCTCAGTTGTTTTCCATGTGGAGCCATGATTCAGACATAGACACAGTCCATAGGTTCAAAACTGAGAAAGTTCTGATGTTCACAGCTCATTTTATAACCACCTTTATGCACTTTAGCCAACTGGAAATCGTGGGCGTTTTCACTCTTGTTGCATTGAGTTTCTACCATCAGGCCTGAATTTTTAATATTCTGTTTCTTCAGTGTTTGTTTTTTTTATGTTCATAAGAGCAAATACTCCACAGTTCAGCTCAGAGAAGATGCAGTTATTGAGAGATTATATGATTTAGACTCATTTGACGCTGAAGTGATATTGCACAGGGGTACACTGTGTACTGTATTACCTGAAGGTTGAACATTTATCATGCTAAATGCTGCTTATGCAACACTGTAATTATCCCTCATTATGTGGCTCTTTTGTGTGTTTTTGTACACGTCTTTGTACAGCTGGGCGAGGAACGAGCAGTCACACACCTGCAGTACGTCGCCTGGCCGGACCACGGCGTCCCCGACGACCCCTCGGACTTCCTGCTGTTCATCGGCTCGGTGAGGGAGCGGCGGCGAGGCGACGAACCGCTGATGGTTCACTGCAGGTAATGTCTTCAACCGACCGCTTCCCGCCGAGGCCCTCGTCTCCCGTATACGCTCACTTGTTTGTTTTCCGTCACATTTTCAGCGCCGGGATTGGACGGACAGGGGTTCTGATCACCATGGAGACGGCGCTGACTCTGCTGGACGAGGGTCGGCCGGTGTTCCCGCTGGACGTTGTCAAAACAGTGAGGGATCAGCGAGCCATGATGGTCCAGACCACGGTACGGAGACGCAGAACAACGATCAGCGATTGTTCTCTGCTTTTATTGAACTCCGGCTGCTTCGTGCGTCTGATCTGGAATTCATTCGCCGCTCTTGCGTCACGTCTCGTTTTGAAGAAATGTGTCAAGCGGAGAAAGAAGTATTTCATTAGGAGTAAGATTTGACAGGAGCGTTTGTTAAAAATCTACAACCTCCAGCTCACAGTGAGGCGCAGAAAGGCGGCTCGCTGCGATTACCTTTTCAAAGTCACAGATTTCCGCGCCGCCCTGACACCGTTAACCTTCATTAATTCTCGGCGACTGATGATGAGCAGCAGGCTGACGAGGCTCTGTAGCACCTCGGCGGTGGTTGTCGAGGGAAAGTGTTGAGCCGGGAACATGGCAGCTCTCCCGGGCCTCGGCTGCTGCCACCATCACCCTTATTTTCAATCTGCTCGCCGAGGCTTGGTCTCTCTGATGTTTTTTGTGCTGATGGAACGCTTCCTCAGGTGTCCCTCATCACTGCGTGTTTGTGTGTCAGTAATGGAAACACGCACAGTCAGAGGGCGTCCTTTTATGTTGGGGATAAGGCGGGCTTTATTCTGCTTATTTATTTATTTTTCCAGAATCCCATGAAGTCCGCCTTGTAGCACTTTCTGACTCCTTCCTTGCACACAGAGACTCACACCTGGCTGATTATGTGAACCTTAGAAAACAGTTTATAGATGCAAAAGCGACAAATCAGTGTCACCAAAGGGTCCACTGAGGAGCTTTTAGTTGTATCACACTGTCTTCTTCAGCTGTTGGACTTTCCCTGCTGTAATTTTTAGCCTTTCCAACATTGTGGATCTTCTCATTCCCAAATATCTCTATAACCACTGTATGTGTTGGCGAGAGAGTTTATTCTAGAGCTGCATGTGTAATTTTTCAGCATCAACATTGCGATGTTAATTTAGGCAAATTAACTCCAGCACAACCCACTACAACTGTTTCTGCAGTTTGATACCAAAGGAATCTCATTTTCAATGACTAATCCGCAATATAAGTCTCATAGAACATCATTTACTCTCATTCAAGGTGTTCTTGGAGGTTTTTTTTTTTGTTTGTTTTTTTTTAAACTTTTATTCACAAGACATGGAGTTTGTTGACATGCAGGCGAGAAACAAGTAAGAAAACCCTAAAAAGAAGCTTTTCATTTAACTAATCATTTGCAGCAAAATACTTCGGCAACAGAAAAGGTTGATGTCGACCTAAAACAGGTTTTCTATCAGGAGTGTCTTGCAGCCACACGAGGCGACACATCTCATTTGTTTGTCCATTTAAATCAGCAGCACAAAGCTGTAGGACGAATGCAAACTCCGATCTGAATGTCATCCAAAGCTAGAAACTCGTTCGGCTTCTCATCGTATGAGAGGGGCTCCAGTTGGATTTATTTTTAAATTGTTTTTATTTCTGATGCAGATGCACTCCCCTACAAAATTACAAAATCCCCCCAATGATTAATTCTTTCCAAATAGAGGTACTTAAGTCTTCTTTGGAAAATTACTGCATTTTTAAAATATATACACTACTAGTTAAAAGTAGTTCATTCAATGGTTTATATTTAATTATATTATATGTTGTAGATTAATACTGAAGACATCACAACTATAAAAGAATACATATGGAAATATGTTGCAAACAGAAACGCGTGAATCTTCAGTCTTAATCTAAAATGTAGAAAATAATACAAATAAATAAAAAGCACTGAATGAGAAGGTGTGTTCAGACGTTTGACTGGTAGTGTGTATCGCACAAAAATTCATTCATGGTGCTCAGAGGATGAACCTTAATGAATTTAGGGATCCCCTGATTTCTCCTCTTTGTCACCAGCATTTTCACAATTGTGGCTCTGAGTAAAATATCTTAAAATGCCAAGAAATTTGGTGTTTCCATTTCTGTTTCCATCTCTATATTGTGTAATAACTTCTTTAACTTGTGATTTTAGCACCATCATCAGGCCAAAATGTTCATTCTCCAAGGGTTTCTCCAACGTTTACACACTTTAATGTTCAAAAAACACATTATTTTTCTTATATTATGCATTGCTGTCTGTTTTAGCTCCTCTCTCTTTAAGTCCCGCCTCCTAAAAGCCATACTGTGCTCTGATTGGTCGGCTGGTTCGACGAAAGTGAGACAATTTTGGCTACTCTGTCGTAATCTAGAGCTGAAGAATTTGTTGAAATTTTGAAATCACAACATGGACAAGTGCAATATCTAAATCTTAAGAACAGCAATTTTGTGATGAAGCTAAAATGTGCGACAACAAACTAATTTAAACTGAGCATTCTGTTGCTACACAGATGCCTCTACCTGCAAATTATCTTCCACAGAAGTAAGAAAACATGCTTATTTAGTAAAAACCACAGCAAATTAGATCATCACACATATTTTTGGTGGCTAAGAGATGCAAAAACTGCTGCTAAACTCATGACTTGTGTGGCAACATCTGTCAAAATATCCATAATGGTAAATTTTTAAATAGTTTTGCATGTTGTTTAACCCCAGATCTATACGTCTAGTTCTAACCGATGCAGCTCTACTGAGGAAATAACGTCAAGGATGCTGCTCATTCTTTGTCTGAGAGCTACAGCAGCTGCTAGGCAGGAGTTATGCAAATCTATTAGACGGTGACGTGTTTCTGTGGGAGAGAATCATTCTGTTTGACTCTGGCCTTTCTAAGTTTGCAGACCTTTTACATGCACACAAAAAAGCAGCATTATAACACAGCGAGGGGAAGGACGCACCACAAAAGCAGCTCTATATATGTGTTTTCTCATTCTGTTTGTTGACAGTAAGAAAATGACAGTATTTTGGCAGCTTTATCTCTTCAGAAACAGCCTTGTGCTGCAATAACATTTTGTGTTCTGTGTTTCAGTGTCAGTTCCAGTTTGTGTGCGAGGCCATCCTGAGAGTCTACAAAGAGAAAAAGGAGCGATCGCCGGCAAAGTAGCCCAAATCAGCCGGAGCAGGAGCAGAACTGACACTTTCCTGCCTCCACTCGCGGTAGCAGACTAAACGCAGCAGATTAAACTCCGTCCCGCTGAAGGGACCGGAGCACAGACTCGATAATGAGAGAGTAACTAGCTTCAGAGCACAGCTGTCTGTGATCTGTGTAGCTGTGTGATAATACGAATCGTACACCTAGACGGCCTTTGTTTTTGCTGAAAGTGCAAAGCTTCTAGAGACGGCGGTCTCCATAGAGACTGCTGTGAGACTGACGTGAGCTGCTAATTTCTGTTCCAGAGGCCACTCAGGAATGATGCCTCGACTTATTAAGCTATCTGTGCCTTAGACTTCCCCCGTCGGCGGATCGATCAGGGTGGCAGACGCTCACCGGGATCGTTGTAATCTGAAGTTTATCTGCAGGACGAGGACGGAGGCCGGCTTTAGATCACTACAGCAGATACTGTAAGGTCATGTTGTCTGCCAGAGGAGCACCAGATTCACTGTTTATCACACTTAAATTATTACCACACGAAATAAACAAACTGATTTATACTGATGTGTCTGCTCTGCCGTTTATTTATTGCTGCTGCTGTTTGCTGGAGGGGTTGTGTTGATCTACTTCTCTCTTTAAAATACCCCAAATCCTCATACTTGTCAAGACTTTTCTCAGAAACTTGTGTGTGATTTAGTTCTTGGGATGGTTCTCATGGTGGAATATTCCTCTTCTACAACCATCCTGTCAGCCAGTATTTTAGTTTATCCTCTGACATTCATCTATAAATGTCATCTCCCCAACATGTTTTCCTCTCATGCAGCCTCATATCATCATACTTCCACCTCCGTGCTTCACTGTCAGGACTATGCATCCACTGTGGTAGTCCTGGTCAGGTTCACACCAAACATGCTGGACAACTAATTTATCTTGAGCTCATCTGACCAAAGACTGTGTTCCCACTATTCAACAGGCTTCTTCTCATGCTTTTCTGCACATTTTATCTTCTAGTTTTCAGCTGAGAGAGGCAAGTAAGGCTTTTTTCTTGTCTTCAGTCCATAGATGTTGATCCTAAAACTATACTTGACACTGTTTGAGCTCCACAGAAACTCTGATTTCCATTGATAACTCCTGCACCAAATCTGATGCAGCTGTTTTTCACAGCTAGATTGTGAAAGTAGTTCATTCTCAGTGGAGTCATTTTAGGAGGACGACTCCTGCAGCCATGATTAGTGGTGCAACGGCTCCTTCTATACCTCCTGATTGCTATTGCAGCTGAGTTTCATTGACTTTTAGTTGATCTTCCTGTATCCTTTTCCATCTTTGTGGAGTCTCACAATCAGACTTTTCAGTTCCTGTGTTCAATTCTTCTCCGTGTGGAGCCATGATGCAGACATAGACTCCGCTAATAGATCCAAAACTGAGACGTTTCTGCAGTTCACAGCTCATTTTGTAACTATATTCATGCTGTTAGGCTGATTGGAAATCACAGCGTACTCCCTAGTTTAATTTCAGTGATCACAGGTGGATTCATTTTTGTTTTTGACTGCTCATTACAAGCTATAATTCACTTGTCAACTCAGGAATAGTGTGATTTTTTTTTTTAGAGGAGACACAGTTTTGAATCATTTAACACTGAAGTGTTAAAGCACAGGGGTGTGCTAATTTCAGTTTTTTACCGTATATGTCTGTTTAGGTTCTGCAAAGGCTTTCTGGTATCTTATGGAATCCATTTCCCACATTTTATTGCAGACTGAAGCTGCTCACTGAATTATTGTGCTTGTTTAACCTTCAGCTGAGTGCCTCTAAATCTGGCATCATATCAGTGAAACTATCTCAGCATCGCAAATCAGCTAAAACAGTCTGGATATGACAAAATATTGGCTTAAAGAAAGACACTATAACGAAATGTAACAGCCGTGAGGACTGAGGTGCCTCTGCGGGTTTACGATGGTGATATTCTTGTGCTGCAGCTCTTTTTTTTCGACGCAGTTTAATATTTACAAAAGATCCGGTGAGCAAACTTACCATCAGAACCAACAGACGAAAGCACCAAACCCCACATTTGTAAGAGGTTTTGTGCAGACAGATGCACACCTGAGGGGTTTGTGTGTTTCTGCTGAAGAGGAAACAGGCCTGTAGCTTCCAGTGAGGTCATATTTTCAGTCTGCAGTTAAAAATTAACACATTAACTCATTAACTAATTATTCTCCAGAACAGGAAGATGCAGGAAAACTTGGTGCACATGGAGGGACGTTTTAGGATGTTTTTGGATGCTTCACAGAGTCAGAAATGTGTGTTTATTTCTGAATTTGAAAGTAAAAGATTGATGTGCACAGCCACTGATGACTCTGATTACCACGTGGAAGTTTTATTTTTCTATTTTCCCCTCAATTTTCTTCTTTATTTATAAGAAATCTACTTCTTGTTTAGCTTTTTAGTCTTTTTTTCTGTGTTCAGGTGGGCAGAGAATTTAAAAATGTGCTTTATTTCTTTCTGATTTCTGTAATATTTTAACATAAACACAAGCCATAAGACTGATCTCCATATGAGGGTAAACTATGGGCTTATTCTGCTATTTTTTTTTTAAATTCAATATCAGTTTAACATTATGGTTTTCAACTCCAGAAATAATAAACAAAACAGTTTTTCAGTGTTTCTCTGTCAGATGTTTTACTCTCTGCAGTGTGGAGGTTTGTTCATGAGGGTTTGTGTTTGGAAATATTTAGCAAAATCAATCAGTTATGAATAAAATATGATGAGAGATGTTTTGTGCGAAGTTTGGACTCATGATCTTTAAAAAAAAAAAATACCTCCCACCTCCTGGCATTTGATTAGACAACTTTAACTTTGGCTGTTTAAAGTGATTTATTCCCTGTTTAAATCTATTTTTTTTATTTATAGTGTGCACATGTTTGTATTTGTGGTGTCTTTTGAGCTCATCAGTGACCTGTAAAGCATTTTAAATCACATTGAAATGCATGAAAGGTGCTGCACAAAATGCTGTTTGATTGAAAGTGTAAAATATTCATAAAGGAGCCTGAAGAATGGGGACATAAATCTAAAAAATGAAGAAATATTTTGCAAAAACCAAGCAGTTGTAAATAATATGAAAAAATCTATAAATTAAACTATGGTCCTGGGTGTTTTGGACTTGGTTAGCCAGGCATTTGGTTAGAAGTGGTAGTTTTACTTAAAGTTTTCTGTTCAAAATGTTACATTCCTTATTTTTAGCAAGTATTAGTTTTAAAAAAAATTGAACATTTTAAAAGTTTAAAGTATTTGCAAAGGACCCTAAGAAAACAGACATAAACCTGCTGTGGTGTGGAAATATTTTTGCAAAATTCCTCCGAAACAAAGAACAAAATATGAAAAATTTAAGTAAAATATGGGATATTTTTGACTCACAATCTTTCAGCCTGGGATATTATTAATTTTTTTCAGCAATTTTTTTGTTTTTCCATATTTTTACTCTGGATTTGTTTCCCATTTTTAAAAATTATTTTTAAAAAATATATATTTCTTGTGTGCATTAGTTTATATTTGTTCTTTCTTAAGACTCAGTCACCTTTAATGAACTACAAATGTCATTAAAATGCATGAAAGAAGCTGCATAAGTAAAATTTTGAGTTTTGATCAGAAGTGTAAATTTTATTTAGTTTTTCAGATTAAAAAAAATGTTCTTTGCCATATATTTAGTCTGGATTTGTTTATAGTTTTAAATTATATTATTGTATTTCTCCTGTGCATGAATTTGTGTTTGTGCTGTATTAAGACTTTGTCACCTTAAATGAACTATAAGTTTCATTAAAACGAATGAAAGAAGCTGCATAGTTAGAGTGTGATTGAACTTGTGCAGATCTGGACATAGATCTCCATCTCTGCACCGTGGACCTCTTGGAGACCCTCTGGCGACCTCCCGGGGATCCGTGGACCCCAGCTTGGGAACCACTAATGATGTGCTCCACTTCAGCCAGGCGGGGCCGCGGCAGCCAGGCGGCGCTGCTTCTCCGGAGCTGGCGGGTCGAGCAGGCGGCAGGAGCAGAAGTTTGTTCTGCGCTGTGTTTTTACGCAGGCGCAGACGAGGCTGTTTGTCCAGTTTCGCTGGTTGACTTTTACCTGAGAGGTGGACGAGTTTCGGTGCCGGTGGGAACGACGGGCAGCCACCGGCAGCGGAGGTCCGGTCCAGAGGTTGATCCGACTTTCGTCCCTCCCTCCAGCGGCTCCGTGTGACTCAGGCTCCCGCTGCGCAGCGCCGGACGGCTTCTCCGGGATTTTAGAGTCGGTGCGCAACAGCGAGCGAAGCAGGTGCACGGAGCGGAGCGGAGCGGACCGGACGGGAGAAGGAGGAGGGCTGCTCCGGTTTCAGTCCCGGACCGGAGCCTCCAAATCAACTGGTTGGATCCGCGGTAGTTTCATTAGTATGCGGCCGGAGTCCCCCGCAGCCGCCGAGGACTGATCGGCAGCCCTGAAGTCTCCTCCGTGGCTGCGGAGTGACTCCTCGCCCCGGGGAGGAGCAGCAGGAGCCCCGGCCGCCGAGCGGAGCGGCTTCCCCGGACTCAGCGCGGAGCTGCTCGCCTGCTGGATCGGGAAGATGATGGGCTTTCTGCGCCGGACGTTCAGCCGCCGCTCCCGGAGCCGCTTCCAGACGAGAGAGAGGGACGAGCGGGACGGCAAAGGGGGAGGAGGCGGGGGAGGCGGGGTGACCGGGAACCCCCTGCTCCTGGCCCACCAGCAGCAGGTCGTCCACGCGCCCGCCGTGGTCACCGGAGGGGCGTCGGTGCACATCCCGGCGGCCGGAGCGGCTCGGAGCAGCATCGGCTGCCGCGTCCTGCTGCTGGACGGCTCGGACGTGAACGTGGATCTGCCCGTGAGTGAAGCTGCGTGTGTTTGTACTGGTAGAGCAGTGAGGGTCAAAGTGTGGCCCGGGGCCCCCACGGGGTCCCTGCGGAGCCTCATGGTGGTCTAATGCAACAGTGTGAGAAACAGGTTACTGAGATTTACTGAGTCTGGAGCGGAAATGAAACTAAAAATACCACAGTTTAATTATGAGTTAGTCTATAGAGATTATTATCAACTAATCAGTTGTTTGGTCTTTAAAATGTCAGAAAATGGTGAAAAATGTCATCAGATATTCAGTTTACTGTCACAAAAGCATGTCGACAATAGAAAATCACATTTTAAGTCGCTGCAATCAGGGAATTCATTTTATACAGTTTCACTTCACTACAACTGCAACTAAAGATTGTTTTCATCATTGATTAGTCTATCAGTTATTTTCTTGATTAATCAGTGTGTTGTTTGGTCTTTAAAATGTCAGAAAATGGTGGAAAATGTCATCAGATATTCAGTTTACTGTCACAAAAGCATGTCGACAATAGAAAATCACATTTTAAGTCGCTGCAATCAGGGAATTCATTTTATACAGTTTCACTTCACTACAACTGCAACTAAAGATTGTTTTCATCACTGATTAGTCTATCAGTTATTTTCTTGATTAATCAGTGTGTTGTTTGGTCTTTAAAATGTCAGAAAATGGTGAAAAACGTCATCAGATGTTCAGTTTACTGTCATAGTGGGGTATAAAAACAAGAAAACATTCAAATTCACGAAGCAGTTTCTTATATAGTTTCAGGTGTAGAATATGTTTTTGTTCTCCACAAAACCCAAAAAATTAAGCTGACCCAGTTGCAACTAAAGATTGTTTTCGTCATTGATTAGCGTATCAGTTATTTTCTTGATTAATTGATTAGTTGTTTGGTCTTTAAAATGTCAGAAAATGGTGAAAAATTATATTCAGATATTCATTTTAGTGTCATAGAGGAGCAAAGAAACGAGAAAACATAATTCACAAAGCTGGAATCAGAGATTTTATTGGTATTTTTCACCATTGTCACATTATCTTGGGCTTTGATCCACATTTTTCACCATTTTCTGACATTTTATAGAAGAAAAAACTAATCAAATATGGTGTTCAGCTCAAATTAGAGCTCAAATCAACCAGGCACAGTGATTAACTGATTAATCAGTTTGGTTTATTTCCTCTATAAGAGTAAACTGAATATCTTTGGGTTGCTGACAACAACACAAAACATTTTTTGATGTTATCTTGGGCTCTGATTGACATTTTTCACCATTTTCTGTCATTTTATAGAAGAAAAAACTAATCAATAAAGGCGTAGAGCTCAAATTAGAGCTCAAATCAACTGGACACAATCATTAATTGATTAGTCAGTTTGGTTTCTTTCCTCCTCTGTGACAGTAAACTGAATATATTTGGGTTGTGGATAAAACTGATCAACATTTTTCACAATTTTCTGACATTTTATTGAAGAAACAACTAATCAATTAAGACTCAAATTAGAACTCAAACAGTGATTAATCGATTAATCCTGGAGGCATTCTGGGTTCTTAGATGTGAAAATGTTATAATTTCTTGTTGCTTTTGGACTTTATGTCAAACAAAATGGACTTGAATGGTCATGTTTCATGAATTAATGTAAACATTTACAACAACAGACTCATCAGTAATACAAATAGCTGTAGAACTGCAACAATTAAGCCATTAACTTATTGTTTCTTTCCTCCTTTGTGACAGTAACCTGAACATGTTTCGGTTTCTGACAAAAATAAATAAATTTTCCCACTTTATGTTGGACTTCGATCAACATTTTTCACCATTTTCTGACATTTTATTGAAGAAACAATCAATTAAGGCATACAGCTCAAATTAGAGCTCAAGTCAACCAGACTCAGTGATTAATCAATTAATCAGTTTGGTTTCTTTCCTCCTGTGACAGTAAACTGATTATCTTTGGGTTGTAGACAAAACTGAATGACATTTTTCACTATTTTCCATCACTTTCGAGAGCAAGCAACTAATCAATTAAGGACTCAAATTAGAGCTCAAACAGCGATTAATCGATTAATCCTGGAGGCATTCTGGGTTCTTAGATGTGAAAATGTTATAATTTCTTGTTGCTTTTGAACTGTAGGTCAAACAAAACATCATCTTGGCACCAGAGCTGTTGATTTTTGTCGTCTTTAACTAAACAATTGATGAATTGCGGCAACAGATTGATCAATAATAACTCTGAGTTGCATCTTAAGTTCAGACTGACGGCGTGCGGCACAGATTTCCCCAAAGTTTCCCTCCTGTAGTACCACAGTGGCCTACATAGTAGAGAGTCTCTGGGCGTAGAGCAGCAGAGGGATGCAGCTCCAGATGGTGTTGTGATCGGCCGATTCATCACGTCGCTTCCAGGGAGCTGAGACGGACCTGAAGCCGCCGCCTCCTCCTCCTGCTCGCAGCATCTTTTCTGCTCTTCGCTCGCCTGCATCTCCCCTCCGTAATCTTCTTTTACGCTCCCTCCGTGGCCTCATCATCCTCCCCCCTGTATTCCCTGAATCCCTGATCTGATTTGGCACCGCGGGGACTCCAGTGTGTGGGCATGTGTGGCCGCTCAGAAGACGTTTTCACGTCGAAGGTTGGGTGCGTCACCTCCTCAAACGCTCGGCTTTGTCATCCAGTCTGTCCTCGGGTCCTGCGGGGAGGTTAGAGCGGCGACACAAAGCTTCTCCGGAGGTTTCAGAGCGACACACGGCCGGCCGGGGCTTAGTCACAGGTGTGACTGGAACAAGTTTGTTCATGTGCTCCGGCTCTCCCACAGGCACCGATAGAGGTGCAGTGAAACTCACCTATTAGAGCTCATTAGTCTGTCACTTCAGGCCGAAACACAAAGCAGCAGCAGCAGCAGCAGCAGGAGGAGGAGGAGCGAAATAATCACAGTCAGAGTGGTTTCAATCAGCTCCTGCAATCTGTCGGTTACGTTCTCCATTAATTAGTAGTTGTTTGATTCAGAAAATGGTAAAGAAACTAGAAAATATTCATATTTTTACACTGTATTGACTAGTTTTGAACTGAGAGTTAGTTGTTTGGTTCAGAAAATGTCAGAAAATGGTGAGAAATGCTGTCACGGAGGATTTCAAAAAGAACAGGAAATATTCATTCAGAATTTAGACTTTTTCTTCTTTTCTTCTCTAATCAATTGATAGAAAACTTATCTGCAGTAGTTTCAGTGATTAATTGCTCATTAAAGCCAAAAATTATTAGTTTCCACTTCCTCAATGTTAAGATTCTCTGTTTTTTTTTCTTTACACTAAATTGACGAGCGAAATTCGCTGGATTTTGGTTGCTTTTTATGTGAATGTTCTTAAAGAAACATTTTTAACATTTCTTTTTTTCCACCAAAATGTTGAAAATGTGGACATCAGAAGCTTCACTGTGAAAATATATTATTTTCCCACATTTTCAAAGTTTAAACCGGATCAATTTGACCCGCAGGGCGACACGAGGGTTAATTGAAGCTGTAATTATTTTTCAATTATTTTCTTGGTAAACCGGTTGCTTATTTATATCCGTGCAGCGGAAACACAAGGTAGAAGAAGAGGAGTAGAATATTTGATTCCAATCAGCTTCTCTAAACTACGAGCTGCAGAAGGAGCCATTTTTTTTCCTTCTGTCCTCAATCCCTTAATACCACTGATTTCCTGCAAACATTGCTGCGCTCACCGGGAAGTTTCTGCCGGTTGTCAGGATCCAAAGTACAAGGCTGTCATCTGTGCTCACCCACTGGGCTCTATGTGGGTCAGGCCTGGGTCAGGTCTGGGTCAGGCCTGGGTCAGGCCTGGGTCAGGCCTGGGTCAGGCCTGGGTCAGGCCTGGGTCAGGCCTGGGTCAGGCCTGGGTCAGGACGGCACAGAGTCCAGAGGAAGTTTAGGACAAGATGCTGCAGTTTGTGCTTCACTGACTGGGATTCTTACATTTTAGCCGCTTCCTGCTCCTCATCTGGACAGACTTCAGCTTTGACTCTGACTTTTCAGGCCCAAGAAGGTTCCGTTTGAGACAGCAGCGTGTAAAAACAAGCGCTCAGTCCTCTTAGAAATCAGCTCCAGCGGCCTCATGAGGTCCCGTGGAGCTCAGTGTGAAGACAGACTGGAGGTTTCTGAGGAGGTCAGGAGTTTATAGAGTCCATCTGAACTCTTTTCTTTCCCCGAAGAGCAGAAAAACGAGAGCTGGGGAGGAAACTGCAGCCATCTGTGCTTTATTTATACATTTTTTCTGTGACTGTGAGAAGTTTGAAAGCAGTTTTATTGTTCTGTAGGCTTTTGTGTGGCAATATAATCCCAACACAGACTGATAAATGACTGAAGTCTTGTGCAGTTATAATATTTATACGACAAGATGAGTCAAGACAAATTGTCTTCATTTAATCAACACTTCAGTTTAATGGAAAACTCACTTATTTCCCAGTTGTAGACGGAGCTACTCATGACTTAATGCTGGAGAAGTTAAACTGCTCCACAATATTGGCATTAACTTACATTACTATATGTTTTTTATCTTCTATATATATTTAGATTTGAAAAAATACAGGGTTTTTTTTACCAACTGACCTGCTGTTTGGAAAGAATTATTCATTCTAGAATGACTGGATTGGTAGTAAGTGTAATAGTTGTAAGTCATTTTCAAAAAACTTATTACCTGATTGGACATTTCTCTTATGTTACAGTGGTAGAAGTCAATTAATGGGGTAAAAATGGAATTAAATGTTCATAATTTAATTTTTTTTTACACTAAACTTGATATTTATATTAACTTATGCATTTGTACAGTCAATATTTTTTTGCCAGTTTTCCTTCCTGACTTAGTGTCATTTCACAACAAAATCAGGCTGCAATCCTGTCAGTGCATCCACAAAATCAGACATTTATTCAAAGGTACAGTAAGAAACGTGCAACTATAGAATATAAAAACCCTGCAGAAAAGCAGTTTGTACAAGTGTAACCCGTAAAAACAGTTTATTATTGTAAGAACAGCTTATCTGGTGTGTTATGCTGCACATTCGTGATCATATGCAAACGTAAAATGGCTTAAAGTGGTGCTAGAGTATGTAAAAAGTGCAGCTGTGTGTAAACATGTGAGAAGAAGGTGCAAAAGATATTAAAGGGGAAAAAAAGCTAAAACAACCCAAATATACCCAGTTTACCATCCCAGAGGAGGAAAGAAAGCAGAAAATATTCACATTTAGGAAGCTGGAATCAGAGAAATGAGACTTTCGTTTCCTAAAAATTGCAAAAACTGATTAATGGATGAATTTAGTTGCCAGCTGATGGGTTAACCAGCTAATTGCAGGACTAGAGGAGAATGAGGCTAAAATGGTCCAAAGGTTTGTACAAGTGTAACCTATAAAAACAGTATATCATTGTAAGAGCTTATGTGGTGTATTATACTCCACATTTCTGATCATATGCAAGAAGAAAACAACTTAAAGTGGTGCAAAAAGTATGAAGAAGGTGCAAGAGATGTAGCGATGTTTTCTTTTGTCTTTCGTCCTGTATTCTAGTTTTAATTTAGGATCATAGTTTGTTCTTCTAGACAGGAATTCATGGCTCCAGTCGTGTCCTTGTTTGGTCAAACTTTGATGTGAACGTTCAGAGCCAGACTCAGAACCTTCGGGTTGACTTAAGTCTCTGATAACCAGATTATCGTCACTGTTTGGCTTCGTGGCGCCAGATAAAGATAACCGGAGTCTGTTTAACTCGCTTTGTGGTGCAGCTTTTACAAATCCTTTTTTCCATTGAAGAAGACGTGCAGCGGTGAAATAATGACTTTTCATTGTTTGGTTTTCAGAGCAAATCCAAAGGCCAGGACCTGTTCGACCAGATCATGTACCACATAGATCTGGTGGAAACCGACTACTTCGGCCTGCAGTTCATGGACACGGATCAGGTGTCGGTGAGTAACCAGCTCTAGCTTCTGTCGCCGCGCAGCTGATAAAACCTCATTCTCACCTTCCTGCTCTCGTCTCTCGCTCGCAGCACTGGCTGGACATGTCCAAGCCCATCAAGAAGCAGATCCCAGGTCAGTTGGAGCCTCCTCAGAGTGTTGTTTTGTTGTTGTTCTGATTCACCTTTAGATGATCGAGTGATTGAACCCTACACTCTTCCATAAGTGGATCTATATAAGAATCAATGTGTTTTTATGCCATTTTTGTCGTTTTGGTTAAAAATAATCATTTATATTATTGTTTGTATTCTATTTTTGCCCACACAAGAATGATTTCATGGTTGAAATATGTTTATTTTTCACTTCAGAACAGATATTAATAATTGAAAAAGAAGAATATTACACAGAACAGCAGTACAAGAATGTCAATATCCATTTTGTTTGACACAAGTTTGTGTAATTCATCACCTCTTGTATGATATAATCAGTAATAAAGCGCTTGGGGTAGTAATACAAATATTACAGTTTCTTTAGAAATTATTTTACATTTATAGTTTTACAAAGTTCCAATTTGCAGTTAATGTCTTTACAAAGTTGACCCTTTGGAGGGCCGGTTTTGGCCCGCGGGCCGCATGTTTGACACCCCTGCTCTAAGGTTAAACAGGCAGTGCTGTGTGTGCGTGTGTTAGCAGCTAAGTGGGGGAGCAGGTGCAGCGTGATGGAGTGTTGCCACGGCGATTAGCGTGAGCATTAGGAGCTGCATCCTTGTTTGCTCTGCAGATTGCAGCAGAGGGATGAATGGAGCAGAGATGGATGTCGGCTGGTGTTCAGGTGAAACTGGAAGGAAATATTCAAAGAAAGTAGAGAAACACGAGTGGATAAAGACTTCTAGCCGGGTGATGGATGAGCTTAAATGCATGAAATAAATCAGAAGCAGGTTTTTCACGCTCGTTTCTCTTTGTTTCTTTCAGAGGGTCCGCCGTACCGACTCTTCTTCAGAGTGAAATTTTACTCTTCGGAGCCAAATAACCTGCGTGAGGAATTTACAAGGTAAAAAAAAAAAAGAAAAGAAAAAATCATCCAGGGTTTCCTCTGGAGCCTCCGGTGTCGAGGTCCAAAGGGGACGAGGGGCTAATTACTCTGCTGCTGTGGGCAGATGGAAATCAAGGCCGGCCGGACGGAGACTTGTTAAAACAAATTACGTGTCAGAGATGAGGAGAGGCTCGAGATACTTGGATTGATTTATGTCTCACTCGTCTGTTTGTGTTGTTTATCTGTGCACCGACAGGTATCTGTTTGTGCTGCAGCTTCGGCAGGATATTCTGTCTGGCAAGTAAGTTTGTTTTTCACAATAAAAGCAAAAATATACACGCAACAGGATTATATATGCTGCTATATACATGCATTTACGCCCCCAAATTACACATATCAATGCAAAATGTTGATTTATAGTGAATTTCTACTTCACCAACAGACTTTTTCCGGCTGCAAATGACAGAAACAAGTCAAAAATGTAGCATTTTCTCAATTTTAAGGGTATGAATAATTTTGAGCGTGAAATTTTAAGTAAGAAATGTAAAAAGAATAACAGAAATAGTTAAAAATCAGCATGAACATCTCTAACGCAACATCTTTTTGTGTTTTTTTTTCACTTATTTATGTCATTCCAGGTAGAAAAAAGACAGGAAGACCTTGTGTTAGAGATGTTAATGCTAAATTTTAAGTATGACTGTTATTTATTTATTTTTTTTAAAATACGCAACACTTGAATATTTTTCCACAAAAAAATGTAGAAAAAGAAACAAAAAACACACAAATAACTCAAATTCATCATCAACATCTCTTCTTACTGTCTTTTTTGTGCCTGGAAATGACATAAATAAGTGAAAAAAACACAAAAAGATGCTGTGTTAGAGATGTTCATGCTGATTTTTACCTATTTACATGTACATTTTTTTACATTTCTTACTTAAAATTCCATGTCCAAAATTATTCATACCCTTGAAATTAAGAAAATGCAGCTTTTACACCATTTCAAATGCACTTGATGATTTCTACCATGTTCTCAACAAGCAATCAAACACAGCTTTTGCCACTGATTACCAAGAACTACTGCATCAGCTGTTCTCAGTTTATAGTGTATTAGAACGCTCTAGAACTTGGGAGAAATTATCAGGGCCATTTGGAATCATGCAGAAGCTGAATTTACTCAAAAATGCGCAACAAATTCAAGGATTGTGAACAGTTTTGAACATGGCATTGTCATCTCCATGGAAATGGAATTAGATACAATAAAACGCTCAAGTTGTAAAAACAGTTAGGAAACAGCTACAGAACACAAAAATAAACTAAAGATTAGTCCGTTTCAGTTTTTTAAATTACTTAATCTATGCTAACTTTGCATTAATTTGTGTACTTTTGCTGCAATACATCCAGTCAGTCCAGTTTATCCTAATAGAACCAAACAAAACAACGTATAGTTGAGCAAAAATAATCACTTTATTAACCCTCCTGTTGTCCTGTAGGTCAAAACTGACCCATTTAAACTTTGAAAATGTGGGAAAAAAAAAAAATATTTTCACAGTGAAACTTCTGATGTCCACATTTTCAACATTTTTGGGAAATTTCTGAACATTTTTTGGTGGAAAAAAAGAAATGTTAAAAATGTTTCTTAAGAACATTCACATAAAAATCAACCAAAATCCAGCAAATTTCGCTGGATTTTGGTTGATTTTTATGTGAATGTTCTTAAGTAAATATCAGAAGATTTATTGATACATATGTAATCACTTTAGATATTTTTAGGAATTTGTTTGGAAATTTTTTACTCATTCTTTGAAAATATTTACAAGAATTTTTTTGCCAAATTTGGGGGATTTATTTTTTTAATAAAACTTTTAAGGGAAACTTTTAAGGAATTATTGGAATTTTCTTCCTGAAGGTTTTGCAAATTTTCAGAAATTTGGGGATTTTTTTTTTTTTTTTGCTGAATTTTTGGATTTTTTTCAGACAAAGAAACAATATTTTTTTGGTGCCCGTAAATGAGGACAACAGGAGGGTTAAGGCAAAAATCAAACAGTTTGCACTTATCAGATGTTAATATTCTTCCATGAGGAGTTTGCTACGACTGTCATGTTTAGTTTAACAGCTGCAGAACATAAAAATAAAATCCAAATGAGTCAGTTTGAGCTGCTCGGTTCGTCCGGAGGTCATCAGCAGCAGCATCATATCTGGAATAAACACCTGTAGCAGTGGCAGCGGCAGCAGCAGCAGCAGCAGCAGCAGCAGCAGCAGCAGCAGCAGCAGCAGCAGGTCACCTACACCGGAGTTTTCTGGGACTCCTGCACGTCAGCGGCTGTTTCTTCCACACAAACGCTGGCTTCAGACAGCGCTGGCCGTCTCCCTCCTCCTGCCGCTATCTGGGCCACGCGTCCCCAGAGTCCAGCTCTATTATAAAGCTCAAGATCAAGAACAGCAGAGGGCTGCTTATTTTAGGAAAAGGGTTGCTCCTCTCCTCCTTGACACACACAGACGCACACAGTGGAGGGCATTCACACACTTCTATCCAACACATGATGCACACCGCACACCCAGAAAGCAGCTCACCGCTTCTCTTTCATCCCGTCAGGCTGAAGTGTCCGTATGATGTGTCAGTAGAGCTGGCGGCGTATTGTTTACAAAGTAAGTAAACTTCTCCTCACTTCTGCTCATTTATTCCGTCTGCAGAGACTTTTTCACGCCCTCCTCTCAGTGATCGCTCTGGGAAGTCGTTAATCTCCATCGATTCCGCTGTGGGATGAACATTATTATTCATTTTTGGTGCTAATGCGGTTGGAGCTGATCTGCAGTTGTGGTGATTTGAGAAACCGCTGCAAAGAAAACAAGAAATCTATGATGAAAATGATAATATTCAGCTTTATTTATTTGCAAAACAAGGTTTACAAAGCGACTTCCATGTTAAACAATGTTCTATGTGACACATAGAATAAGCAAAAACCATAAATGTGTGACAATAAAAAGGAAAACTACAAACAAAATGATGTGGTAAAGTAAGACAGAGTCAATGGAAGATAAGAATATGAAAATAAATATTGTTGTGTATTCATACTTTGTGTTCCAGGTGAGCTGGGAGACTGCGACCCATTGGAACATTCACCTGAGCTGGTGTCGGAGTTTCGGTTCACTCCCAAACAGAGCGCAGCCATGGAGGCGGACATCTTCAGCAGGTGGCTGGATCTCAGGTGAGAATAAAGCTGCAGCCGTTTTACGACACTGTAGAAATACTCAGCGTGTTTTACGGCCTTTTAACGGCATTTTTTTTCAATTCTTACTTTAAATATTTTTTCTTCTTTTTTTGAATACAGATAATAACTGATAAAAATCACAGAAGAAAGTATTAATTTACATGTTGCCTGTAAAAATAAAAACGTCTGTATCAAAAGTCAGTATTTTTGTAAATGTAGCTGATTAAACTACCATAAAATGGCACTATTTTTACTGTATTTAAATCTGTAAAAAAAAGTACTGTATATGTACTGTTGGGTAATAATCAAATCAGAGTAAAAAGGTCGAAACTGTAAATAATATAAATAGCCAAAATTTGTATTTTTAAAAATTGTAATTTGTTATTTTACACAGTTTGACCATAAAATTCTTAAAAGTAATGTTTTTATAAATATTAATTTCTGCTTTTACAGTGTATTACTGTAAAATAGCACAATTTAGTTGTATTAAAATCAGCTAAAGATATTATCATTTTACACATAATTGCTGTTTTTGCGGGAAAAAATATTTTTAAGTGTGAAATGAAATTTTTAATATTTTTTTAAAATAATTTTAATTTTTTAAAAACGATTTACTGTTATTTTACAGATGTCCTTTTGTTTTTTTTTCAAATTTAATGTTATTATTACAGATACTAACTAGTAAAATCAAAAGAAAAAAGTAGTAATTTAGATGCTGACTGTCAAGAAAAAAGAGCAGGCTAAAGTTGTAAATAACGTTAAAACACATTACAAATCATAACTTGTTCTTTTTACAGTGTGTAACTGTAAAATTACTCCTTTTATCTGTATTTAAATCAGTGAAAAATACAGCTGTTACAGATACTTGTCGTTATTTTCACCATTTTGCTTCAGTTTTTGAACATTACAGTATTCCACTGTTTTACAACAATTTTTTTCTGTCAGATTTCACTTTTTTAAGTTGAAGGTATTTTTCTACAGTACGGACAGTTAAAATGCTAAAACAGGAGGCTTCTTGTGCACTAGTTAACATTCCTGCAGCCATCTGCACTAGTTGACCACAGTGCTGCTGCTGTGTCAGAGCAGCTCATTGGAGGGCGTCCAGCGGCCGGCGATTTGACCCCAGCTCATCCCCCTCCTCGCCGGGTGGAACAAGCGGGGCAAAAAGCCGAGCGGCGAGCAGAGAAGGAAGTCATTCTGCTGAGGTCTGTCAGCGTTTTCCACTGACAAGGGCGTCTAATTTCAGCTCTCCTCGGCCTCCCCGTCGACGGATTACGGGTTTAATCCCTGAGGGGTCCTTGATTGATTCCAGGCAGAGTTTAACCCGCCAGCGGTCCTGATTGCTCCCATCTCGGATTAGATTACAAACACGTCACGGGCCAAACGAGCCACGCAAAGGCAGCTCGCAGTCATCGTCCACGCCAGGCCAAGACCGAGTCGATCAGAGAAGCAGCCAAACTGTTCCTCACTGAGCATCTCCCTCTGAGATTAGTACAGCAGCCCAGCATGCAGCAAGCGTTTTATTCTATGTCCTCAGGGGAAAGAAGACATAAAAGCTGTAAAAAACAGAAACAATCCTCAGATTTTCAACATTCACTTCTGTGACATGCAGTTCTGTCAGTAAAAAAATCACAATATTTCCTCAAAGTCAATGTATTCTGCATGTCTAGAAATAACTAAAAATGCTGCTCTGTGTAAACACTGCCTGCAGTTCATCTAAGAACTTTAGTTTATAGCTGATAAATGGTATAATTTTGGCAATTTATTTTACTCTCTGAAAAAAAAATGACCAAAATTACACCATTTATTGGAGCTAGAAACTGTAAAAACAGAAAGAATCTGTGGATTTTCAAGTATGAAAAGGTCCTAATTATGTGTAACATGCAGAAAGATTTATGAAATATAACCTTGAAATCACAATATTTCATTAAATCGCTTTGTTTCATTTGAAAATTTGCCAAAAATTAACCTTTTGTGCTAAACAGATCCTGTAAAAAACAAAAAATTCTGAGCTTCTCAGTGCACATGAGAAATCATGGATGACTCACCTGTGAACAACAGTCACATGAGAAAAATTCAGATGCTTTTCAGCTGAACTGCAGGCAGTGTTTACACAGAGCTCATAAGCAGACAAGTATGGAAACAAGCTATAAATGTAAAGAGTTAAACATCTATAGTATGAAGAGCCACTTTTATTCTGTAATGGTAAATGATAGTTGTTGTACATGCTAATTTTTCAAATTCTGGCACAAAAATAAACCAATAAGATCAACTTTTTTTCTTCTTTTTATGATATATTGTATGATAACTGGGTCATACTGGACAGAAGATATTTCTAAGTTCTCTCTACTTCTAGTCATGGTTGTGTTGTTTCCACAGAGGTGTAGAACTTTATATTCCAATGAAAAATTAGCCCACAGTGAGGAAAAATGTAAATTCTCTTTTATTTTCTGTCCTCAGGGGAAAGAGCCCGTCGCAGGCAGAGATTTCTTTTCTCAACAAATGCAAGTGGCTGGAACTTTACGGCGTAGATATGCACTTTGTCAAGGTTCGTACCAGCCAGTGTTAATGTTGTGCTAAACTACAGGTGAGTTAAAGAAGTAAATATGTAATGTTTGTGTGTGCAGGGCCGGGATGGAGGAGAATATGCACTGGGTCTCACTCCGACGGGCATCTTGGTGTTCGAGGGCTCCAACAAGATTGGGCTTTTCTTTTGGTATGTCCAACAAACGAATCTGTAATATGTTACGATTCCCCACATTTCTCAGATTTCCTAAAAAATGCATGAAAAAATGAGACATAAACTACAGTTTTATTTTGCTTTTTAGAACAAAAATGAGGACAAAACATTAGAATCTCATCAAAGTTTGTGCAAAAAGTGTGCAGTTTATATGCTAGCCTTAAAAAATTGTAAAAATAGGTCAAAACATTCGCATCAAAGGTCAGTATTTTTATAAACGGTATTTTGTTCTTTTACCACATTATGAAAATTATGCATAGTATGGTTTGAAAAATTGCAAATAAATGTAAAAATGTATTTTACACAGAAATCATTTGCTAAAAAATATGTTTTGAATAGTTTTTAACTCTAAGTATTTGAACAATTTACTGTTATTTTAACTGCTTTTTAATTACACACGTATTTAGATGTTGACTGTAAAAAGAAATTAAAAATATGAAGTGTCCACATCAAAAATTTGTGTTTTCAAATACAGATTTCTTCTTTTACAGTGTGCGACTGTAAAGCAACATCAACTGTGTTTAAATTAGCCAAAAATTATAATAACATCCAGATATTTGCTGTTATTTTCACCATTCAGTTTGTAAAAGCTTTGAACATCACAACATTCCACTGTTCTTTAATGAATGCATCTTTAATATGATGTGATTTTCATTAAAATGCATTTTAGAATTTAGGCAACAGTTGCATTACCTACAGTTTATTTCAGTTTTTACAACAAAAATGAGCACACAAGATCAAAATCTCATTAAAATATTATAAAATATGCAGTTATAGGGCTGCATGACACACTTTTAATTTGTCACTTTTCCAGGATCACATTTTAGTAACTGTTGGTATAAATTACACCTGAAATCAGGAGCAGATTAAGGAACTGACAGAAAAATATTGCAGAGGATTTTTTAAAAATTTTTCACTTGTTAATTGAGCAAATGAGCAAAATGAGACTTTTGAAGATGTATTTATTTATATTTGAATCCAAAAATAAATATATTCAATATAAAATAGTAATTTTTGGATGTAGGAGTGAGACAGGATGAGTTTGGAGACGTGATATGAAAACCAAAATGAATCTGGAAAGCTGCTTTAAAGTGTTTGCAAACCACCATCATCATCTCACTTAAAGTTCAGGCACTAATGCAGAGTCTTTATCAAGTCAAGTTTATTTATAGAGCACATTTAAACACAACAAAGTGCTTCCCAACATCAGACAAATAAAACCGTTAAAATAAATTAAAGAACACTGACTTGTTCCATAGTTTTGGAGCTGCCAGTAAGAAATCCTGCTTGGCCTGAAGTGCCAGTAGAGATCTTGGAAATATGTTGGCCATAAATGCAAAAAATGTAACTTCAGTATTTTCTTTCTCATAAAGTATGACAGGGTTCTGCCATTGAAGATTATATGTGCAAATCAATGAGTCTGCAAAATTTCAGGACTGTAGCTGCATTATTCCTCAAGTTATGACACTTCAAACATTGACACACAGATTTATGCAAAGAAAAGAATGCAAAAATGGCCATGATCCAGCCTTCTTGCGGAATTTTTAACTCAAAACTAATGTTACAATGAGCCCAGATGGTCAACTCAATCAGTAGTCACAATTTTAACAATAAATCTGTCATATTGAAGATAGTCAGGTGTAAACCTTTTTAAAAAATTGGTAAATTGAGGTGGAATGACCCTATAATGTAAACAAACATAAAAGGACCTATGATAGAGCCTTGAGGTACACCACAGGTTAGAGGGGCTGATTAAGAATCACCGAAAAGGATTTATCAGTCAGATCAGATTTAAATCTTAATAAAATAGTTTTTAAATGTTGGTTTTGTGCTTCATTTTGTGTTTTCCAGGCCAAAAATCACTCGACTGGACTTCAAAAAGAGTCGACTCACGTTGGTGGTGGTGGAGGACGACGATCAGGTTCGTGTGTTCTGTATTCTGACTGCAAATATACTATTGGTCAAAAGTTTGGGGTCACCCAGGCATCTTCATGTTTTCCATGAAAACTCACACTTTTATCCATGTGCTAACAAAATTGCAAGAAGGGTTTTCTAATCATCAATTCGCCTTTCAACACCATCAGCTAGCACAATGTAGCATTAGAACACAGGAGTGATGGTTGCTGGAAATGTTCCTCTGTACCCCTATGGAGATATTCCATTAAAAATCAGCCGTTTCCAGCTAGAATAGTCATTTACCACATTAGCAATGTCTAGACTGGATTTGTGATTCATTTAATGTTATCTTCATCAAAAAAATGCTTTTATTTCAAAAATGAGGTCATGTCTAAACTTTTGAACGGTAGTGTGTATTCCATTAAATTAATGTGGTGCTTAGATGGAGCTTATTTTGATGGTGTTTTGGAGCATTTTGGCCTTATTCTCATCTATTCTGTTATTCTTAAAAAAATCCACAAATCTAGCAGTTGTTTTCGTGTGCAGGGCCGGGAGCAGGAACACACCTTCATGTTCCAGTTGGCCAGCGCCAAGAGCTGCAAACACCTGTGGAAGTGCGCCGTGGAGAGCCACGCCTTCTTCCGGCTACGTCAGCCAACCACGGGCAAGGCGAACCGCAGCGACTTCACGCGACTCGGATCTCGATTCAGATTCAAGTGAGCTCACACACCTGCCCTCCACTCTCGTCTGAAGGGCGAGCTGAAGGAGGCTCAGGCAGGTAGTCGGAGTAGTTCCCAGCATATGGGGGGAATTATGTGCCACATAAAACAGAGCCTTTGTATCTATGGTTACACTGTATCTATGGTTACATGGAGCTGTTCCTATGGCGACTGAGATATTCCCTTCGTATTGTTTGTTTTCTTGTGACTATTATCAGAGATGGTCAAAGCAAATTCTCCCTGTTGAAGGGCATCTACCTGTCGATAGTTGGAACTTGAAAGGCGCTCGGCTTTTACGACTCGTGTTGCAGCGGCGGAAGTGAAAAAACAGGAATGTCTGCGCGGCGTCATGTAATCCTGGATAATAAGCAAACCGGCGTCACCTTCAGCTCTTTATTGTTAATCATAATGGAAGTCAGTGGGCGTGGGAGTTCAAGTCAGTTAAAAGGAAATACATGAAGAGCAGGTCGGATTGAGAGTGAATTCTGAATCATTTCTTACATTTTCTGATAAATTATGAGGTTTTATGTACTGTATTCTATTTAATAGACTAAGTTTCTGTTATTTTGAATCCATAAGAAGTGAAATGCAACAATTCTTTCCTAAGCTGCCTCTTTTTTTTAGCCCTCTGTACCCTTTAAGCAGTTTCTGAGTGTTTTTTTTTTTTGCTCTTGTCACATTTATCCTCACTTTGAGCTCATTTTTTTTTACTGCAATATAAAGTCCTACACCTCTATGGAAACAGAACAAGCATGACTAGAAGTGAAGAGAACTCAGAAATCTCTTTATCTGTGCAGTATGGAGGACTTATAATACCATAAATCATAAAAAATACCAAAAAAAGTACAATTTTTGTGATCATTTATTTTACAAAACAAATCAAAACCTGGAATCAACATGTGCCACATTTTTCCAGGTGTTTGCAGGTGTTAATAACACTGCAAAGAACATTTTTGACTCTACATATTACAGATATTTTACCATTTACATTTTTACAACCTCTTCAGACTGTTTTCTCCCCACTCTGCTCATCAGCTGTAGAATGATGTTTCACCATGCTGAATATATCTTCCAACAACTTGCTGCTCTGTTTACTGTTTCTGAGCCATGCTGCATTTATTTTATTGATCTGTAGAAACACAGCCTGCAGTTTAGCCGAATAGTCACAGGACTTTTGTCAGTCACAGTTCCTCAGTTGCATTGAGGAGCTCAGAATTTTATTTTTTTTTTTTACAGCATCTGGTGAAACTAGAGCAACGTTGTTGTTTTTTTAAAAAAGTAGAATCAACTAAGTTTAATGAAACATCACAATTTTTAGCTTAGATTTAGTTATTTTTCATGATGGAAGCACCACACATGACAAGTTCAAGGAAAAGTCAGAAAGTCGGAAAATTATTCTGAAACATCCGACGCCTCTGAACCTCAAAACCTGTCTGCTGTCTTGAAAGAACTGTTGAGCAAAACAATCACCGAAATTACCCTAATTTGTCCAAACAGAGAATCTTCGGATTTTCAACTTTCAGATGATCCTAATGATGTGCAGTTCTGTCTGTGAAATGAACCACATCTAAGGTTAAAATCACAGTGCTTCAGTAAATCACTTTATTTTAGAGGTTTTATTTGAAAATTCGCCAAAAATTAACTTTTTGCACTAAATAGATTCTGTTAAAAATAAAAACTTTAAAGCATTTTGGTGCAAATGTGAATTCATGACTGACTCAGCTGTGACCAACAGTCATGTGACAAAAATTCATTGAGTTTTCGGTTGAACTGCAGGCTGTGTTTACACAGAGCAGAGAGGAGACAATTACAGGAACACATTAAACATATAAATAGTAAAATACCTACAGTATGTGGAGCCACCTTTTATTTTTCCAGTGTGAACACATGTGAGCTTGCATATAAAAATGTTGTACATGTTGTTTTCAAGTGTTTTTGATTTGTACACAATACATAATCAAAAAAATTCAACTTTTGCTTTTGCTTTTTTGTGATTTATTGCAATATAATTATGTCAAAATGTATAATATATATATATATATATTTATGTTTTTAATTCTCTCTACTTCTAGTCATGGTTGTTCTGTTTCCATAGAGGTACAGGATCTTATATTGCTGTAAAAAATGACTCCACAGTGCCGAAAAATGTGAGGCAACGCCCAGAAACTGCTTGGGTTCAGGAGGTTAAACCCTGTAGTGCAGCTCAGTTCCTCTTTAACCCTCATCTTGTCCTGCGGCTCAAATTAACCTGTTTTAAAGTTTGAAAATGTGTTTAAAAAAAAAACAAAAAACATATTTTCACAGTGAAAACTTCCACATTTTTGGGAAATTTTTGAAAATTTTTTGGTGGAAACAAAGAAATGTTAAAAAAAAATGTTTCTTTAAAAACATTTGGAAAAAAATCAACCAAAATCCAGTGACATTTGCTGGATTTTGGTTGATTTTTTTCTGAATGTTCTTAAAGAAAATATTAGAACTTTTACTGATATATATGGAATCACTTTAGATATTTTTAGGATTTTTTTGGAAGATTTTTATTAATTTATTGAAAATATTTACAATTTTTTTATTTTATTTTTAAATTTTTAAAAAATTTTATTTCTTGCCAAATTTGGGGATTTTTTTTAAATAAAACTTTTAAGGGAAACTTTTAAGGAATTTTTGGAATTTTCTTCTTGAAGGTTTTGCAAGTTTTTTTTATAAATTTGGGGAAATTTTCTGCTGAATTTTGGGATTTTTTTCAGACAAAGGGAACAATTTTTTTGGTGCATGAAGACAACAGGAGGGTTAACATTCTGACTGTAGTTTCAGTAACAAATCCGATGTTTGTCTCAGTGGAAAGACGGAGTATCAGGCCACTCATGGAGGCCGACTGAGGAGAGCCAGCACCTTCGAGAGGAGGCCGAGCAAGAGATACCCCTCCCGAACTCAGTCGCTGGGCAAAGGTGAGTGTTATCAGCGGTGACTAACAGCAGCTGTCTGCTGTCATAAAGGTCACATACAGGTTTAGTTCCGTGTCTTTCTGATGAATCTGCTGTATGATATTACAGACGAACATATTCAGCCCCTCCACAGGTTGTTCTCTGAAAACGTGTCCTATTAAACGGTAATTTGACGAGCCCGACAGCAGCTCTGGTTCCTTTTTTTTTTTTGAAAGTGCTCAAAATTCCCAGTTGTTGGACTGAAGCGTCGCCTTTCTACTTTGTCAAAAGCACCTGCTGTACTCTTCACTCCTCCATAATTTCCCCTCCTTCTGTGAACCGCAGAGGCTCGGAGCTTCTGCCTCGCAACAGAAACCATCAGACGCTGATTACAAACCCCGAAAAGTCTGTCAGAGTCGGTGTCAAAACACCTTTTATTTATTGGATCTGGATTTGTCACTCAGCTGCCGGAGCACAAATGAATGAAGTTCTGAGTTTCTGGCAGCAGCTGAGCAGCAGAATAATAACACGTCTGGACCCGAGTGCAGATAAATGAAGATAAACTGACAAAACCCTCAGTCCTCTTTTCAGTTTCTGTGTTTTTATTCACTAACTGACTCTGTGTCTCTCCGCCAGTTGCCATTTCTCCAGCCAAGCCTTCACATATCAGGTACATAAAACAC
The DNA here is from genome assembly GCA_027123335.1 of Amphiprion clarkii. NCBI lineage: Eukaryota > Metazoa > Chordata > Actinopteri > Pomacentridae > Amphiprion > Amphiprion clarkii. Next base: position 4,957,972 of record CM049573.1, read on the forward strand.
TCACCTGCACCTTCTCTCTGCTGCACCAGTTATTACATTCACTCCTTATCCTCTAACCTTGACCTTAATCCACATAATGGCCTGGATAATCTTCACTCGAACACAGAAATAGCCTTTTGTCGGGGGTTTCCTGCCTTTTTCTCACTCTTCAGCTCATTTACTTGCACAGTGCACACGCAGTGATCGCTTATTATGCTAATGTGCTGTCAGATATATTAATTACATGTCATTGTTTTGCAGCTCTCATGCCAGTCCGGAGCCCAGCCTGCATCCGGTGAGCGACCTCACATAACCCACTTTCATACCCACTTTACTGCACGTGTCCCAGTATTGATCAGCTGTGTCCCAGTAAATCTCATGTTTATGCTGCTATATTTAGACGTGGATTTATTTAGATTGATAGTAGCTGGAAAAGAATAGCTTTTTTTTTCTAATTTACGATGTCAAAAGGATGCCGTGTAACTCTCTAAATCCCAAAAATCTCTCAGCAGGTTTGAAAAACAGGTTACGTTTTAAAGAAAAACTGTCAAAATGACTCCATTTATCAAAGATATAAAGTGAAAATCATTCCTTGGATTAATCATATGTGACATGCAGTTCTCCTGGAGAAATTAACGCAAAATAGAGTAGAAATTTATTGAATTTATTCATATTTTTATGAAAAATTGCCAAAATTGTACCATTTATCTGTCACGTGAACCAAACAAAGTTACTTTAGTTTCCTGAACCGGCTGGACGTCTCACTATAGTGACAGACTTGAGCTGTAGAAAGACGAGAGATTTCACACTGCAGACTGATACATGAGCAAGAAAGTCAAAGCTTGAGGTGCAATATTAGGGTGAAGTAGCACAGATAGAACAGATGTTATAAAGGAAGCTGTATTATGAAAAGAAAGAAAAAGAACAGAATCTGGAACACAGGGTTAGTTTCAGCAGCAGTATTGCAGTGATAATGAGTTCATGCAGGAGATACTGGTAAACCTATGCACCAGTAGAGTTTAATGTCTAACAAACATCCAGTCAGTTTTCATTTTACAGAAAAGGGCCATAAGAATAATCCAACACACCCATTATTCATTCAGTTAAATAGTTGAAATTTCACGACATAGTAGATTATAGTATTCTCTAAATTATGGAAGATGGAAGGATGGATGGATGGATGGATGGATGGATGGATGGATGGATGGATGGATGGATGGATGGACGGACGTATAGATGGATGGATGGATGTATGGATGTATGGATGGATGGACAGGCGGCTGGATGGATGGATGAATGGACGGATGGACAGACGGATGGATGGATGGATGGACGTATGAATGGATGGATGGATGGATAACGTATGGATGGATGGATGGACAGACGTATGGATGGATGGATGGATGGATGGATGGATGGACAGATGGATGGATGGATGGATGGATGGACAGACGGATGGATAGATGGACGGATGGACATATGGATGGATGGATGGATGGATGGATGGACAGACGGACGGATGGATGGATGGATGGACGATAACTAACTGACCTGTTTTCCTTCCCTTCCTCCTGCAGTACCAACACAACATTCCTATTGGTCACGAGCCGTGGCATCCCCCCCACCCGGCGCTGACGCCCCCAGTGTACCTGCAGCCCTCCGGACACACACCTCCACACAGGTGAGACCACTCAGGTGAACCTGGAGCTGCTTCCTCACAGTGTTCCTCCATCGTCTTTCACACATTTTCTCATCTCACGTCATGTCACTCATACACCCTTTACATGTGTTTGTCTGCGTCCATGTGTGTGTTTGATGCTCCATCTTCCTGTCAGGCCTTCCTTTGAGGCCAAGAGTCCCACGTCCAGCCTTCCTCCCGTCCCTCAGCGAACCACCAGCGCCTTACCGGGATCCTTCAGTTTGGTTTACAGGGACAAAGTCATGACGGCGCTTTGACCCCTGTTTAAAACCCAGAAAAAAAGTCCAGACTCAGACACAGAGCGGCGCCCCCCAAAGAGAGAAGCCTCCATCATCCTCATCAGTCCATCCATTTGTCACCTCCCTCCTCATGTGTTTCTTAAAATATCCCACAAAGTGCAGAAGGACCTTATCGCTCAGAGCAGATGCTGAATGCTGTGTGAGGAGGAAGGGACAGGTGAAAAACAGCGGGAAAATCATCACAATTTTAGCTTACATCTCTGCTCAACCATCTCTGATTAGCCTGGTATTTTTAAAGCATAAAATATGGATATTTATGAAGATATTTGTGAGGTTTTAGCTTCATATATCGAATACTTTCCGACATACAACCGCCCATCGACCTACTTTTGGCAGGCTTTTTTGCATAAAGAATTTTGAGGCTGTTTGAACCACAATATTTCAGGAACTATTAAAGATAAAAACCTGAAATTCTCACAGTTTTTTCTCATCATGTCGTTCATGCAGAATCTACAATATTGGACAAGTAGATTGAAGATGCCACTTTAAATAAGTAATAAGTAAATCAGAGATGTCTGAGCAGAAGATGATTTAATCATTTGAGATGGAATAACCCTGTTGTAGTTTGCTCTGATGTTTTTGCTGCTTATCAACGTTACGCATCTCATGGAGGCTATTTAAAGTGACTTAAAAACCCTCAGTGCTGCAGGTTTTATCAACACTTTCCTCCTTCTACAGGTCAGTGAAATCCAAACATGCCATCATGGTGTCTTTAAATCGGTTGTGCATAAACATGAATCATTGTGAAAACATGCTGCTTACAACTCCAAAATTTGCCTTAGATTTATCATGTTTTAAGCTTGATAATGTAATATCAGAATGATCCAGTGATATTTTTCTGTTTATTCGTGGGTTTGTTGCAAACGGGAGCTGCTTTTGTTTGATTTTCCATACTTTCTATGGTGTCAAAGGCCAAAACAAAGGCGTAAGTTGTAGCCTTACACCTACTGTTAGGCCCCATATTAATCCTGCGCATGCCAAAATTTGATTTATAATACGTTTTTTCATACCAACAGGTTTCTTCTGGCTGGAAATGACATAAAAAGTGACAAAAGACATTGTGTGAGACGTTAATGATAAACCTTTTATAATTTCCATGGGTTTTTACCATTTTTGCAGCTATATAATGTTTAAAGTTCTGCATAATCCTTGAAATCATTGCTAATTTTTGAGAAAATGCTACTTTTATCCTATTCCAAAAGATGATCATGGTCATTTGTACCATGTTCTTGCTATTTCTTCAAGTAATGCATCAACTATTCTCAGTTTATACCTGTAGAGCATGGTATAGAAGCTGCATTTTGTCAAAAACATGCAACAATTTCAAGGGGTATGTGACATTTTGAACATGGCATTTGCTTAAAAATGTACAAAAAACATCAAGATTCCTCATTAACATCCCTAAAAGAGTTTCTTACTATCTTTTGTCACTTGTTTATGTCATTTCCAGCTAGAAGAAACCTACTGCTCAAACAAAAATGTATTATAAATCAAAATTTTACATAGATTAGGAGTCATTTTTAGTAACATTATGCCTCTTAAGGGTTTGATAATGGCCCCAAATGGAAAAAAGACAGACCAATAATACAATAATTGTATTTTTGTTGCACTATCAATTTAGTTTTTGACATTATGTCCATTCATACTCAGTTACAAAACATCATGCATTGACATACACTAAAAGACAGACAGGAGCAGGTTTAAGAGGTTTTTTTGTGCCTTGCTTTGCTTGTGGATATTTTTATGTAATCATGGTTGGTGTTTTAATCCTTCAGTATGTTTACGCGCAAGATCTCAAATCTGCCTTGAAGATTACGTTTGTATTCTCATCGTGTCTTAGACGTCTCGTGACAGCTAAATAATTCACTTTAATCGCAGTGAAATGAAGCGATGCGATGCTGAGTGAGGTAATTCCCAGCAGGTGGAAGAGATCCAGAGCTGCACATATCGAATGCTGGTTTAGGGATGAGGCTGCTTTATGTTTCAGCGTGTAGCTCAGCGTGTGAAGTAGAAACATGAAGTGGAATCCTGCCTTTGTGGTGTTGTGCTTTCAGGTTGTCCAGTAAACATTACATTAATGTTGCGTCAGGGTGTGGATTTCACTAAATCAACCGAGTGTTTACAGAGAAACTGTCCTAGTGTGTGTTTGCGCCTTTTCGCTTTTGGTGTTTACTCCAATCACGTGATGCCTTTAGGGAAGTTTTGCCATATTGCTTCTAAGATGAATAAACTGTTCATGAGTGCAAAATGCAAAAACTACAAACACCTGCTGTCTTTCATTGTGTTCTAACTGGAGCTCATTTGTGACAGCCGCATATTGTCTCCTACAGTGAAGCCTCAAATTATTCATAGACATGCCAGAGTGAATTTTTTTGTTTGACAAATGCATTTTTTCTGGCTGGAAATTACATAAACAAGTGACAACAGACAGTAAAACATCGTGTTAAAGATGTTAATGATGAATTTTAACTATTTCTACGTGTGTTTTTTTTACATTTTCACCTAAAATATAATGTCCCAAATTATCATTACTGCTCGGAATTGTTGCAGATCTTCGAGAAAATGCAGCCTCGACACCATTCCAGATGTTTCTGCTAATTTCTACCATGTTCTAATACACTAGAAACTGAGAACAGCTGATGCAGTAGTTCTTCAGTCAGTTACTAGTCATTGATGAAACCAACGGGGGAAAAAAAATATATTTTCACAGTGAAACTTCTGATGCCCACATTTTCAACATTTTTGGGAAATCTTTGAACATTTTATGGTGGAAAAAAGAAATGTTAAAAATGTTTCTTCAGAACATTCACAAAAAAAGCAACCAAAATCCAGTGAATTTCGCTGAAAAGAAAATATTAGAAGTTTAACTGATTAATATGGAATCCCTTTAGATATTTTTAGGATTTTTTGGGGAAGATTTTTACTCATTTTTTGAAAAAAATTTACACGAATTTTCTTCCAAATTTTTTATTTATTTATTTATATTTTTTTTTTAATAAAACTTTTAAAGGAAACTTTTAAGGAATTATTGGAATTTTCTTCCTGAAGATTTTGCAAATTTTCAGAAATTTGGGGAATTTTTTTGCTGAATTTTTGGATTCAAACAATATTTTTTGGTGCTCGTAAACGACAACAGGAGGGTTAAGATGAAAGTAATCTCTTGGTCAAATAAACATTCGCTATCGATCAATAATGTTGGGTTTTATTGTACACCAGGATGGTTTCATTGCTAAATATACCAACGTTCACACTGATGATTCATTAGTAATATTTAAGCTGCTTTTTATTGGGGTTGTCGGGGGGATTGTTTGTGTTACATGTATCGTCCTCAGTTTCCCTCTGACCGGCCCTGCTTCGGACCATCAGTTCAGCGTGGAAGAGAACGAGAATTCGTATTCTGGCAAGGTCCACCACCGCCACCGCCGCCACACACACAGCCAGGACACGCTCTGCCACACACACACCAAGAACAGTGAGTACTGTCAGAGCGTCCGCCATGTGTCTCCTCTACACACTGATGCTCTTTTTCACGCTCAGCGCCGCACGCCTGTCGGCAACATGGGCTTTCCAGTTCACCCACATACTAAAACACTAGAAGATGGTGAGGGTTTGAGTCCAGTGTTTCCATAGGAATACAGTGGAGGTGAATACAGTTTGAAAATGCAAAAGATTCAAGAGTTTTTTGTTTGCCTCATGCTCATACAGGATTGCAGCGAAATGCAAAACGAATGTTCCTCAACCTGTACAATTACAACAAGAAATTATATAGCATCCTTAGAAACAACAGAAAATTAGAGAAACTATGTTTAAAAGCTCAGAACTAGCAAAAACAGTCTCTGGAAGGTATTAATTGCTGCATATTTATTCTTTTGCCATACAGTAGAACTACAATTTGGCATTTGTGGTACTAATTTGCACCGTTTAGCTGTTTCACACTGTTGAAATGCAAACTGTTCCTCAACATGTGCAGTTATAACAAGAAATTATAGAAAAACATCCTTGAAACCAACAAAAAATTAGAGAAACAATGTTTAAAAGCTCTGAACTAATAGCAAAAATAGTCTCCTGAAGACATAAATTGCTGTATATTTATGCTTTTTTCATACTACAAACATGCATTTGTGGTAATAATTTGAACATTTTAAATGTTTTACACACTTGAAATGCAAAGTGACTGTTCCTCAACATGTACAAGATATTACAGAGAACATCCTTAAAAACGTCACAACGTCATTAATATTTAGAAGGCAGGGAGCAACTTAAACACTGTTATGTGATATTTAACGAAATTAACAGTAAAAATAGTCTCCTGACTGTATCAGTTCTTGACTCTTGTGATGCAGTAGAGCTACAAACATGCATTTGTGTAAAGGCATCCGTCTGTGCAACCTACTAATTTGAACATTTTTGCTCTTTTAAGCGGCTGAAATGCAAAAATATTCAACACTGTGTATTTGGAAATGCGAGGAAATTGTTGAAATGAAACATTTTGCTGCTATGAAATGTGATTAATGACATTTTTCAAAGTGTTTTTTTGCTTAGAGCACCGTGATAGCAATTAATTTGCCGTCTGTTGTAGTAGAGCTGCAGAGAAAGTGTTTCATTTTCTTGTGTTTACTCCCGTTTTGTTTCTTTGTGGCTCTTTATTGATTTGATTTATGTTCTAAAGCATCTATAAACATATGAATGTAAAACTAAAATGTCTTTCTAATCTCATGTAATGCATGTCAAGGTTTATGTTGTACATAAAGGAGCATGTAAAGCTAAACCCCAAATTATTCGTACCAAAGTCCAATTTTTGATTTGTAATGACTTTTTACTTCACTAATAAGTTTCTTCTGGCTTAAAAATGACACAAACACGACCTAAACACGTATTAGAGATGTTAATGGTTAAGCTGAACTATTTTTTAAAACATTTTTGTGTAATAAAACTTCAACCAGAACGTCGAGCTCCTCCCTGCCCAGCAGATGAGATGGAAATCTCTCAGTCTCTGCTCAAAGCTCTGGAGTCGGACAGTGATTCTCCTCCTTGGCCTTCGCTGCACGTCAACATCGACAACAAGGTCGGACACATCTCCCCACATCCTCTTTTTCTGACCTGTATTCTGACCTATAGATTTAGTCTCCTCACTTTTCTGTTGATTATCTGGCAGGGAGAGGAGAAGCAGCTGTCGGAGAAGTCTCTTCACCCTCCTGCTTCTCCGGCGACGCTCCCCGATCACCTCAAATGCAACATCCTCAAAGCCCAGATGGAGGCAGCTTTCAGGGTCAGAACCACATCTCACTCCCCTCTCACCATTTGACCTCCATGTTGTTTACTTTATCTAACCGCCATTCTTCTCTCCAACGACGAAGGAGGCCCCAACGACGCCCAGAGGGAAGAACGCCAACGAGACCCTCAATGACAGGCCAGTACTTCATCTTTACGCATATTACAGTACACAGCAGAAGTAAGTACACCCAGTATCATCATGTTCCTTCTCAAAATGGAGGATGCCATGTTACTGGAGAGATGTTCTTTGATTCTTTGCAGATTATTTAGGGGTTGTGTTGCTCTGTTTTCCCTTTAAAATACCCTAGAAGTGTGTTGGATTTAAGTCAGGCCACATACTTGTCTTTAGAAACTCCTGGAGATGCATTTAGCTCTTCAGCTAATTGCTCTAGCTGTGGCTCCTGTTCACTTAGCATGCAATTAGGCTCATTTTTGTTGCAATTTCTACTTCTGGGCCTGTTATCTAATATAGTCTTTTTAAAGCATTTGTTTTTGACTGTCTGTAGGAGAGAGTACTTTCCTGTTTAACTCAGAAATAATGCAATTCTTGATAGGTGATGCAGTTCAGAACCATTTGAAGTGATATTGCACAGGGCTATACTCATGTCTGTTGTATGCTTTATGACTGACTCTCCTGTGTGATGGTCTTCAGGTATCAGAGTTCGTCCCAAGACTCGGCAGCATCCAGTCTGACTGCAGACAAGACGCCACATCGACAGGACCGCAACCCAACGCCAGAGAGGCTGCAGCCCAAAGCCAACCCGAGCACCAACCGCAGGAAGCGACTGGTCCGACAGTTCAGCTTGTGAGTACACATCACCTGTGATTACTGCTGACGGGCAGCATTCCCAGCGAGCTCTCGGGCCTCCACGAGTGGGAAATTGCCCTCCTGAAATGAATACTCCGCGGAGCACTTGAAGCAAACGCTCCGCTATCTCTGCTCTGTGATGATAACAGTTTGTCCCGAACATATCAAGTCATTCAGTCTCTCAATTTGTTCATCATCAGCAACCATGAGGATGAAGATAATCTCCCAGAAGCACTTGCAGCTATCTCCTCTGAGAGCACAGCAAAGTCTGGGTCCAGCAGCTCGTTGGACAAACAGATACAGCCGTCTATTTACCCACAGGTAACACACACACACACACCTGAAAAGCAGCTCACAATGCATGCTTGTCAGTGCACTACTTATGGGGCGATTAGTTCAGCCTCTCTGCATTATCTGCAAGTAAACACAGGCATGTCTGTGTGTTTGTATACACTGATGTGTATTCCAGGTGGATAATATGCCAGCACTGGAGCTGGGTAGTCCATGCTGTCCCTCTCCTTCGCCTTCCCCTCACCTCTCCCCTTCTTACTACCGTAGCTCCATCCCTCACCTGGTCCCTTACCTTGCTGCCCATAACGACAGGTAACACACCTGCACTCTGCTCTCTGCAGCACATTTATACTGCAGCGTCGTATAAATGTGCATATCTGCTTAAATAACATTTTGAGGCACGCTTAAGCTAATACTGTCTTTTTCTTGCTTCACTAAATTAATTTGACAGCTGTTGAACACACATTCAAATAGTTCATATAGCGAAATACATTGTACAAGAACTAAATCAGCATCTCAGAAGATTTAACTTAAGTTTAAATTCAATTTGAACGCATCCTAACTGGTTAATGTTTGTGCTTTGCGGACATTTGACAGTTCTGCTTCAGGCCAAAATATGTATTTGTTCAGGATAAAGACAATAATGTGATTTGCTGTTTAACTATATGAACATATTTAACCACAAGAATGCATAATTATTGAAAGAACTAGAAAATTTTAAATTTAGCACTTCAGCTAACTGTGGCTAAATGTGGCTAAAGTACACTTGGTGCGTCTTCAGATAGCATACTTAGCATGTCAGTTAATTGCGGCTAGCCACAGCTAACACTTCAGCTAATTTTGGCTAGCTGTAACGACGACCCTGTGGCTTGTTGTGTCTACGTTGCACTTAGCTCTTTGGCTAATTGCGGTTAGGTCTGGCTACAGTCCACTTTGCACGTCAGCTAATTGTGGCTGGCTGTGTCTATGATGCACTTAGCTCTACAACTAATTTTGGCTAGGTGTGGCTACAGCTCACTCAGTGCTTCAGCTAATTGTGGCTAGCTGTGTCGAGCTCTATAACTAGTTTTGGCTAGGTGTGGCTACAGCTCACTCAGTGCTTCAGCTAATTGTGGTTAGCTGTGGCAGTCCACTAACGCTTCAACTAATTGCGGCTAACTGCAGCTAGCCGTATCTACATAACACTTAGCTCTTCAGCTAATTGTGGCTAGCTGAGTTTACATTTGGTGTGAGTCCACTTAGCATTTATGCTAATTGCAGCTAGCTGTGTCTACAGTGCACTTAGCTCTTCAGCTAATTACTGCTAGCTGTGCCTCCAGTTCACTTAGCTCCTAAGCTAATTATGGCAACCTGTGACTACAGTGCTGTGCCTAGTTGTGTCTTTTGTGCACTTCAGCTAATTGCAGCTAGATGTGGCTGTGTTTTCCTTTTTTCTGTGACTTGCCTATAGGTTTAAAGACACATTTTTAAATTAATTTGTGAAATATACATAAGTTGCTGTGGCTAAACCACATTTACAGAAATATTTTCATTAGATTATGTAACTTGCTCATTTGTCAATGGTTATTCTTTACATAACATGGAGTACTCAAATATTCAGTTAAAAGTTTTATGTAAAGTCTGTAATGGTGATTCATAACGAGCCTACAAAACATACAAGAAAAGCTTTTGAATTATTGAGCATAATTTTTTCAGTTACAGTTCTCTCCCTTTGAAATGCAGAGTTCATGTTGTTTGGATTATTGTTGCTAAGAATTATTTTATGCAGAAATTAAAATGAAAATAAGGTTATTTGAGGTTGTTTTAACATGAATCTTGTTTGCGTCTGTAGCGGAGAAGAGATTAGGTTGGACAGAGAGAAGATCCTGAGAGCCCTGCTGATGACGGAGCTCTGAGACTTTGTCATCGTCACCATCCAGCTGAACACAAGCTCCAAAATCAACATCTGTATATTTGCATCACATGTTTAGCAGTTATAAATATATATTTGCATAAAGCCAATTGTTATATTTGCTTAACCGTTATTTTAGAAGGATGGTTCTTTATATTCAACTGTATAAAAAGCGAAATAGAATCACTCACATGCATTACAGACGAGCTACGATGTGACTGGTGCTGCCTGCATGATCAATATGTTTATCTAATGATTATCTGAATTGCTTCGGGGTTAGATTTCTGTGTGATTCCATCATCACTGTGTCCGTGTTGATGCCTAAACTGTGTTTCAGACGACGACTGTTGAAGCTCCGCACAAAAAAAGTACTGTTGAAGTCACGTCACTCTCAAGTCAGTTTGTTCAAAATGTAAATAGACATGCAGGGCAGGTTGTAAATGCTTACTTCAGTACTGTATTTATTATGTCAGATTTCCATTTTTACATGCTGAAACACTTGCAGCGTTTGTGTTTTTAACAAAAAAACAAAACTTCCCAAACAGAGTGAATTGAGTGTATAAAAGACGGTGTAGTCTCAGTCTGCCCAGTAGAAGGAGACAAACCTGCAGTCAGACTCTGATCCTGAGTTCCAGCTTGTCATGAGGAACAGATTAGCTATTTTTCTACATGCAGTTTTCATCGCAGGTCGAGAGCAAATCACTTCTCAGAAATAAGGTATTAGTAAACATAATCCTGCTGCTCGACAACTTTACTTCAGCCTTTGTTCGTCACTTTCACACCTGAAGCAGCAGCGTTTTGACCTGCCATTGTTCTGTACGTGTTGATCGGCTGGTTCTTAATAAAGGCCACACCATCAGTTTGACAACAGCAGCATCTCTGGTGTGTGACGGGGGAATGTGGACGGGCCTCGCCCTGCTGCCTGTTTGTTCGGTTTGTATGCAGCTCTCACCCTCCCAGCGAGGGAATGTTGTTATAAAAGGACATCAGCCATTTATCTGCCACTGCACCCTATCAGGAGCTCAATGAGTCACACTCTTAATTGCTCCTCTGTTGTGTTGTTCAGCGAACCGCTTCTATAATTCATCCTAAAGATGACATGCAGCAGAGAGAGTGAAGGAAGGAATGACTTTCAAAGCACATCACATCATTCTGCTTTAAATCTGAATATAAAAACACAGAATTAAGCACAAAATTGCTCATAGCCATACCAAATTTAGTTTTATACAGAATTTTTATTCAACCAATGGGTTTCTTCAGGCTGGAAATGACATAAATAAGTGACAAAACACTGCAAGATATTGTGACAAATAATACATTTTAACAATTTCTATGTTTTAATGTAATGTTGAAAGTAATTCAAGAGAAAATGCAGCTTCTTTCTCATTCTAAATAGTAATTTAGTACTTTGTTCTAGTGCTTTGTAATTCACAATATACTAGGAACAGCTGATGCATTAGTTCTCTAGTCACTGATAACTTGTTTATGTCATTTCTAGCCAGAAGAAACCTGTTTAAACAAAATATAATTCACAATAAGTAAGAAAAAACTGCAATATCCTCCACAAAATAGTGTTCTGATTACTGAGAGTTCATGATTAAATTCAGAACTAAACTCATAGCCGTACCAAAGTTAGCTTTATGCAGAGTTTTTATTTAATCAACAGGTTTCTTCAGCCTGGAAATGACATAAATAAGTAACAAAACATGCTAAGATATTGTGATAAAGATGTTAATAATACATTTGAACAATTTCTGTTTTAAATAAAAATGCAATGTCGAAAAGTTCTTCATGAGAAAATGCAGCTTATGTTCAATCCTGACTAACTATAAAGTCCCACTAGCAACGAGAAAACAAAGGAGATGTGACTATTTTCACACTTTTACCGCTGACGACAAATATTTGGATGTTTAGTTTCTTCTTTTAGATTAAATCTTGCAAGGAAGCTCTGAAATAAAATCCAATCTAAGTCCTGGAAACATTAAACACTGCCTCCTGTTCTCCCACAAAATGAATCCCTTTTTTAAAAAAAAAATAGTAAAAAATACATAACAACGGCCCTTTTCTGATAATTACAAATCCCTAGTATCCCTGGGATTATCACGGATTGTATTAAACTAACTGTAATTCTTGAATTTTACCCAATCATAATGTGCAAATTGTAGTTTTACCGCATATTTAGAGCACTTCTTCATCATTTAGAATCAACTCCCGACCTCTGATTTGGTTGATTGGTCCTGAGATAACGAGGAAACTGGCCACACCTGGACACGAAGCAGCTCATCAGCCAACCGCCCGGTCATTTAGAGGGGAAAGTCCTCCACAGAGCTCAAAATAAACACATTAACTGACAAACACATCCAGGAGAAGTTCATATAAAACAGTTTCCAACTAAATACTGAAGGACTTCACTCATCACTCTGATTTTAACACCACAACTCGCTCAGGTTTCTCCCTGTGATGCAAAACACCCCTAGAGGTAAGTAAGACGTCATATTATCTTTGTGTAATTTCCATCTTTATTGCACTCATTTGACATGGGCTTTACTAAATCAATATTTTATTTGTTAGAACAATAAATGCTATTTTCATCCAACTATTCAATCCTGGAATATACAGTGTGGACATAATTACTTTTTCAGACATTATTTGTGCAGTTTTATTCAACAAAAATATATTTAGACTGTAGATGAAGTCGCATATAAATAGATTTATGTAGCCGTATCATCAATTTGTGAGACGTTGTTGAGTAAAGCAACCCGAGATTCTAAAGAAAACGTTGAATTAGTCTTTGAAATAATCTGAATTGTAGAATTTAAAAACTTATTTGCCCCCCAAAAGAAGACCCAAATGCAACATCCAGTGCAATAAATGAGCACTAAAACATAGTAGCTGATCAAACTCGATGAACCTATAGGTTTGAGCCTGTAGAAAAGATGAGGATATGCATAAAAATGTCTATTTCCCAAATGGTTAAAGCAATATTCTTTATAAGCCTCTTAAATTTAAGCTGAAAATCTTGCTTTTATTCTTATTATTTTAAATTCACTGTGGACTACAGAGGCAAAACTGCAAAAATTGTGTCACTGTCCAATTATTTATAGATCTAGATCTAGCTATAAACTGTATAAATAAATAAATAAATGAATAAATATTAAAAGTAGTTTTTAACTTTTAAGTCACATATTTTCCCATTTTAGAAAATTACAGATTACGCAAAATGTTTTTTTCCCTTTTACATATAAACCTGACTGTACAGTGTAAAAAAAAAAGTTTTTAAGTGTTATTGTATGGATTTTCCTTGTTTTGTTAAATGACACATAATAATAATAATAATAATAATAATAATAATAATAATAATAATAATTTTAAAAATCTGTCCATATAGACCTACACTGTAACTGTAAAAATGAATTTAAAAAGTTTTTAACTTAAATTTGACAGATTTAAATTAATTTTTTTGTTAAATTACAGATAATACTGAATTAAATCTGTTCAAATACACATAGACATACACCATAACTGCAAAAATGAAAAATTTTAAAACAGTTTTTAACTTATATTTCACAGATTGTTTCTGTTTTGTTAAATTACAGACAATAATTAGTAAAATCTGTCAATAAATGCATAGAAACCTGACTGTACACTGTAAAAAAACAACAAAAAACTTTTATTTTATGTATTTTCCGTTTTGTTTAATTACAGATAATATTTAATGAAATCTGTCCAAATACACGTAGATGTACACTGTAAAAATGAAAGATTTTAAACAGTTTTTAACCTATATTTTACTTTTTCCCGAATTCTTTTTCTAAAATTAGATATATCCTTAGTGAAATCTGTCTAAATACATAAAAACCTACATCATAACTGTAAAAATTGTTTAAAATTTTTTTGTTAAATTACAGATAATACTTAGTGAAATATATCCAAATGCATATAGACCTGCACTGTAACCCCAAAAATGAAAATGTTTTAACAATTTTAAATTTATATTTTAGAATTTTTTTTGCTAATTACAAGTAACACCTAGTTAGATACATGTGGAGCTGACGGTACACTGTAGAAAAAAAATTAAGTTATACAAAAGTTGAGACAACTAGTAAAATTACAGGAATTACAGTATTACAGTATTTATTTGCATAATAAACTATAAAAACTGGCCGCAATTGTAAACTGTAAACATCTATATCAAAAATCTGTATTTTCATGAATGGAAATTTGTCTTACTGTATTTATATCTGCACAAAATATATTACTTTCACTGCATATTCATAGTTTACTGTTTTTGAAGGCTATATTATTCTATGTAACTAGCTGCCTGATTTTCTTTGTATTTCCCCACTAACTCCACCAGTAAAGTACTGAAAGTTGATTAGAAAATAGAGGGTCTTGAGAGTTTTGTTGTGTGGATACTGGCGTTGTTGCTATGCCGGTTTGCACACTGTGTTTTTGTGAGTGTGTTTAAAAGGGATCAGGTTGGGTGGGGTGCACAGGGTTGGATTACACAATGCAAAATCTGCCCTGAGGGGGTCTGACATGGTTTCATCCGCCTTCTCTCTGTCTTCCTGCTCTGCCGTTCGCTGGAAAAAGGAGGCCGCGCTCTCATATAATGTGTGTAGTGTGTCTGAGCGACAATAGTTTCTTTGCTGTAGCGTTCTGTGTGTGTTTGTGCGGAGATGTAACGAGGAGTTTCCCACAGTTTGTCCTCGAGCCACGTTCTGTCATCTCCACCTGAGTGTTTGCTCTGCTGCACTTCAAACCCTTCAGACGGCACAAAGTGAAATCAAACAGCTGGAGGCCGACAAACTTCACATGTTCTGTTTATTGTAGGTCTTTTGTATGCAGCAGGACGTCCCGTTACTGCAGGACAGCAAGTTTGCAGGCACAAATGGCAATTTGATTTTCCTTTTTCGGCTTTGCATAAAATCTACACATAAATGAACAGATTTCTGCGGAGAAACCTGTTTGTTCGGTTGTATTCTTTGATGTGGCGAAAAGAAGACGAAGAAACTGTGAAATTTGATGTAAAATATGCAGAAAAGCCACCTCTAACTCCTGAGATTCACCCAGCGAGTAAGTGATGGTTAAGAACTTGGCGTAACACAACAATGGAAACACCCACTCAGGGTGAATAAGGAAGGAAAGAGGGTGTAACATACATTTATCATCCAAAGATACTGCTATAATGTTCAGTAGTCGTCTTATTGATTAGCAGTGCATTGATATTTGGCATTCTGTAAACATCTCAGAGTTTCACTACTAACTTCTTCATGCACTAAAGCTTCCAATACAATCACTGTGTATCAAATGTATATAAACACAATAAGATGCATCAACAGAAAAGCTCATCAAATCTTTCACGCTCACTTTCACTCTTCACAGAAAAGCTTAAAGAAAAGATTTTTAGCTCAGTTGCTACAAGGGCGTTCTTCTCTAGTTTGGCTAGCAAATATATCATAATGGTTCATAACATGTTTTAAAAAAAAAATCTCTATAAAGCTTTTAAAATACACTCTGTGCAATATAACACAAAACTGCTATTTTATTTTGGCTAAGGCCACGAGGAATTTGGTATAAAATACATTAATTTCTGTTGCTAAAGATATAAATAACACATCTAAAAGACTATTTTTTAAAAAAAAACAAAAACCTAACAGGTCTGTGTGCCCTGTGTGGATGTGTGGGACCCTACAGCAGGGTCAGGTCCAGGTATGGAGCCCCGGGTTTGGTGACGAGAGCCGGGAGGGACATGAGAGGAGCTTCTCCTCCGCTGGACTGACCGATCAGACTGCTGCTCAGGAGAGAAACGGACTCGGCCGGACCCTGGAGGGGAGGAAGGGGAGGTAAGGAAGGGTGAGGATAACGGGGGGGAGACAGACAGACAGACAGACGGTTATTTTGGTGTAAAAGTGACAAAGAACAAAGCAGAGCCCTCACACCAGCAGCAGATGTTACCCATCACCTCCCAACCAGCCGGTATGAACCTCTACCATCCTATTAGACTACGACACCAACTGACCGCCAGCTCAGCTTCTTATTCTCTGCATTTAACAAGAAAAGGTGGAAGTCATCTGGCTGATCTAAATCACTTTTTTGTGCATAAATTATATTAAAACTACGCAAATTGATCCAGTGAATAGGATTTTCACAAATATCTATCTGCGGTCGCCGCACATTATTTAACATGACAATGAACCTTAGGACCATTACTTTTTGTATTGCAAGTTTTCTGACATTTCACATTTAAATATGAAATGCAGTACTGTATTATGCAAAAAACTAAAATTTGCATAAAGCTGGAAAACAGAAATCTACATGTTGAAGAGAGCCAGGTTAAAAAATGTTGTTTCATTCTGTTCACAGATTAGAACCAAAGGTCTCAATCAGAAAATACTAACAAAAGATTTACCATTAAAATACAAAAAAATTTTCTTTTCTAAAAATGTGTTTTTTACTCTTAAGTTCAAGTAATGAACTGTCATCATATGTCATGGATTTATGTAGCAATTACAGTTTTTTTTCTTTCTTTTGGGCTAACAATTTACCATTAAAGAAGACATAGAAATTCAAATGTCCATTTTATAATTGTATATTGACCATGACATAACAGAAAACTGCCTTGTTTATTTACCAGTAGATACACTATTTAAAAAAAATCTATATTTTTCACAATAGACACACAATTAAATAGTAGCAAATGTAATTTTTTAATTTAATATTTAAAATATTTACCAGTAAAATACATAACATGTCCTGTTATTGTTTGTTACTATTAATATTATTTTTTAAATTACTAATTTGCAGAAAATTCTATTTTTTCCAATACATTTTATGAAGTTACATTTTTAGATTTTGCTGTACATATATCATTAAATAACAGAAACTGTCCCTTGTTTCACTATGTGTATACAATTCAATAAAGATTTATCAATAAAATGCATAACATGTCCTTTTTCTTATTATAATTATTATTAATAGTATTTTTTTAAACTAGTAATAAGCAGAAAAATTTATTTTTTTAAATTCTGGGACAAAATTCAGGTAACGAGCTTTCAGTACATTTTCTAGATTTACATTTGTATTTTTTTTGCAGTAGGTATATTTTTTCCCTATGTGTATATAATAAAATAATAGAAAATGTCAATTTTTGTTCTAGATTTTTTAAAATTAAAGTCCTGGTAATGAGTTCCAAGTTCATTTACTGGTATTTTATGGATGTTTTTCTCAGAGTGTAGTTAGTAGGTCAGTTAGCTGGACATGACAACCGTTCCAGCTGACATTAGAGCTGATAAATACAGTTTCTCTTTTCATTCCTTGCACTTCTGCTGTTGTCTTTCTGCTTTTAGAAGCATAAAGGAAATGTGGAGATGCCGAGCAGCTGTTATGAGACACACCTTCCACTGTGTTTTGGCTTGTAGAGAAATCACCTCGACATTAATTACTAGTTATTGATGCTAAGCTAACGGTCAGTCGGCCCTCTCGGCTCTAACTTTTTTCACTTTCTTTAGAGGATAGAAATGCAGAAGTCATTATGAGACAAAGCGAGACTCCCCGTCCAAAAGAATCAAAACGAAAACCCAAGAAAAGCCCTATCAATCAATCAATCAAATACATCCCATATATGCAGAGGACAGTGGAGAATCCCCCGTCTACACAGAAAACTCTGGAGTTGAGCCCCCGGTGACCAAACAAGCCAAAGCTACAGTAGATCCCCCTCGCTGAGCGCTCAGCCAATCCTTACCTGCCACCCGCCTCAGACACCTTAAATACACACCCATTCTTTGGGCTGCGTAAGCAATGTCCTGGCCGGGTCGTGGGCGTGCACGGGCCCGTGGGCGTGCATGAGGGCATCCTCGGGAGCGTACTGTGGCATGAGGGAGGAGGGGAGGAACGACAAAAACACTGAGACACGTGAAGCCACAGACTCTAACCCTAACAGGCAGCAGGAGGGAACGTTATCTCAGAGTTGTCACATATTAAGGTCACATTTTTATCTCGTATCATCAGTCATCTGCGCCCTGAGATTCTTCAGCGTCTAAACGAGACTCGAGTTCCTCCGGTTCAAGTCGAAGCAGGCAGCAGATCGGTGTGACGGAGCAGGGAGAGTAGACAGGATAAACTAGTTTGATGGCCTCGGGGCAAACAGGGTGGATGCCTGACCGAACACACCCACAGCTGCAGCACATTTGAATACAGCATTCAGAAAAGCCTGTGAACTCTGGAGGCGCAGGACATTTGCGTGTATTGGGAAGCACATTAGTGGCATTTTTAGGCGTTTTCTCACCTGGTATCCCTGCATGGCGCTAATGAGGTCCTTGACCCCGTTGCCGTTGTAGGTCAGACCGGGCATTCGCACCAAACCGCCCGGGGAAGACAGCGAGGAGGGGGAGGGGAAGAAACCTAAGGTGGTGGGCGAGCCAGGTGGGCTGGAGAGACGAGAGAAAGAAGGTGGAGGAAGACTAAAAACATTGACAAACACAGCACAACCGGAGAGAGTCTTTAAAATCGTGATACTGGGAGTAGCGTTGGGTGTTGCCTTTAAGTGCTTTCTCAATGACATGCGGCTGACCGGGGAGAAAAGGAGGTCACGTCATGTTTACCGAGTTCTCTGATAACACAGTTTTTCAGTTATTAACTAACCTTGTCTGGCTATTTCAACCAAAGGCAAAGTGGTCCTCTTTTTATTTCTACCAGAGCACCTTGATTTTTGGTGCGAAAAGGTGCAATTATTGCAGCCTGAATTGTTACATTTGCAGCAGTTTTTTCCATAAATAAAAGTTCTTCGTGGCATTTTGTAGTAAAAGTCAACAGTTAGGACAAAGTTGAAGCTCTTGAGGACTACAGAACATGTTATGAAAAGGACATATTAGGCAAAGGAGTGTGTAAACAAGGAAAGAAGGAGTTGAAAAAAGAAAAATATATATAGGAAAGAACAGAAGACTTGGAAGGAAGTGTGGAGGTCAGAGATTAAGAGAGTTTGTAGGAAAGGAAAGAAGGTAGAGAAGAAACAGAATATAGAGAAGGTGGAAATACTGAAAGAAGTGTGGCGGTAGAGGAGATAAACAAGGGTAGGAATGAAAAGAAAGTGTGGAAAAAAAAACCAGGAAATATTTTGCCAATGATCCCCAAAACAGCTGTTGGGTTTGATTTTTCTCTACAACAAAAAAAATCGGCATAGTTCCAGTGTTTATCAGATCCAGAAACAGTAAAAATAGAAAAATTTGTCCAATTTTCAACTTTCTAGAAGTGTTTGAAGTACTCTTGTGTGACATGCTGGTCTGTCCAGAGAATTAACAAAATCTAAGCTTCAAATTGTAATATTTGTTCTACATGTACCATTTAAAAAATCCACAAAAAATTGTTTGCTTTAACCAGATTCTGCAAAAAAAAGTTAAAAATTCATAACTTTTCCTATGATTGGGAAACCAATAATGACGCAGCTGTGACCAACAGTCATGTGACAAATCAGGGACTTCTTGATTGAACTGCAGGCTGTGTAATTATGTAGTAGTGTAAAAAATGACAAGTTTGCAGAAGTTTTACAAATATCTATAATATATAGAGGCACTATATTTTCACAGCATTAGTAAGACACGTGGGAACCAGTGTTTGCATGTGCGGATTCCAAGTTTGGTTTTTTGGTGTGTTTTTAGAATATTCAAAGAAATTCAGATTTTTCCGTTTTACAATTTACAGCATTATAACAGTGTCATATTGCACACAGCACTATTTCTAGTTTACCTCCACATCTCATTTGCAGGTGCATGACTTTACACTGCAGTGAAAAATGAGCCCACGGTGAGTTAAAATGCCACAGGAGCAGAAAACGCCCACAAGCTGCTTAGAGTTTACAGGGTTAAACGGTTAAGTTGACTAATCCTCTCTAAGTTACCGTAATAATAGCTACGCAAACAGAAGGCTCAGAAAATCAAACGTGTGAACAATACCAGTTTAGTTTCTTCCTCACTTACTCAGCAGCTCAAAGCCATCAAGTAAACACTGTCTGACGGCATCGGTGTAGGTCGAGGAAGTCTGTTAATAACAGCCCTGGAGTGGTTCTTTTATACAGAATAGTTAGATTAGCACACTAAGAAGCTCCGCAAACGCCTCTAATTTGACAATTCATGTTTTCACGAGTGCAAGACAAGAAGACGCTCTCACAAAACAATACGGAGGTAACGAATAATTGTCTAAATGTGCCGCAGCACTGTTTAGCATAAATATGAATTTGAGAGGTGATCAAAAAGTTCTGAGACTGTTTGTGGAGCATCAGTTGTAGTGCAGTAACTTTCTTGAATCAGGAGACAACAACACTATCAGGACCAGTGATACAGATGCTTTGTAAATGCTTGCAGGTGTAAATCTGTAGTTTCCCCATGTAGCAGAGGAAAAGCATCAGACTTTGTGTGAGTTGGTAATCCAAACTTGGTGTTAGATCATCAGTGGTGACCAGAAGGGGTCTGCAGCTACCACCGATAGAAAAAAAACAACATTCTTTATGCTGGAAGAGGACGAGGTTTCCAAAACCAAACAATAAGCATAATAATAGTGGTTGCATACTGTGAATTTGACCCTAAAGATCAAAATTTTACTGGAATAAAAGTCACTAGAGGTTTTACTGTAACGCCTTGAGGTGTCTGAGGGATAATATTTGAAGAACTCCACCTAAACTGTTGCACAATGGTGGCAACACAACAATTATTCAGGTATTGTAGCCACAACAGCATCACCATCACTCTCCATTCACCCAACCCTACTAGATTTGGCTCCCTAAGACTTCTTTTTGGCCTTGAAATTTAAATTCAAGTTGCATTGTTGACACTTTGACAGTGTAGGAAACTCGGCGCTTATTGTTGAACATGTTTACAGAACAGGGCTTTCAGGGAGTGCTGCAGGAGCACTGGGAGCAGTGTATCGCTGTATAAATACACAAACTTAACAGGGATCATGGCAGTGCAGAGATTATGCAGGTGTTTTAGCCACGACAACACAATTGACACTGACAACTTTTAGCAAGATTTGGCTCTCTGTGACTTGCCTTCCCCTTTCCCAAAATAAAATTCAAGTTAAAGTGTTGATGTTTGGATATTTTAGGAAATTCAGCACTCATTGCAGACGGTGTTTGGCATGTTTACATAGCAGGACTTTCAGGGAGTGTTGCAGGAGCACTGGGAGAGGTGTATCGCTGCACAAACATACAACTTAATTCCGATTATACAGGCGTTTTGGCCACGACAACACAATTGTCACTTCCAACTTGCTAGACTTGACTCTGCAATCTCTTTCCCAAAATGTTATTTAAGTTGAAGTGTTGCTGTTCAGCATCACCATTGCAGATGGTGATGCGTTACAAGTGTTGCAGGAGCACTGGGAGCAGAGTATCACCGCACACGGAGACTATTTCAACAGGAACGGTGGCCACATTTAAATCAAGTATGGCTCTTGATTTTTATAGGTGAAGTTTTTGGATCACCCCTTGCAGTTTTACTAGATAAAATCATGCATTGTTCTTGCCATCTTGATAATATTCAGCTTATTATTAAATCATGGAAGAGAATTATTAACCGCAGTTTCTCTTCAGAGAAATGTGCCATCATGATAGGATCATATTAAGAGATTATACATAATAAAAAGTCCCTGAGGAGCTCTGTTACCTGGGGTAGTATGCTGTGTAGTTCATGTATAGCTGGGCGGAGGCGGGGTAGTAGGCGTGGCCTGGAGGCAGGGGGCGGGGGGTCAGTAACATCTGTCCAATGGGAGGGTAAAGGGCAGCAGCCTCGGTGGGCAGGACAGCTGGAGCAGGGGTGAAGGAGTAGGACGGTGGGGATAAACCTGCAGAGGACACCACAGAATACGACGCTGAAGATTAACAACCACACAAACAACAGCAGAAGCGCACACAGTCATGAAGTCTGGTCATTGTTTGTTTCTGAGAGAGGCGCTCATGCAAAATCGCAAACAATGACCAACATTAGAATTACTCAGCACCTGACACGTATGTTTGTGGGTGGTACATCACTTAGATCACTCGCGGGCAGTGTTGTTTCATTTGTCACCATGCGTGTAGTCAACTTTCAAACAGAGAACAAGCTTTTGATTGGCTCAGAAGTCAAGAGAATTAATCTCTGCTGCATTTACTGAAGTTCTACTGTCCCATGAGTATGAATTAACTCTCTGAACCCTGGCAGGTTTAAAAAGACAAGCCAAAATGACACCATTTACCAGAAAAATTCATCAAAATTTCAACTTTGTCACAGTTGGTGAGCATATCATGCATAACTTTAAATTTTGTCAGGCAAATTAACCACATCTAAGCGTCACCAAAATCACGTCATTAAAAAAACAGACAAAAATGAACTGTTTACTCTAGCCAGATTCTGTAAAAAATAAAAAATTTAAATGGAAAGCAATCACTGACTCAGTTACAACCAACAGTCAGGCAATGAAAATTAAGAGATTTTCAGCTGAACTGCAGTATGAAAGCAAATTAGACAGATTGAGAGCAAAATACAATAAATTTGAGCAACTAAATGAATGCAACATGGTTAAAAAAAAATGGGATACAGAGGAGCAAGTTGTTGGAAGATACATTCCATATGGTGAAATATCTTTCTAGAATTGATATGAAATCAGAAAAATCAAAGAAATTCAAATTTACATTTCGTTTTTTATGATTAATGGCATCATAACTGTGTCATGCTGCATGTCATAGTTGAGGTGTGTTCACAGAGATTCAGGATTTTTATATTGCAGTGAAAAATGAACGCAGAGTGAGGAAAAGTTGCCAGAAACTGCTTGGAGTTCAGAGGGTTAATGTCTTTGTAGTAGGTGGGTGTGACTATATTCTGTAGAAAAACAAGTTGAGGTAAGACCTGATTTATGTTGTATAATCTATGTTGCTGTAGGCTTACGAGTAGTTTTTTCCACTTGAACCCCTCCCCTTCCACACAGCGGGATTTTTGCTACAGACTTGGTGTGTTGATGGTATTTTTAACCATAGCTACATTTCATACATGTCCAGCTGTGAATCCCTTCTACTCATGAACATTTCATATCAGACTTTTCTTATTCGTGCCTCTTTTTTTTTTTGAAAATGGTGAAGAACTACAGACACAGAGAACAAAGCAAATCTACGCCCCAGCGTTCAGCTCTGCCCACCTCTCACACAGCTCCTGATTGGACAAGCAGAGGCGACGCACACACCTGAGGCGCGTCAGTCTACTGAGGCTAAATCCCACAACCACCACTACCCATCTGACAAGATTAGAGAGTTGTAAGCCACGTTGCCACATTGTTCGATGGTTGGGTCTCAAACTGTGCTGCTTACACTTTTCCAACCCTTTCAGATCTGTGAATTACCGAGGCAATGGTAAGGGAGGAGAATTAGGAGTAACAAACATGCCACTGAAGAAACGAACTACAGTGTTCAATCAGAATGTGTCGACACAGGTGGAATTGAAAGGTTTCTCAGGGCATGCAGGTGTGTAAATTTAACCACGCTAAATTACAAAAGAGGAACCACACACACCGACACAAACTCTCACACACACAGTTTTTAATCCTCCTGGTTAGACCAGATGCCCTCCGTCCTCCACAGGTTCTAGATTGGAGAGAAACCAGCAGCCCTGCCCCCCACGGCAGGAGCCCACCTACCCTGCAGTCCCGAAGCACCCCCAGCTCCCAGCAGCACTTACGTCTGGACTTACATGGCGGCGGGCTGAGCCCTGTCCCACTCCTGCTCCGGGTGTGTGTGTGTGTGTGCGTGTGTGACAGCGAGCCCCCCATCAGAACCAGGCCCATCTCCTCGGCGCTGCAGGGAAACACCTCCACGTAGCGGCTGTTGGCGCCGCGCTGGCTGGACATCATGTGTTTGTGCAGCCGCTGAGAGGCCTGCAGCGCCCGCTCGGCTGAGGTCATCTGGATGAAGCAGTCGCCCGATGGACGCCCCTGAAAAAGGACAAGAAAAACACACAGTTTAGAAGTGAAGTTACTCTGCAACTCCTGCACAGTTACGTCAGGAGTTGGTGGGTGTGTCGGTGCGGTTGCTGCATGTACCTGCTGGTTGAGGACCATGTGCACACCATGCGGTCTGACATCGTGTGTAAACTCGCCCAGGAAGGTGAGGATGTCCTCGATGCTCGCCGTGTATGGCAGCCCACGGAGCCTCAGGCAGTCCCTGACACCGCCAGGAGGGGGCAGGAGAGACATGGTGGGCAGCATGGACACCAGGGGGGCAGGGGCAACGGGGATCAGAGGGGCCGACGAGTACCGGTTCAGCACCTAAAACGCACAGTTTCGAATTACAGAGTCTGCCTCAAGCAAGAGAGGCAATCTAGTTTAGAAAAGCAGTTCCCCGCTTTCTCAGATCATTGCAGAAAAAATAATATATTCAAACACAGTTGTAACGGTTAAAATTCCCCAACTAAAACATATAATCTCCTTCCCAGCAGTAGCTTTGAAATGAATGTTGCCTTCATGAAAAATCTCCAAAATATCACCATTTGTCAGAGCAAGAAACAAAAAAATTATCCAAACCTACGCTCAAAATCATGACATTTAATCAAAATCTCTAATTTAACTTCTCATTTAAAAATTCGCAATAAACATAAACCAGTTCCAGTAGCACGATTCTGTAAAAAGGAAAAAATTCCGAGCTCCTGCATGCAACCATTAAGCTGTTAATGACTCTCCTGCAACTGACAGTCATGCAACAAAAATTCAGAGAGTTTTTGGCTGAACTGCAGGCTGTGTCTAAGTAGGAAAATGTACTGTATATCTCTTACATTAATATTGAGCAGTGTTATTAGTGTTTCAGTTATCAGTATGTGTGTAGCTCAGCATCTAACAAGCTTTTAATTGGCTTAAAAGTCAATTGAATTAACAGCTGTGAGTCTCTGTAGCATTTTATGCAGCTCTACTTTCCTATAAGTACGGAAATAAACCTGCGATTCATCAAATCCACTGGGAGGTTAAAAAGGCATGTTATGTTTATTTTCCCCCAAATTACACCATTTACGAGAGCCAAAAACCATAACAATAGAAACATTAATTGGATTTTTTAAAACCTTTTTACCGTTCTCAAACTAATCATTTACTGTCAGAGCTAAAAACTGTGACATTTCATCCAAATCACTTAGTTCTGCAAGTCTTGTTTAAAAAGTAGCCAAAATTAAACCCATTGCATTAACCACATTCTGTCAAAAAACTAAAATGACACAACCTCCAGAGTTATTTTTGAAGATATTAGTGATTCCACAGTGATCAATAGTCATGCCACAAAAATTCAAAATCTTATAGGCTGTGTTTACACAGATCAGAGAGGAGAGAAATATGGAAACAAATTAAATCCACCAGATCCACTGGGAGGTTTAAAAGGCATGTTAAATTTGAAAAATCACCAAAATTACACCATTTATCAGAGCCAAAACACATAAAAACTGAAAGATTAATTGGTTTTTTAAAACTTTTTTACCGTTCTCAAAGTAATCATTTACTACCCAAGTTTAAAATTGTGACATTTTGTCAAAATCACTTAATTCTACGCATCTCATTTTAAAAATTAACCAAAAATAAAGACGTTACATTAACCAGATTCTGTAAAAAAAACAAAAATTCTGCAATCTTTGATGCTTTTTTTGAAGATATTAGTGATTCTGCTGTGATCAACAGTCATGCCACAAAAATTCAAAGTGTTTCCAGAGATGATGCAGGACTTTATATTTTACAATGAAATATGAGTGACTAAAAAAGTGACACCCAGAGACATCTTGGAGTTCAGAGGGTTAACAGGCGTCTTGTGTGGGTCCACGTGGTGTTTAAATGCACTGCAATGTCATACAGGAGCTGGCTGGTTGCCAAACAGGACACCAGCATGTTTGCATTTCTGTGGACGACCAATAAAACTCCTCAGTGTGTCAAGCGTGAGCAAAGGCCTCTGCAGAGATACGTGTGCGGGTTGTAAAAAAAAAAGAGAAAGATAAGAAAATGAATCCTCATCTCACGAGAGACAGACAGAGCAGCAGAGGACAGATAGAGAGAAAGAAAGTACAAAAGAGAAGCTGGAATTACTGGAGGGAAATAAACCCTGCTGCAGTAATTCTGACGACTAACTGAGCAGATAAGAGACACACCTTCACGTTGTCACTCCTTACTGTGAGCCCACACAAAGAAACACAACTCCTAAAAACCCTCTTTGTCCTCAGAAGGATAAAAAACAGAGTTTTCAACTTCTCTGATCTTTGAGCTAATCATTTGTAACATTTGGTTCAGTTGAGAAAATGAACCAAAACTAAGCTTAAAAAGTTTGATATTTTAGCAAAAAATTGATTTTAAAAAAATCACCAAAATTATTCAAATTTTCCGTTTTCCTCTGGTCCTTGTACCAATCATGTGTGACATGCAGTTCAATTGGGAAAGTTAACAAAATGTAAGAATAAAAAGTTTGATATTCGAGCACAAAATCAATTTAAAAAAATATTCCATGAATCAGAGCAAGAAAACATCATCAGTTTTTCAATTTTCTTCTGATCCTTGAGCTAATAATTTGTAACATTTGGTTCAGTTGAGAAAATTAATCTAAGCTTAAAAAGTTTGATATCTGAGCAAAAAGAAAAAAATAAATTGCCAAAAATTATTCCAGTTTTCACTTTTCCTCTGCTCCTTGTACTAACCATGTGCGACATTAAGTTCGGTTGGGAAGATTAACCAAATATTTTTAAAAAGAAATACATTTAAAATTGCCTAAATTACTCCACATATCAGAGCAAGAAACCATGAAACCACAAAATATCATAAATTTTAAAATTTTCCTCTGGTCTTTGAACTAATCTTGTGTGAACCAGTTGAGAAAATGAACCAAATCTGAGCTTAAAATCAAGATATTTAATTAAAATTTACTTTATTCCACGTCTCATATAAAGATCCGCCAAAAAAAATCTGATTGCACTGGCAAGATTCTGTAAAAAATAAAAAATTCTGCCCTCCTTCATACAACTGTGAAGCCATGAGTGACTCAGCTGCAACCAACAGTCACCTCCCAAAAATTCAGACTTTCCAGGTGAACTTCTTTAACACATAATTTAACATTTTGTATATACGTACAGTACAGGGACTCACGGCCACATCCAGAGGAGCACCTCGACTTACCTGTTGTACTTCTGCTGCGGTGCTTTTAAACAGCTCGATATATCTCTTCCCCAGGATCTCCTTGTGTTTCCTCAGAGCGCACTGAGCGTGCTCCTCGCAGGCAAATAAAACGAAAGCGTCTCCGGTGGGTCGCCCGTCCGGGTAGCGGACAAACAGGATTCCGTCTTTCCCGCCACTGACCGGACACATCTCTTTAACGCCGTCCCCCGGACAGAAGAAGGCGAGGACCTGCTCGGGTGTGGCGGTGAAAGGGAGGCCTCGCATCCTGACGATGATCTGATCCTCACGGGACAGAAACATGGCAACCTCGTTGGAGGTACCTGACACAAGGACACAAACACACCTGATCAACCACAAGTTAACACACAAACCCTATCGTGAAGCTTTTTCTTGAGCATGTGATGGCTTCGAGTGCTTTCTCCGGTGCTGTTTGGGGAAAATATATGACTGACTTGTGTTTTTATCACATACAGTGGTGGAAAACCGTTTTGGGACACCCCATACATTTGCATGTATTGTATACTGCGTTGAGAATCACCCTTAGGTCTTCAAGTGCATCTTCTTTTAGTACAATCACATAACACTAAACATATCCTAAGAAAAGTCATTAAAAACTTAAAATTGATTGGTTCCATAAAAATAAGAAATTTTGAGTAGAATTTAGGTTTTTCTTGATAACAATAAACAAAAAAAAATTGTATTTGTTTGTGTCTGTCTAATGCAGCCACACCTTTTAAAGCACAAAAAGACTTTTCCACAACTATTTCATGATAATATTTGAGATTGTGTAAAATTTTAAGGGTGTCCGAAAACTTTTTCCCACCACTTTATCTGTTGTTTTTGTTTTATTTATTTATTTTTTTTACTGTGTATTAGATTTAGCCCTCAGAACCCCCAAACTTGCCAACAGGTTTGTAAAAATCACAAAATAACACCATTTATTAGAGTCACAAATTTTAAAAAACAGAAAAAATCCAAAAGTTTTTGCTCAAATTAGATATGAAATGCAATTATGGTGGGAAAACTAACCAAATTTCAGCTTAAAATCAGGATTATTTCATCAAAATAGCTTTATTCTGTGAATCTAATGTAAAGATTCTTCAAATATCAACAGTTTCCTCTGAGCAAAGTCTACCAAAAAACAAAACTTTGCACTCATTGGCACAACTGTGAAGTCCTTAGTGACTCAGCTATGACCAATAGTCACTTGACAAAAAAAATCTGGGACTTTTTGGTTGAACTCAGCTGAACTGCAGGCAGTGTATACATAGAGCAGTCACATAACAACTGTGGGAACTTGAAAAAAAAGTAATGCAATACAGTGCTGAATACTAAGTTCAGTATTGTTCTGCATGCTAAACTCAAACCTAATATCACTCCAATCCATAATGTCTGGCTTCGTCATTATGCTGATGACTATCGACTATACATACCTAATGTCCAATGTGACTCATCTTAAGTTGTATTTGGAATACTCAATAAAAAAATATGACATACGACATTTGGGTTACACACAGTCTCAAGCTAACCTTAACTTAAGTTATAAAAGTAATGTACCTCAGAAAGAGAAGGTCAAACCTTCTTTTTTGTCTCTATCCATGATATGATCTGTACATTCTTAACGTTTTCACCATATGAGAATATCAACTGTTGTAGAAAAGACAATTTTTCATATATGTATGTATGTATATATATATATATATATATATATATATATATATATATATATATATATATATATATATATATATATTCTGTATAAAAAAAATCTGTTAACCCTCAACTCCAAAAAAATTACATATATATTTTTAAAAAAAACAACAACAACAGAATATATCCCCTTTGCGCCCTACAAGTTGTGTCCTTTTCCACACCAGTGTTTGGAATGGCATCCCCATCTTCCAAGCATGATATCCTGATATTCTCAACCGGACTTCTGAATGAATGGCTGCATATATGTTGTTGCTTTTTTTTCTTTGATTTATGGCATTCTGACTGTGTGAAACACCACAAAAGAAAAGTTTGAGTTCTCTCTCTCTCTCTCCTTCTAGTCATGGTTGTTCTGTTTCCATAGAGGTGCAGGAGTGAAAAATGCGGTGAAAAATGAGTAAAAATATGACGGGAGCAAATAAAAGTTCAGGGTTAAAACATGAGCTGGATCATCCTAATATTAGCTGCCTTGTATTCTAATGCTCGGATGAGAATTTAAAGATGTTTGCTGCTTTTCACAAGTGTTGACTAGTTATTAATTGGCACAAACTCACAAATAACACTGAAATGACACTGAAATAGAAGTCTGTTTGGTAGACTGGATTATAGACTGTTATTTTTGGATGTATTTTGCTTTACATTTCAGAATTAATTGCTATTTACTTGTATTTAAACATAAAATAGGAGGATATCTGTTAGAAAAAGAAATGAATAGAGGCCGAATGATTGAATTTGTCCCTTTGTGACTTTGAGTGATTTAATCTGCGCGATGATGAATCTCAGCAACATGTAATGATGAGGTCCGTTTCCCTCGAGGCCCGCCTCATATGAGTAAAGTGTTTAATATGCAGATCAAATGACTCAGCTCTGACTTGCATCTCACTGACAAACTTGTTGCCCTCCTAAAAGGCCACGTTGCCATTAATAAACAAACCGACTCATATCCGCATCTCCCTCACAGACCTGGAGACACTCATCAAGGTGCTGAGAATTTTTCAGATGCTAAAAATCTCTTTTAGTAAATTCACCAACGTTCCCACAGGGTATCTCTCCGCTTCTGTCCGATTGAATTCAGGAGATTTAATCACTTTTCAAGCTTGTCTGGGCAGAAACCTCGACTCTGTATGAACCAGCTTGAAGCCTTGGGGCTAATTTATGCTTTCTGCGTCAGCGTGAGGAGGTGCAATGTAAATTTTGTCATCCACACAAGTGAACTGACTGCACATGTGCAAGAAAAACAAATTATTAATAGAGCTCTATTTGAATTAGTCACTGCAGGACATTGGAGGAGCTAAAATCTCCAGATATCCTGTGTTAGATGCAGCTCAGGAATAATCACATTAACACGGTGTTTCATTCCAATCTGTAACCAGCTGCTGTGTCCTTGTAAAAAGTGCAAAAAATCACAACATTTTAGTGTTTTTCTGTGTTTGATTTAAAGGGCAATGTGACTATTTGTTGCAATTGTAGTACAAGGAGTAAAACTTCTTTAGAATTGCTTTTTAAAACTCATTTTTATAGTCTTGCTCTAACAGGATGCCATCTTTGTATTGTGTATTAAGCTTCTAAGGTTAAAAAAGATAAACTATGTTTCTGCTTTGGTTATTTTTGCACTATTACAAGTAATCGCATCATCCCTGGGCAGGTACAAAAACCAGAAAACAATAAAAATTCTAATAAATAAAGCAATAAAATACACAGGGGGTTGTATTTTTTCTCACCTCCTGCTATCTTGAGGAAATCCTCTCCTGTTGCTTTATAAACCTGCAGTTAGACGGAAACAAAGGGCTTAATTAAGAGTCACTACAGGTGTAGCCGCAAAGAAAGACGGCAGAATAAATCAGATTAAGTCGTGATAATGTTTCTTAATTAGTAAGTGGCTGCAGACGGGTTACCTCTATGTATCTGTTGCCCATATGGTGTTTGTGTCTCTGCAGCGCCAAGTCTCGGTGTTCTTCACTGACAAAACGAACCAGAGCTTCTCCATTTCTTCTCCCCTGAGCATTGAGACACAACGCAGCTCCTCCTCTGTAAAAACAACACAACATATGGAGGGTTGAAGCACGTCTTTAGCTTCTAGTAGCAGCGAAATGAGAGAAAAACCTTTAAGTGAGGCTTTAAAGTACTTGGCGATGTTGAGGCCTCTGAAGAAGCGAGCGATGTCCTGGTCAGACGACTGCCACGGCAACCCTCTGGCTCTAATCACAGTGTTGTCGCACACTTTCTCCATCTTACTGCTGCAAAAACAGACGCACAAATCAATTAGAAAGAAGCTCATTTCAGATGCAGAAAACAAAACGAGTGTTTAGTACCAAGTGCCGCTCTCGAACTTCTCGCTGACTCTCTCCGGGTTGGAAAACGTGTGGTCTGAAATGGGAAAGTTGGGTTTTCAAATAAGATAAATGCCAAAACATGAAATTAACAAAATTAGGTTCTTTGTTATCAGCATGGCAGCTGTTTAAAGTCTTGGATTTATACGCTCAAAGTTTCATTATCAAATAATTGTTATCTTGATTAATTCATTCAACTCCAAGTAGGTTCTATTACATTTTTACTCACTGTAGGTTCATTTTTCTCTGCAATATAAAGTTCTGCACCTCTATTAAAACAAAATTGAAAGTTTTTGTTTTTAACAGCATGTATTTAGTGCTAATGGTTTTATCTTTCACATTTTTTGAATGAGACATGTTGAATTAAGTGATTTTTTTTTTTTTTTTAGTCACAATTTCAAACTTAGATTTCGTGTTTTTTTCCGAAAGAGCTTCACGTCACACATGATTAGTGTAAGAACCATTTGGAATGTAAAAGTCTGGAGATTTTTGTCTGTTTTCACAGTTTCTGGCTTTGGTAAGTGGTAAAATTTTGTTGATTTTTTTTCAAGATAACTTGCCTTATCAACTTGCTGATGGGTTTTTGGGTTCAGTGGGTTAATTGTTTCTTAACATTTCAAATTTTCCCAGATATGAAAGTGACATATTCAGCTGCTTTGTTTCGTCCATCTCAACAGAGGCTGACACCATCAAATATTTGTATTTTTTGCTAGAAAAAGGCAAAATTTCTCGTGAATATTTGTCAGTTTCTGCTTCAATCACCTAAATTATCAGCAGCAGCTCTCTTGGATCATGTTGGATCTGATAACTAATGTTTTACTCCTAGTCTAATTGTGTAAATTAACCATATACTCACTGAATGGATCAGAAAGCAGCGCGAGGACAACGCTGGCCATAAGCTGGACCTGCTGCACGGCGGCTTCTGCAGGCAACACGGCCGACGGATCCTCCGAGGCCGAAGGATCCCACATGTTGGACCCGTCGACAGGTAAACTGAGAGCTGAGGAGGAGGCCGTTCAGGAAAGGTAGTGCTGCTGCTCAGGTGTGTGAAAGGTAAAATGAAAAACGAAGGAAGAAAAAAAACAGAAGATAATGTTGGTTTTCCTGCAGCAGTGGGTGTGTGGCGTTTGCCGTGTTCGGCTAAACACACACACTCTTTCACCGAGGGCTTAGGAAGGTGCTGCCACTCTTTCCTTATTTGCATTTCAAAACCTTTAGCCCTGCAGCCAACACCCCGCCGCTTATTAACTTCGAATGTGTGCGTTGTTTTGCAGAAAAAAATAGTGATCAAAACTGGTAAAAACACACAAGTTAAGGCGTCGGTAGATGAGATAACAGTGTTAATAGAAATGTAAAGGATACACTCTGCCATGACGAGTGCATTCAGAGCCTTGAGGTCAGAAGTGGTGAAGTGTTTCTTGAACTCCTTCCGAAGGTCGAAGAAAGAGTAGAAACAGTCTGGGACCAGGATGTTCTGCAGAGAGAGGGGATTGGATAAGAGGATGTGAACAGGTGGCCCGTTACAGCTGCTGGTTTATTGCTCTGCTGTTTGCTTTTGCACTTTGAAGGCATGCGGGAGATTTTCATCAGCCTTTATGAGCACGGTATGTGCATGGGCGTGTGTCATTAGACAGGTTTTCAGGAGCGTTTGCCTCTCGTATCAATTTTCACCTGTAACATTACATTCGGTTGGCAGTGCAGTGCTGACACGACACTTCCCTTTGTGTGTGAATGTGAAGGTTCCTGCAGCGAACATCCGCCCTGGCTGCGAGGCGTTCACTCGCCCAGCAGCTCGCTCACCTTGCTCGCGGCTTCGGGGTGAATCACTTGGCGGATGTGAAGTTGCCCGTCGGTACACAAACACACCGACGTGCCCGCGCCCGCGCTGTTCACCTCGTTTGTCAGGTGTAGATGAAACTGTGAAAAGAGAACGTCAAGAAGAGGGGGGAGAAAAATGTCATGATCTTGCATCAGGCGTTTCAACCAGCATTATATTAACCCTCTGAACCCCAGAAAGCATCTTATATATTTTTTTTTTAAATCATCAGAATTACACCAATTATGAGAGGAAGAAAATGTAAAAGCAAAAAAAAATGTAGGATTTTCAACTTTCTGATGATCCTTGAACTAATCACTGTTTGACAACAGTTTTTTTAAAGTAAAATTTAACCAAATTGAAACTTGAAATTTGTAGTATTTCACCAAAATCATTTAATTCCACATGTCTTATTTAAAACTTTGCCAAAAATAAACCATTAGCACTAACCAGATTTTGTAAAAAACAAAAAATTTTGTTCTCCTTGGTGCAACCTTGAAGCCATTATTGACTCAGCTATGAAAAACAGCCATGTCACAAAAATTCATAGATTTTCAGCTGAACTACAGGCAGTGTTTACACAGAGCACTGAAGAAGACATGCATGGAAACAAATCAGAAATGTAAGTTGTAAAATATCTACAATAAAAAAATGTACAGCTGTCATATATTTTTCCAACATTGATAACCACCTGTGGGCACTTGCAAAAAGGTTGTACATGTTGATTCCAGGTTGTTTTTTATTTTTTGTAATGCAAATAATTAAAGAAATTCTACTTTCACTTTCACTTTTTGTCTTTGTATGACAACTGTATCATACTGCTCAGAAGAAATGTCTAGCTTTTCTCTCCTTCTAGTCATAGTTGTTATGTTTCCATAGAGGTGCAGGACTTTATATTGCAGTGAAAAATTAGCTCACAGTGACTAAAAATGGGACAGCAGCAGAAAGCGCCCATGAACTGCTTTCAGGGGTTCAGAGGGTTAACAATAAGTATGTAACAAAGGTGTAAAAAGTGTATTTTTCGTGACTTCTACATCATTTTTACCAGGGGTCAACCAAGGGCCGGATCTGATAATTAGCATTTTTTAAAATGATCAGTATCATTGTTATTTCAAACCTATTTCTTATAAAATAAATCAATTAAAAAATTTGTTGCTCCTGCAATGTCCCGCCCACAGCTCTATCTGATTGGCTACATGTCACAGGTAACAGCCAATCAATACTGTCGAGCGAATGTTGAAAAATTTCTTTGCAATTAAACATGAAAGACATAGTTTTGAGCCAGTTTTCTAAATTTTGACAGCAGGATTTTCACTTAAGCTACAAATATGTATCAGTTCCGAATATTGGTTATCGGCCTACTTGATTATCAATAATCAACATTGAAAAAACAACACATTGGTCGACCCCTATGTCACGTTAATTATGTAATAAAGGTTAAAAACAGTGTATTTGCAGTGACTGTAGAAGGATTATTACCAGGCTCAAAGCTGCGTCAACACTCGTCGTCGTGGAGACGCTGTCAGCTCCAGATCCGTTCTCCTCTTCCTCGTGCTCCTCCACCACATCCTCCTCCTCCTCCTCCTCCTCCTTCTTCTTCTCCGTCAGGTCTGTGAGGTCAGGCTTGATGAGGAGCTCATTCAGCTTGCCCAACTGGTTCACAGACCACAACAACAAGTTAGTCCTGAAGCAAATGGAAACTCACAGGCTTCAAAGGGCGAGAGCATCAACTGTTAGCGCCGCAACCAACGATTATCTTCACCGCAGACTTTTCTCTTGATTAGTTTTTTGGTCTATTAAATCTCGATCAGCGTTTCCCAAAGCGCAACATGACAAATGTCTTGTTTTGGCCACAACCCAAAGATCTTCAGTTTATTTGCATAGAGAAGGAAAGAAACCAGAAAATAATCACATTTTTGCTTTAAAAAAATCATTCAAATCAATTAATCGATGGGGAATAAGATGTTGTAGCACAGATTTTATACATGGAGTAACCAGTTTTTGGGTCATTTTGGAGGTTTTGGAAACACAACACTCAGAAATCATCACCTTTAAAGTTGATATATCAACATTATCACTGATCGCAGTTCACAAACAGTGACAGTACAAGGCTGCAGCTAATGATTATTCTCAGTGGTGATTAATTGATTAGTTGTTTGGTCTGTAAAATGTCAGAAAACTGTGAAAAATCTTGATGTGCGATTCCCAAAGCCAAAGTTAATGCCAAAAAGATTCAGTTTACCATCACAAAGGACGAAAGATACTAGAAAATATTCACATTTGAGAAGCTGTCATTGCACTATTCTGATTAAATTACTTTAAACTGATTATCAAATAGTTGCCGATTAATCGATTGATCGTCGCTGCTCTAATCTGAGGTGTGTAAATCTGCTGGTTTCTCAGCTGTTATGACAGTAAAATTATCTTTGGATTACTGGTGAGGAAAAATTAACATTTTTTTCCAGTTTTCTGACATTTTATAAACCAACACATTCACCATACAGTCAAGAAAATAGCTGTTTGAAACGAAACTAACCAAAAGATCTCAAGTTTACTGACATAGAGAACAAAAGAAACCAGAAAATATTCACATTTAAGAAGATTTAATCAGAAAATTTAGATTTATTTGCTCCAAATATTACCTAAGCTGATAAATCACTTATCAAAAATAGTTGATGATTAATTTAATAGTTGGCAACTAATCGATTAATCATCACAGCTCTTGACTCAGGTGTGTAACTCTGCTAGTTACCTAATAGTTACTATAGAGGAACAGATTATGTTTGGATTTCTGGTGGGAAAAAATGCAACTAGAAGCCAAAATGAACTTTTTTTTGATGATTTTCTGACAGTTTAAAAACTAATAGAAGTTGACTGTCATAGAGGAGGGAAAAACAAGAAAATATTCAAATTTAAGAAGCTGTAATTGGAGAATTTGGACTTTTCTTGCTTTACATTTTACTCAAGCCGATGAGTGAGAATGACAACTAATCGATTAATCATTGCAGCTCCCTTCTCAGGTGTGTAAATTTGCTGGTTTGTCAGTTGTTACATAGCAAGTTGGTTATCTTGCACGTGGAAAAAAAGCTACTTCAAGACAAAATTTACTTCTTTCACCCCGTTTTTCTGATATTATTTAGAGAAACATAATTAATTTTAATCAAGGAAATAACTGTTGAACATGTTCAGTTTACTGCCATAGAGGAGGAAAGAAACCAGAAAACATTCACATTGAAGAAGCTGTAATCTGAGGATTTTGACTGGTTTCCCTTTCTAAAGATTACCCAACTTTTAAGCGATTAATAGTTGGAGCTCTAATTAAACACCTGTAAAATCCACGTTTATTACACACTAATGAGCAACTACAGCTGGAATCTGTTTAAACGGCTCACAATAAGCTGGAAAATACTGAATAACTGAGTTCATCTTCGACTGAAAGGTGCTTCTAGAGGCAAAAAAGCCACAAAAACTCACCGGGTTCACCTGTTTCTTTCATAAAGGTGTGAACATGATGTGTAAGTGTTTGCATTTCAGGTTGCACTCCCACTTACCTGGCCACTCTTTTCACTTCCTGCATTAAAAAAATCCTATTAAAACCAACCAGAATTGAACTTTTTCTAACCTTTTTGTTCTTCACGTCCACGAGCTGCCACACCAGGCGCACGAGCTCCTTCTCGTCGGAGCCCAGCAGCTCTCCGCTCGCGCCAGATGTGGCGGCGAGCAGCACCGCCAGGTAATCTACCTGCGCCGTCATCCGAGCACCGAGAGCCGCGCGGACCGCACACAACTACCGGACAGCGGCGGGAGACACGAGGCGGGAGGGGCCGCAGGTAGGAAACACCTTCACCGGGACACCTGAGCGCGAAGGTGAGCTCCGTAAATCCGAGTTTTTGTCGTCGCGTGCGGGCGGATTTTCGTCGTCTACGTGAAGCCTCCCGCAGTCACCATCTCGGAATAATGGCTGAACGCTCCCCGTTTTTGTACGGAGTCTACCTGCGCGGACCACGTGACCCTCTACCTGCCCCCTTCCTCTTTCAGGTGGCTCAGACGTTAGGACGTGGCAGCGCATGGAGGACACTAATAGTAGTGCTAATTCTCTGCTTTTTCAACGTTTTTATGTTTTTATGTACGTGTTTATGTGTTTCTTTTGGGGTTTTGAAGTCCTTTTCGAGGCCTTTTTTCCCTGCAATTCTGTTTATAATAAAATGCAGAATTCAATGCATAAACATACCTGGCACCTAATTCACCTTTAATTCAATATCAAATTAATGCATAAATTATTAAATATTTCCATGAAATACATACACGACTATGAAATACACCCTGAAAATAGGTGAATGTATCACCAGAAAGTAAAAGTCTATCAAAATAAGCATTTTTTTAAAAATAAAAATGTATTCAGGTAATTATGACATTTATTTATATATTAACAATTTCGTTTATTAATTTCGTGATTCATTTCATAGCCATATTTAGTTATTTCATATGATTAATTATCTATTTATATTATTATTTGTGAGAAAAAAAAACCTACTTTATATTTTGTCTTAAAATACAAAAAGCAGCACCATTAAATTCACACCAAAATATTGCTGGGATTCAACAAAACATAACAAAGCGACAAAAAAAAACTGTCGTTTTCCGTATTTACACAATAAATACATGTAAGGTGATATAATACATATAATACACGATATATAAATTAACTCGTATATTTTTACGATTGTTAATTAATACCACAGCGATAAAACAGAAGAAAAAGACAAAGGAGAATAGTGATGAGAATAATAATTCCTGTTATTATGAATCAGAATCAGCTTTAATGGGCAAGTACGTACACAACATACAAAGAATTTGGTTTCGGCTGTTGATGTCACTCTAGGAATAAGGAAAGAGAATAACAAAAAGAGAAGCTATAGAAAGAAGAACGGGAAAAAATAGTAGTCGTAAAAATAAATATAACACAATATATACCGATATTTACAAGCTAGAAAGGAACACCAACAAGAAATAATAATACTTCAACATTGTAATTTTTTTAAAGTAAATTTCTTCGTTTATGTTTACAGATCTCTATGTAATAACATAAATAATTATTTTTTTAATAGATGTTTTCATATTTGTTCGTGTTTTCTGTCTCCCCTCCCCGATTGGTTGACTTCACCCGGAAGTTTTCGCCAACCCGGAAGGTTACCCCTGGCCCGGCTAGCAGCAGCGGGATGGCGGGGGACACTTCAACGGAGCTTCTTTTTCTGGATACGTTTAAGCACCAGAGCGCAGAGGTGATATTTCTGACGCCCTGACAAGCGTTTGCGTGTTCACCTCAGAACTGCCTGCCTTCAAAACTCACACCGTTTGTTTTTGGGAGTTTTGGAGGATGATGCTCAACTTCCAAGCTAACCATGCTAGCAGGGCTAACATTAGCAGTTGGTTAATAATATCGCTGCAGCTCACAGCTTTCATTTCACTGCACACAGGCCTGTTTTTACATACAAGTATCACAAATATGCTCGTTAAAGGTTATTCAACTCAAATAATCACATAACTCCACCCAGCTGCTTCCCGTTGCATCCTTGTACGGTTTGTTTGCTAGTTAGCCAGGTGGCTAATGCTAACTTTTACCTGGCCATGTTTACTTCGCAACCGGCAAAAAAGTGAATGTTCTGCTCTGTAGTGTTAGTTGCTGTTAAACGCAATATATTAAATTAATGTTATTTAGTGTAATTGTATCACTACTAATGATTTGTGCATTTCAGTTGACCAACGTGGATGTGGTGCGGTTTCCTTGCGGGGTGCTGATCACAGAGGTGCGGGTCATTCCTCCAGGGATCAAGGCTCACAGCAACCTGCCTGACAGCAGAGCGTTTGGGTGAGAACTGTAAAGGCACTCAGTGACACATACACACTCATCTAATGACATCGTTGACACTCCCAGCTAAATCTAAAGCATTTTAACCTAACAGTCCTGCAGTAAATCCTAGAAGTATGAATGTTACTGTAGACTTTTTCAGACACTGGATGACTACTATTCCTGGAAAACCTGTTAAAGTGACATCATTCCATCACACAGATATAGGTCAACTTGTAGCAGGATTAGACAATACAACAAATGATGTGTAATGCATTATAATCTGCTAATAAACAACAAGTCAATGGCAGCAAACTGTTCAAATAACTAACCTAGTTTATTCATGATTCTGACCTGTTAGAAATTCTGTTCATGTGTGATGGTAATCAAACTGGACCTCAAGTCAGCTGCTATGTAAGAAATGATCTCTGTGTGGAATGCTCACCTGCCTGAGGTTGAGAAAAGTCAACAGTGGGACCTGCTGTTAGATCCTAATCCATCTTGTCTCCCATGTTAGGGATCACTTAAAATTATAAGCAATTAATAAAATTAGCGCTCTGTCTTTGGAGATGCTGAAATGGATCCTGCTGCTGTCTGATGCAGCCAGTACTTAATAAAATCAGAGGAAAGATTCCCATAAACAGCTGGAAGCAGCAAACTAAACTTCAGCTTCGAGTAATGTTGTGTCAAAAGCTGAATTACATTTAGATTTACTTCTTGTGACAGAATGTGTGTTCACCACAGTTTTGTTTTTATTGAAAATTCAGTTTGTAATAGTTGTGAAACTGCAGAGCAGAGTGAATGATGTTAAAGATGTTTTGTGATTTTTGGTAGCAAATTGTGTCTTTTGCTCTCTGTGGTGTTTTTTTTTAAATCAATACTGTTGCTGAAAGAAATGTTGAAGTAAATTGTGTCATGCTTAGAGCTGTTTCATATGTGAAGTTGTTGTACTGAATGCAGTTCAGGATGCATCAGTCCGATACTGAATCACTGCTGAACTTGATACTGACCTCATTAAGCCGACTGGGTGTTGATCAGTTGTTTCACAATAGGTGGAGTTTCGCGGTTATGAGTCATTACGGAATCCAGCATTTTTATTAATTAGTTCATTGTTGCATTCATTTAATAATCCCAGACTGCTGAGTTTGTTTTCAGCACTACAGCATTCCCTGGCTTCATGTTACTTAAAATAAACCACACAGTCAGTATGCACATTTTAAAATTAGGAAATGATGAGCTTGTGTATCTGATTGTTCCTCCAGCAGCACATATCAGCCGTCAGAATTGTACTGGGGGAGTATAAGATGGATAGCTTTGTTCTGAGTTGAGGGAAATCCTAAACGTTCTTGCCTATGATACATCGCCTCTGGGGATGTTTGTTTGCTAAAGATACCGGAGATGTATGTGTGCATACAGGAAGTAGAGGGGCCTGTGTGAATGAAGATGCGAGCGAGTTTGACACCTGAGCTTCATTGTTGAGCAGGTCCCGATTCCCACTGAGCCTGTTGAGTAATGTGTGATGTAATTTAACTACATGAATGGACTCAAGAATGCAGAGACTTCTTTGTGCAGAGATGGACGACTTGGATAAAGTCCTCTGCAATGTATATCATTTTATATGGAAGTATTGATAAATGTTCTGATAAAGGACATTTTCCAGAAATCACTTGAAAAACTGGCCTTGAGTATTGTTTTGCTGACAGTTCTGCCATAAAATCTATTTTTATTATGCCTGCAATGTTATATTAACCTATGTCATTTAGGTTTTAATCAAATTACATGTTTCAGTATTGAGATGACAAGTAGTGGTGATGGTGTTTCTTATACTAACAAACAGAGAGGACAAAGCTCGTCCAGTACAAAACCTGCTTTGTCTATGACATCAGTAATAAACATATAATTGAATTTTCAGTCATGTCAACAGTACTTGAACTCTCTTACCTACTTATAGTTAGATTTTAGGAGCACCCTTGTATGAACACGTTGAACTCTAAATAGTGTCTGATTTTGTTGAAATATCACAATTTTAAGCTTTAATTTGGTCAATTCTCCTGATTGAACTGCACGTTGTATATAATTAGTTGTAGGACCGTCTGAAAATTGAAAATGAGATGATTCTTGCTGTGTTTCCAGTTTCCTGCTCTGTTAAATGTTGTACTTTAGGGGATTTTTTTAAGGATAACATGCATTTTAAAGCTGTCGACAGGTTTTGGGATTCAGGGTATTAAATGAGCATTAAATTGTGCAGTTGTACCAAATAACATGAGTGTGTATTAATACGCTGCACTCTTACGTTGACGTGTAACTTATTCTGATTGTCTCATTACTGTTCTGTGTGTTTCTGTGCTTCCAGGGAGACTTCTCCTCACGCCTTCCAGTTGGAGCTATTCTTCAATAATGTCACCAAACCCAACAACCCCACCTTCCACAGGCTGGGCAGGTCAGAATTATTTTCACTCGTTTCCTTTCTTTAAACCTCTGTGTCTCCTCTCCATTTTTCTTGGTGAGATCCTAAAAGTGCTTAAGATACAGAAGTCTGTCTCACCTGTAGAACCAGCCACAGTAGCATCTAAGACCTGTTCTCATTGGCCTGGCGTACACCCACCCATGTTCAGGTGTCTTTGTTCCCAATGCCGGCTAACTGGTCTCTCCTGAAACCCAACCCCACCCATAATGTAGCTGAAAGTGACACAAAAACATCGAGGTCTTGGTGAAATGGAGGAGTCGTGGAATGTTTGAGTCAAGCATTTTTA
This sequence comes from Amphiprion clarkii, assembly GCA_027123335.1. Classification (NCBI taxonomy): domain Eukaryota; kingdom Metazoa; phylum Chordata; class Actinopteri; family Pomacentridae; genus Amphiprion; species Amphiprion clarkii. The sequence goes on from CM049573.1 coordinate 4,999,818, forward strand.
TTCTCACCTCATAATAGCAGAGGTGTGCACAGTAGCACCAGAGCGTAAACTTGTATTTAGAGGAGCCCATTGTGTCAGAGTTATTGAAATCTGCAAATATGACACACCCGAGTTATTATCTCTGCTGGGAAAGTTGGGAGGAGATTTGTCTAGCCTGTGTGATGACTGCTGAAATATCCTTCAAATGGTATAAACAGATGTGACCTAAACATTTTTCTTACTCAGATTGCCATAATAAAACTTAAAAGTTTATGTATTCGTTGTACGGGATGGTTTTTTTTGCCGTTTATTTGCGTTCATGGCATTTTGCATTCTTGTGGCAGAAAATATAACATCGGACGTCAAATTAGAGGACATCACAATTAAATTAATTGTAATTAACACCTACATGACTGTTGGTTACACCTGAGTCTCTAATGACTTAATGGTTGCACAAGGAGGCCAGATTATTATTATTTTTTTTTTTTTACAGAATCTGTTTAGTGCAAATGGTTAATTTTTGATGATTTATAAAATATGTGTATTTATACTAAATTGATTTTGTCAGATATCACGATTTACAGCTTAGTTTTAACAACCTCTACATAAATAGGCACCTTTCAGACAATTGCACATCAACTCTACAAAGATGTTTCACCATGCTGAATGTATCTTCCAACAACTCGCTCCTCTATTTACTGTTTTGGAGCCATGCTGCATTTATTTTATTGATTCAATATGTTTTATTTTCTTCTCTGCCTGCAGTTCAGCTAAAGAAAATGCAGAATCTTTGCCATGTGATTTCTCTAGTTTAACAGAATTTTTTGTTTTTAGAGAATCTCTTTTGTGCAAATACATTATTTTTGGCGTATTTTTTAAAATGAGAAATGTAAAATTCAGTAATTTTGATGAAATACAACAGTCTGGATTTAGCTGTTTTTCTTGACAGAGTTGCACATGTCAGACGGTTGTTAAAGGACAGCTGGGAAGCTGGAAAACCAATGATTCCCTCTGTTTTTACAGTTTCTGGCACTCTTGTTTTTTCAAGATAGCATGTTTTTGGGGTTCAGCGGGTTAATTGTGTATTGGATAAGATCTCAGATGAAAGGAACACCCTTAGGTGCCTTGTTTTGTCATAGCAACAAGACAGACTAAAAAACTGTGGGTATCTTGGCTTGACAAATGACATACACAATTAATACATCATCAGAACGGCTCTTTACTATCCCGAATTGTCATTAGCGAATCTCTTGAAGTTGTCCTGAATTTCACATGAACTCTCTAATTTTATGGTTTCTGGCTCTGATGAATAATCTAATTATGGTCATTTCTTTTCAAGCTAACATGCCTTTCAAACCTGTTGGGTTTTTTGGCATTTAGAAGGTTCTTTCACAAGAAAAAGAATAATTTTGAGCCCTTCACAGGTCCTGACTTGCACATTGGAACCAGTGACGTAGACTTCTACTGGTGTTTTTTTAAACGGGGGGTTTATGTGCTTTGTTAGACAGACAGAGGGAGTTCTTTTTTTTTTTTTCCATAATTACACCGCAATTATGTGATAAAGTGGTTTATCTCAGACTAACAGATAGTAGCTAACCTCACATGCTATTTTCTAAAAATAACAAAAATGCTCAAATACAGGATTATTTCAGCTTCGGTGGGTTTGTATTTGCTGTGTTGTTTTAATCCGTCCTGTCTTGCTTTCTGCCCACAGTCTGGAGTACGATGAGAACAAGTCCATCGTGTTCAGACCCAGCGGGAAGGTAAACAGCTGTTAACAAACTAGATGATTGTTGTTTTTTCCTGTTGATTTGTGAATAACTGAGTCGGTTCCTGTGTGCAGGTGAACACAGACGGCCTGGTGCTGCGCGGCTGGTACACCAGTCTGACGGTGGCAGTTTATGGGACAGCAGAGCGTTCGCACGGACACGACCAGGACTCGCCGCCTCCTCCTCCACCTCCACCTCCTCAGCAGCCGAGTGGGCTCAAGAGGATCGTTAAACAGGGTGGGCAACGTCAAGATGGAACTTCACACCGGCTTCCTGAACGCGGAACCTCCTCCGAACAGGACAGCTCGTCTTTTCCTAGTTTCTAAAATCCTAAATCTGTTGCTGTCAATGTTTGTGTTTTTAAGATTGGGAGAAAGATGACCACTACAACGGCAGCCCACCCAGACCAGCACCCAGAGGGCCTCGTACTCCACCTGGACCTCCACCTCCAGATGATGATGAGGAGGAGCAGGTCCCAATGACGGGTCAGAACCGGACTTCTGTTTGATGCTTAACCCTGTTCAGCAATGACAGTGATGCTGCTGCTAGGTCGATAATCTCCCACTTATTAAATATGAAATTGGTGATTTATGGTGATTAATTTTCAAAGTTGGAGAGAAAATTCTGCACCAATCACACTACAGTTGTTTTCTTCAGTGTCGCTATAAATTACAGTATTTTTAAAGTTGCATTTATTCAGATTTTATTTTAAATAATTTTCACTATGACAGGTTACGTATCCTGAATAAGTCTCTGTATTCTGATTTTCAAAGAGTACCAAAATTAATGAAAACACGCGTCTTCTAGCCATTGAAGAAAACATATTAAGACTCCGAACCCTGTGCATTTTGTTTTTTTAATATAAAGTCCTGCACCTCTATTTATACAGCATAACCATTGCTAGAAGTAGACACAACTTAACAAAAATGTAGACACACATAGTAAAAATGGAAAAACCTTCCTCACCAGTGTAAACAATTAAAACTACAAAATAAGAAAAAAACAATCAGATAGATAAATAAAAACAATAACAACTAAAATCACGTAGTGGATAAAATTTAACAGAGAAGAACGATATAAAATGTGTGTACTGTACATGATGGAGATCATTTTAGATAGATCACAACAGGTTATTGTAATCACTAAAAACTGCAGCAGGTTAACATACTTTTCATATTAATACGTATTGAATCCTTTCCGAACCTTGTGCCTTCATGTTGTCGTTTCTGCAGTGGGCGTGATCAAAGACGAGGCGTGCGAAGGCCGTGACGACTACCTGGAAGCAGTTTCACCGGAAAGATCGCTGCCGGCCGACGAAACCTACTCAGACGCCGAACAGGAGGAAGAGGGCGATGAGGAGGAGGAAGAGGAGGAGCAGGAGGAGGAAGAAGACGCCCGGACGGAGGGCAGCGCACCGGAGGAGGAGGAAGAAGAAGAGGAGGAGGAGGATGAGGGTGAGGACGAGGAAGAGGAGATGGAGGAAGGTAGGGGAGTTCTTATGTGAGAGTAGGGCAGTCTGCTATCCCAAATGGACTCTCGGCCCTGAAGCATAGTAGAACGTGGCGGGACGTCGCCGGGGGCCACAGCGTCCATTTGGGACTGAGTTGGAGAGAGTGTGTGCTCTGGCATGCTGCGTCCATCTACAACCGCTGGATGCCGCAGACAGAAGGCTTATGTTTAACCTCCATAAGCTGCCGTGTGGAGCTCGACCTGGTGGCTGAGTGTGCGCCGTGGTCACGCCGTGCATGCCCACCTAACCCTGCATGTTTGGAGTGATGCTGCCATGTGGGGTCTGTGAGTGTCTGTGTTCGAGAAAAAGGGACTTTTTAGTTGTGGCTGGCCTCCTCATTCTCACTCATTTTCACACACATTCTGATGGAACAGTTGCTGGGTCAGTCTGTGTCAGTTAAGTTGAGAGATAAGATGTCCCTGTATTGATCCCACAGTGGGGAAATTTGCAGTGTTACAGCAGCAGAGACAGTGCAAACATTTATTATGTATAAAATAAAAGTAGATTAATATATATATATATATAGCCATGCCCGAAATTATTCATACCTATAGGAAATTTTGGCTTCAAGTTACTTTTATTCAACCGAGTTTTTTTTTTTTTTTTTTTTTTTCTTTGATTGGAGACACAGGTGTTTCCCAAAAGATAATACGATGATGTACAAGAGGCATGATTGTGGAAAAAAATATTTCTCAGCTTTTATTTACATTTAAAAGTCACTTTAAGTCAAAATTTGCTAGGGGTATGAATAAATTTGGTAGTGTATGCCACTGCATAGGAGGCGTTTTGGAAGATTTTGTAAATTGCAGCATCAGAAAACAACCTGTTACAGTTTCTCATAATGGCGTCAGTCTCCCTCTATGCCACCTACTACAACAAGTAAATTAAAAGAATAAGAAACGCTGAGATGTGATTAAACATGATGCATTTATGGTAAAGAGTGCAGCCAAAAAAATTACTTCAAACAGAGGATTTACAGTCCGAGCAGTTTTTGAACGATAGTGATGTTGCTGCCCTGTCTAAGATTATGTTAAATTCAGGGCATGTGAAAGTAGTGATCAAAAATTCTCCTCACTCTCACACTCAATCTCACTCAAATTTCACTCCACACTAATCCCTCACTGTTCACTCCAGGAGAAGAACAAAGCTGCACACGCACTGTATCTTCATCTTAGCTTTAACTTTAACCAGTACAAATTAAACTGGAGATCACCAGAGTTCTTTAGTTCTTTCTCACATTGTGCACTGAGCTAATGATGTGAGCGATACCAAAACGAAATTGGAGCAGGACGATTATTGAAAAAAACGCCGTCTTTTTCAGTAATTCGCTTTTAACTCTGTCCAAAATTCGCTCACATGCTCTTTCAGTCTTCACAAATGTGTCTACTGGGGCCAGAATCTAAGTTCTATGAAACATTTTGACTGAATTGTGAGAATTTCCTTTTTTCTCTCCCGCGCTTTTTGAAATTCTTCAATTTAGTTGTTTTTAAAGTCTGAGTCGAGTCATTTTGAGGGTTCAGTTTTATCCGAAATAAAACTCCCAGAGCCTTGAAATTTTGTGAGAACACAGATAAAATGTTTCCAGCAGATCTGAAGGATTAAATGGTTCCATGAGATGGTAGAAGTGCAAAAAATCAAATGAAGGTGATAGAAACCTTGGAAAATTCCTGTGTGCAAATGTATAGAAATAGAATATATAGATGTATTCTTGTTTTTCATTACAGGCTTTTTTGGGTACTTGTTTCATTGTTTTATCCATCAGTTTTTAAAGATTTGGCTGCTGCTGGAGCTGATCCATTTTCTGAATCTGCCAGAAACACCAAATTTCATGGCTGTGGGAGTTATATTTCTTTAGATAATGAACCCTTAAAGCAGCAAAAACATTCAAAATTCTTAAAATTCTGCCAAAATATTTTACAGAACTTAGTTTGGGCCCCAAATAACAAAAACATAAACTCTGATTCACAAATTGTGAGACGGTGGAGCAGCACCGCTATCTAAAATGACACCGACTGACCCAGCCAATGTTTGAAGCGTTTTAATTATTTAGTTGATAAATTTTGCCAAATCTTTCCTCCGCTCCACTAGGTGATGATGGTTATGAGCAGATTTCCAGCGATGAGGACGACCTGGACAACGGTAGCTTCAAGCTGCCCTCCTTCGACATGGACTACACTCCTGAGGACCTCGCGTCCGTCCCCCCTGTCCAGTACGACCCGTATGAACGAGAACTCAGACCCCTGCTCTACTTCACTCCTCCATACAAGACTCGCTTCGACACCCAGTTTGAGAAGGCCACCGTGGACGAGCCCAGGGACGCTGGCGGAACAGAAGGAGCAGCGGTTTCAGAGGAGGCTGAGGCTGTTACTCACCTGAAAGAACTGCTGGCTAGTATCGGCGACGACAGAGACGCTCGCTGGGTCACTGCACTGGAAGAAGCACCTGGACTCCTGACCAAAGGGTTGGCTTATTTATTGAAGCAGGGAGAGGCAGAGATGGAGGACCATGTTAAAGTTTTAGTGCAGTGGACTCTCCAGGCTCTCAGTATGGAGGTAGCTCTCACTCAGCCCATCGCTCTAAACCTCAGGCAGCTAAAAGCCGGTGCAAAGTTGGCTTCATACCTGGCAGAGTGTCCACAGGGCCTCACGGTGCTGCTGCGTGAGGGGGCCCTGAGTGTGCTGCTGGAGCTGCTCCATGCAGACCACGTTTCCTCCACGCTGAAGCTGAGTATCCTGAGAGCTTTGGACGCTCTGATCAGTGCTCCTGCTGGAGTGGAGGCTTTCCTGCATGTAGGAGATTCAGAGAAGAGCGGCTATCAGGTTAGCAACATGAAGTTTTTCGACATACGTTTGTCTGTCCGTCTGTTATTCCATCTGTGGGCAACATTACTCAAAAACGGAATAACGGATTCGGCAAAAATGACACAAGGACCAAGCAATTTGATTTTGGCAGTGATGCGGCTTATAGTCTGGATCCACGGATTTATTAAAGATTTCTGTATCTTTGCGGGATAGCAGCACAGCGTCACTGTAACTATGACAACAAGCAAACAGTACGTCAGCTGCCTGCTGACGATCACATGATTGTGATCCTACTACAGATCGACTGCTGCAGACTTATCAGGATATATCCATCAGAAATGATACAACTGAGCAGCCTTGGCGGAGTACTGCGCCCTCTGAGTGCTTTGCTTCTTTAAAAATGACAAAATTGCACCATTTGTCAATGACAGAAACTATAAAAACAATAAAAAAGCTTGCTGTTTTTTTAGCATTGTGATGGTCCTTGAATTAATCATGTGTGACCGTCAGAAAAAATACCTAAATCTAAGCTTTATTGAAATGTTTCTGTATTCTACCTGTCTTATTCAAATATTCACCAAAAGTGAAAGAGTTATGTAAAATACAAAAAATTCTGAGTACGCTGACGCAACTGATAAGTCGTGTATAAGTCAGCATGTGACAAAAATCTGGTGAATTTTCATTTGAACTGCAGGCAGTGTTTTCACAGAGCAGAGATGAGTCAAGTTTTATACTAACTAAAGAGATTGAGAGGAATATGAATGAACTTGATTAATGAATAAATGCAGCATGGCTCAGAAATAGTAGAAGCAAGTTGTCTGCAAGTTGGAAGATACATTCAGCATGGTGAAACATCTTTCTAGAGTTGATGAGCAGAGGAATGGAGAAGTTTCTATAGTATGCAGAGTCACCGTTTTCATGAATATTAACGCTTGTGTGTGTGTTGTACATGTTGAGTCCTGGCTTTTAAAATTTTTGTAAACTTAAGATCGTTAAATATTTCAATTTTATTTCTGGCTTTTCAAATTGAGACTTTATAGCTGTGTCGTACTGGACAGAAGACATGTCTTAGCTTTCTCTACATCTGGTCATGATTGTTCTGTTTCTGTTGAGGTGGAGGACTTTATATTGCAGAGAAAAATGAACCCACAGTGAGGAAAAATAGGGTAGGAGCAAAACACCACAAGGCTGTGACTAGGACTAGCTTGAATAAAAACTGAGTAGTTGGAGAATGTATAATTTTTTACCTGATTAAGATCAAACACTAAGCTTTATGTGCTTCACAGCGTCTGGTCCAGCTGTTCCTGCGTGAGGAAACCGTGAGGGTCATTACAGCTGGAAACGCCATATTACAGAAGAGCCACATGCATGAGGTGCTGGTGGACCTGCAGAATGCAGCAGCTGCATGGAGCGAACCACAGCAGGTAACAGCAAAACCCACTCATCCACAAACACTTCAAAGACCGAGGAGGCCTTTTAATGACCGACGTTATCCTCAGGAGGAGATGGAGGATGCTGAGAGCCCGATGGAGGAAGAACCATCTCTGAGCTGCCCTCCTGTGAGTGAGGCAGAGCTTGATAGGATGGCGGGCGTTTTGGAGGAGCTTCATCACCTGCTGGAGACGGCTCCTCACTGCATGGTGCAGCCGCCTGGAAAAGCCTTCCCCACCAGTGCTAGAATAACAGGACCACAGGAGAGGGACAACCCATACCCAACTCTGTACAGGTACATATTCACACACATGACCTCAAACTTCACAGTGTGACATGAGATCATATAGGAGTTTATTAATCCTGAAGGAACTTCTTGTGCTAGATATTGCTCACAACAAATACATGAGAATAAATGCACTGACTAATAAAACAGCAATAGGATGTGATACAAGTATGATACATTACCAAAAGAAAAAAATAAGTTTGCTAAAAGGAGATTAGACTAGAAAAGTAAGAAGTAATACTGGCAATGATACTGATTTAGTAAAATGATATTGCACATAATAATCATGAAATATTAGACATGCTGATCAAATATTGCACATGAAAGTACAGTATTGAATATGACAAAGAAATATTGCATCTTAAATTGAAATATTGTACATTCTACTTAGACATTGAATTGAAATATTATACATGACAATGTAATATTTTAATACTATTTAGTGTGTAATGAATATATGAAATGCAAATACAAAGATGTAAGTACAATATATTATTAAAAATTATAATAAATATGCTAAAATTGGACTAGAATAGACAAGCAGTTTTTGTGTCAACAATGCTTAATTAGTAAGTAATGTTGTAGCATGATGCTAATTAAATATTGGACATGGAAGTGAAATATTACACACGATAATAAAATTTAGCACATTAAAATGAAATATTGCACTCGACACAGAATTATTGCACATTATAATAATATATTGTTGCACATGAAATATGAAATATTGCTCATGAAATTTAAACATTGCAGTGTAGAAATTCACAGGTTAAACCCACTTTTGACTAAGGATGCTGATGATTACTTGTTTATCGATTAACTGTTAATAATTCAGTCATTAAAACTATATTAACGAGACGACAAAGGGAAAATATGTTGTAGATTACCTGTAGTACCTGCTTGTTCCACCAGGTGGAGGCTTTTACTGTTTGACATTGTAGCAACGATAATGCAGTCAGACTAACGGCAGTTCTGTTTTGGGAAGCAATGAGCATTAAGGGAGCTTAGGGAATAAAGGGCCACCATGAGGAAGTCTTACGTGACCTATGACGTTCTCAGTTTGCAGTCAAGATGAACGAGTTCAGCCAACATCACTGTGGTTTCAGTGGCTGATAATCTACGCCAGTGAGGCAGCTCATGTCATATGGAACAACCCAGTGGAGCAACTTCTGCCATTCAAAGCAGCTATATCAGGAAACCTGTTTGTGACTCGTTTGAATTTCTGTGTTCATCTTCTTTCAGGTACATGCATGCCTGTCATTTCTTGGAAAGCACGACGGCGGTGTTGTCAGCGGCGGCTGCAGCCGGTCACGTCGGTGTCACCCAAGCTGTCAGAGAGCTGCTCCGCTTCCTGTCCGTCACCCAGGCAGGCCTGCTCTTCCTCCTCGCCCAACCAACGCCCACCAACCTGCTGCTGCGTCTCCTGGCGTCGATGGCGGAGTCCGAGGCCGAGGAGAGCACGTTCACAGGCGGAGACGGAGGCGTCGCGGGGCCGGGGTTCGGCGAGGAAGGATTCGGCGTTTGGCTGATGCAGGCGCTTCACGCTCTGCAGGGCGTTTCGGAGCTCATGAGCCACGTGGCTGCAGGAGGAGACGGCGGTGCAGGACTAGAGGAAGGTGACAACGCAGAGGTTCTGGGCATGCTCCACGCGCTCTACCTCATGACCTTCACGCAGACCGGTCGCAGTGCGGTGGCGCATGTTTTCAGCCTGGAGAACAACCTGTCCTGTCTGGTTACGCTGCTCCAGCACCACAGCAAGGATGGACAAGGGTACGGCTGTTTTATCTTCTACTTGTTTCTTTAGTCCCTTTTGTACTTTTGGATTTTTCTTTTCACTTTTCAACGTCAATATTGGTCCAAAAACATCACAGAGAGTAAAAGACAATCGCCTTTCTCATTCGCTTTGGTCTATAATTTAATATATATTACAAACTAAAATATTAAACCCAAATGATCAACGTTTATTGAGATCAAGACAGAATTTGTAACAGGTCAGATTAATAGTGATGCTAATGCAAAGCCAGGACAATAAATGCTGGGAAATTGCCGGAGTTGTAGCTGTTCACATTTAGTAGCAGCAGGGCTCCATATGGAAAATGTTTTTTTGTTTGTTTGGGTTTTTTTGCTAATTAATGTATAACAGTTAATTGATTATTCATCGTTCACATGACTATTAGTTAAAGAAATTGTGTTTTTCTGAATGAATCTGCAATATACGCTACTGTTCAAAAGTTTGGGGTCACTTAGAAATGTCCTTATTTTTGAAAGAAAAGCATTTTTTTTCAATGAAGACAACATTAAATGAATGATAAATCCAGTCTAGACATCGTTAATGTGGTAAATGACTATTCTAGCTGGAAACAGCTGATTTTTAATGGAATATCTCCATAGGGGTACAGAGGAACATTTCCAGCAACCATCACTCCTGTGTTCTAATGCTACATTGTGTTAGCTAATGGTGTTGAAAGGCTCATTGCTGATTAGAAAACCCTTGTGCAGTTATGTTAGCACATGGATAAAAGTGGGAGTTGCATGGAAATCATGAAATTGCCTGGGTAACCCCTAACTTTTGAACAGTAGTGTATGTCTGAATGACAGACCCATGAAGCAGAAATGTTACAAATCCTGTCTCTTAAAAGGACTTATTTCTGTACTTTGATTTTATTTTTGGTATTTTTTTGTTTTGCAGTGAAGCCAAAGCTCGCAAAGCAGTGACTTATAACTACGCCTGCATGCTGGTGTTGCTGGTGGTGCAGACGTCTAATGAACTGAGGATGATGGAACAATATGCTGCTCCGCTGCTCACATTAGCCAAAGCAGACGACACCAATGCCAAGTTACAGGGTAAATATTATCATGTTACACTCATGTAATCATACTCAATAATAAAGTTGTCAGATTTAGGCATTTGTTGTCTCCGCAGTGACATTTTAGTCTCTTTCTTATGTTTATATGGTCGATTTAAAGCTACAGCTGTTGTCATCTCTGTCTGGATTCAGCTTTGAGAAGAGAAACTAAATAATTGGAAAACAACATCATTTCTTTAGTGACCATCAAGAGGAAGCTTTCGATAGATCACATCATTAAACTTGGAGCTGACTCATTTCTTCTGAGCAACATCAGAGTTTAGATGAAAAATAATGTTAGTTTACCATTTTGTAAATGATAGCCGCTACCTGCTTGTTTGTTGTTTATCTCAGCTATTTTTTCAGCTTCTTTTTGTAATTTGTAGAGGAGTTAAGTTAATTTACTTTCAAGAACCACCTAATGACGTTGCTTCCTGTTACACTGTGTTACTGTATGTAAGGAGCTACTTAATTAAAAGGTCAAACTGATAAAACTACTGAACCAGACGTGAAATGGGAGCTGCAGTTTCTGATTCCACAGATGCTGCAGCTCATTAAAAAAACACTTAATTCAACCGTTTTGAACATTATTGTTTTGTTTTTGCTCGTCAACAAAAAATACTAAAACATTTCCTCAAACTTCTTGTCTTGAAATGTTTTTTGTTGTTGTTGTTTTAATGTAGTTTTCATCATGAAAAATATGAATATCTTTGTTGTTAAGTTTCTGTGTGTGTGTTTTTGTTCATTCAGAGCTCAGTAAATGGCTCAGTAACCATAGGGGAAAAAACTTAAAAGACTGTATTCAACATTACAAAAGTAGCTTTCAGTGTAAAGATGCATCTTAAAAGAGAATTTTTCATTTCAGTGAGAAATGTATTGCACAGATATTGACCAAACTCTCAAAAATGAGTACTGTTTAAGGAGGTTATCCCTCACATAGCAATTTTATTGGCACCCCAGATTATTCCTTATCTGCACCACAGAAAACCTACCCAGGAATTAGTCTGATTCTTCAACCCTGTGAGCATTTACAACCCCATCTTCATTTCAAATCTGGACCATATATAACTCCTAACCTTTGTTCTAAACCTTATTAGGCAAGAACACAAAAGTAGAGAACGCCACATTAAATGACTCATAATAATAAATGTCTTCTTGGGGTTTTTTTTGAAGCCAGAGCAGCTGGTGTGAGGTGTAGGTCATGTTTTATCATCATAACAGGAGCAAGAAACCATTTTGTTCCATCCTATGTTACTTTTTTTAGTTTTAATGCAGTTTGCATCGTGAAAAATATGAATGTCTTTGGTGCTTTTTGTTCTTTCAGAGCTCAGTAAATGGCTGGAGCCTCTGGAGAAACTTCGCTTTGAGATTGGCAGCATTCCTGCCCTCATCGACTACATCAAGCAGGTACAGATCTCTCACTCAATATACATCGTGCCCAATTAATGCGCCGTTTCACTGGGCGTTCACTTCTAATAAGTCTGAGCTTTCATCTTCCTATATTACCTGCAGACAGACCTAATAACTCCGGAGTCCTTTTAATTCACTTCGCGATGTTTGGGCAGGAGCCAGAGATTTGTCTATAGCAGCTAATTGAGGGAGTCTATTAAGTGACTGAGTCAAGACTCACCCTGCCCCCGATTAATGCGTTGATATTTGAAGAGCAGATTCGATATATAACCTGAGGAAAACAGGCCAGCTGACAAGGTGACTCATTACTCTGATTCATAAACAGGAGGTATTTACACTGAGCTATATGTTCTGATCTGATGTACGTCAGAGCTTCCAGAAATATATCGCTTTGGAATGCAGAGCCGACAAGTCTGAACCTGTCCGCCGTTTATCCGCCGTGGGGCTGTGAGCTATATGCAAATAAGTGCCGTGTGTCACTCTGAACATGGTTTTCTTTTGACTGCAGAATGTGGAAAATGTGTTAACTGCTGAGGGAACCGGATTGGTCGCTGCTCTGAGGGTCCTCGTTCACATCGCCTCCCCGCCTCCAGCTATAGAGGGTAAAGACACCCAACAGTTGTTGGAAGATACATTCAGCATGGTGAAACATCTTTCTGGAGCTGATGTACAGAACGTTGAGCTTGTAGAGGTTGTAAAAATGTAAATAGTAAAATATCTTTAGCATACAGAGCCACTATCTTTTTCCAGTTTTGGTAGCACCTGTGAAAAATGATGTACACAGTGATTCCAAGCTTTCTCAATTTTTGTAAACTGCAAGAAAGATATTTTTCTTTCTTTATGGTTAATAGCATTAGAACCGTTTCATACTGCACCGAACACGTCTTTGAATTCCCTCTGTCTCTATTCAAGGTTGTGCTGTTTCCATAGAGGCAACTGTTTTACCTTCATGGACACAGTTTTCACCGTATTGTCCTCCATTCTTCAGGTCAGCAGAGGGATCTGAAGTGGAGTCTTGCGGGCGTCCAGCTGTTCTCTGGTGAAGGTCTGGATACCTGTGTTCGAGTCCTTCAGAAGCTGTGCAGCGTCTTACTGCAGCCATGGCGCGTTCACGGACACATGGGCCCGACGCCGCAGCGCTGCATGATCCTCAGTGTTTGCATCAGCACGCTGCGGCTGCTGCGCACCATGCTGACGGAGCTGCTCCGAGGGGGAGCCTTTCAGTTCAGGGACACTCGCGTCGCCAACGTTTTGGTGACGCTCCACATGATTGTGTGCTCCATTCCTGCGTCTGGACGTCTGGACGGGGAGGAGACCAGAGTGCAGGCGCTCATCGTCGATGTGCTGCTCACCTTCACGCAGGGAGTCAATGAGGAGGTGGGTGATGAGTGAGAGCAATTTAACAAGAAATGTGTGGTCATTTGTGGTCATTGTTGTGAGAAATGTTCGTGTCTGCTGCAGGTGACTCATACAGAAGAGACTCTGGCCAGTAACACATGGTCTCTGATGCTGAAGGAGGTGTTGAGTTCACTGCTAAAAGCTCCTGAAGGTTTGTTTTCTGGTCTGACGCTGCTGTCGGAGCTCCTGCCTCTTCCACTGCCGATGCAAAGCACTCAGGTAACTCACCGTCTGCTGTAGGTCAACAATCTATCCTGCTCTCCCTTTGGCATTCTGATGACTCATGTCTTATTAGGTCTGCAACTAATGATTATTTTCAGTTATTTTCTCAATTAATCAGCTGTTGTTTGGTCTATAAAATGTCACAAAATGGTGCAAGATGTTGATCAGTGTTTCCTAAAGTCCAAGATGACAAATGTCTTATTTTGCCCACAACGCAAAGATATTCAGTCCACTGCAGGAGGAAAGAAACCAGAAAATATTCACATTTAAGAAGCCACAATGAAAGAAATTTAGGCTTTTTTTTCTCAAGAAATAGCTTTAAAAAACAAATGAATTGATAAGCAATAGTTTCTGATTATGAAAAGGTTATTCAATCGATTAATTTTTGTAGCTGTAGTATAAAACACAATTTTTGAAAATGACTATCTATGCTATTCCTGTACTTTAGCTTTATTATTATTATTATTATTATTATTATTATTTTTTTTTTTTAAAATCTCACAGTATTTTTTATATATACAAGACAAAATGCAAAGTAGAGTAAAAACTGTTAATAGAAAAACTAATCTGCAACAATTTCACTGGTTAACTGATAATTTTTTTTTTTTTTAACCACAAAAAGAGAAAAAAATTAAATAATTCTCACTTTAGTGTTAGTTGGAAAAATCTTATTATTTACTATTTTTTGCTCAATTGAACAACTAGTTGTTTGGTCAACAAAATGTCAGAAAATGGTGCAAAATGTTGTGCAAGTTCAAGATGAAAAATGTTTTATTTTGCCCACAACTCAAAGATATTCAGTCCACTGCAACAGGAAAGAAACCAGGAAATATTCACATTTAAGAAGCTGGAATTAGAGTTTTTTTTCTTACAAAACATGTAAAAATCCACCAAAATTTTTGAAATTGTTGGAAATAAATGTAATAATTGAAATTAATCAGTGTAGCGCTAACAAGACACGTTCTTGTCTCTGTAGGTGATTTCAGTCCAAGATGTGGCCGTGGCCTTAAACACCAGGAAGCTGTGGAGCATGCACATCCGGGCACAGTGGAAAGTGTTTTCCGAGGCTCTGCGTTGTGTTTGCGCCACCAGCTGCCCTCCTCTGCTGGCCATGCTGAGGAGAGTGTGTGTCCAGCTGGCGGACCTGTCCTCGCCCACCGCAACGCTCATCATGAAGACGCTGCTGGAGCTGCTGCTGGAGGAGCTGCAGCCGTGAGTCCGCAGCACACAGCAGCACGGTGTTGGCGTTTGTCCTGTGAACTGTGTTGTAAGTGTGTGTGATGTGCTTGATGCAGGGCCGAGGGGAAAGGCGTCTGCTGGGGTCAAGTCCTGCGTCTGCTGTCTCTGATGGACGCTCTGGTGTCTCAGAGAGCCTGTAAGAGCGCAACGCTGCACTTGTTGTCGGGTTCGATTTCCGGAGACGAACAGCTGGCCGATCTGTTCCCGCTGCTTCTGTCTCTGTTGGTTCCTCCGACCGATCACTCCTTACAGCAGCAGCAATGCAGCGTTCTAGTGGGGACGATATTACAGTCACTGTGTGACCAGGTGAGAACATCATGCACATTTAGGCCGTTTTTTATAATGCTCCTGACATATTTGTCCTCACTGTGGCCTCATTTTTCACTGCAATATAAGAAGGGGTTAGAAGCACAGTGTTCTAACCCACAAAAAATCTGAACTGAGTTTTCTATCATTTCTGTAATATTTTGTAGTCTACATTTTAGTGGTCTAACCCACAACCGAAATATAGCGTTATCGTGGCGTTTCTGATCTTAGACCATTCAGGAAAACACAAAACTTTGAACCCATTTTTCTCAAAAACTGAGAAAGTGGGTTAGACCACTTTGCTTCCAAACCTTTCATGAAATCCTGCACCTCTATATAAACAACACAACCATGACTAGATGTAGAGAGAACTCAGAAATGTCTTCTGTGCAGAATGGCACATTTGTAATGCCATAAGATCAAATTAAAAAATGGAAACGTTTAATTTCTTTGAATATTTAAAAAATTAAATCTAGAGTCAACACTTACACTATTATTCCAAAAGGTGTGACCATTACTGGAAAACAATCCATGCTATAGTTATTTCCCCAACCTCTTTAACTCAGAGCAGTTTTTCACCCTACCTCTGTTTTAAGATCAACCCTAGAAAGATGTTTCACCATGCTGAATGTATCTTCCAACAACTTGCTCCTCTTAATATTGTTTTTAAGCCTTGCTGCATTTATTTTATTGATCTTGTATGTTTCATTTTCCATCTCTTAGTGTGTTTAATTAGTTTCCATACTTGTGTCCTCTCTGTTCTATGTAAACCTGCACTTCATATGCAAACCCCAGAATTTTTGTCATGTGACTTTTGATCACAGCTGAGTCAGTCATGGCTTCTCAGTTGCGACAAGCAGCTCAGAATTT
The DNA here is from genome assembly GCA_027123335.1 of Amphiprion clarkii. Taxonomy (NCBI): domain Eukaryota; kingdom Metazoa; phylum Chordata; class Actinopteri; family Pomacentridae; genus Amphiprion; species Amphiprion clarkii. The sequence goes on from CM049573.1 coordinate 5,015,885, forward strand.
TTTGTTTTTAGAGGAATTTGAATTGTACAAAGGATGTATTTTTGGTACATTTTTAAATGAGACATGCACAAAAATGTGATTTTGCTGAAATATTGTGATTTTTAAGCTTAGTTTTGGTTGGTTTTCCTGATCAAATGCACGTCCAACATTTTTACATCAAGAGCTGTCAAAACGTTTGAAAGTTTTTACAGTTTCTGGGTATGATAAATTTGGCATTTTTTCTTAAAGTAAACATGTCTTTCAATCTCATTGGTTTGTTTTGAGGTTGAAAAAAACTTCCTAAAACTATCCACCTCTTGTCTTCTCCAGGACATTTCTCTGGTGGTGCCTCCGCCTGGTGAAGGATGTTTGTCGGAGGCTGAGCAGCTCGCCAATGCACTTCCTGGACGAGAGATGATGTCATCAGTGTGCACCTCGCTGATGGAGGTTTTGGGGAATTCAGAAAGCAGCGTGCCGCTTCTGCTCACCTGCATCAGGACTCTGACCTTCCTCACAGAGCACGACTACGGACTGTACCACCTCAAAGTGTAAATGAATATGCTCCCTGCTCCTCTCTTTGGTTTCGACCTGCTTCTGTTTCTACTACAGGTTCAGCCCTTTTCTTACACCTTGATTTCACTTTATCTTTGTTTCAGAGCTCTGAAGAAACACGGTGCAAGTTTGTGCTCGCTGCTGAAGCGGTTGGTGTTTTCCTTCAACAAGGACTCGGCAGATCTGCTTTCAGCTCTGCTTGACTTCCTCAGGCAGATTGTCAACACAGAAACAATGGTGAGCGCAACATAGGTGTATATCAACATTTACATCAGGATAAGGTGAGGTAACTTGAGGCCATTTTCAAGGGCGGTGAAAAACAAAAACACAAGAACACAATAAAAGCTTAACACACAGATAAGACACTCTGGTTGGAAACAGAAACACCTCTAAAGAGATGCTCATTGAAATGGATGAGCTGTAAAGTAGCAGTAAGTGATAAGAAATCCTGAAGATGTGCAACTACACAAGCAAAACAAGTACGCAGGGAATATGTAGAGGTAAATCATTACAGACTGAAGGAGCCTTAAACAGTAAAGCAAACAAACAAATGTCCTTAGAGATGGAGGAAACCATAAAAAGGAGCTGATAAGACGCTCTTAGATGTGTAAGGAAGAGAAAATTGCTTTAAGCAGTGCAGATACTTGCAGATACCCTCTGAACTCCAAGCAGTTTCTAGCTGTTTGCTGGGCTCATTGCGATATAAAGTCCTTTATGTAAACAGAACAGCCATGAAGAAAGAGAGAGAACTCAGACATTTCTTCTGTTCTGTATGAGAAAGTTAGAATCATACAAAAGACACAGAAATTTGAAGTTTTATTAGTTCTTTTGCAAAAATTGAAGACAGCTGGACTCAGCATGTACAGCATTGTTCTCCAAGTCACCACAAGAATGACCAATAGTTGGAAAAAAAAGCAGCTCTACATATTATAGACACTTTCTTCCTTACATTTTTAATTAGTTTTCATGCCTGTCTACTCTCCTGTGTAAACGCTGCCTGCAGTCCTTCCTAGATAGTTTGAGACTTTTTGCCACATCACCTTTGGTTGCAGCTGAGTCAGTTTTGGTTTCTTTGTTGTGTATTTTTTGGTGGTTTTGTGTCCAGAATAATTCCAGGTATTCAGATATATATTGAAATTAATGAATGGGACTCAGTACAACTACATGCTGGCCTTTGAGGTTGTTGGTAAAATGCAGTTTTGGAAGCATTTAGTTGCAAATTCTTTCTTTCTGTAAGTTTTTCTTTTTCAGAATTGTACCTGTGTTTGTATCAGTTATGCATCTGTGAAGTTATATTCTGCTTTTCTGACTCGTCTTTCTAATTGTTATTTCCTGCGTAAATTACGTGTCAGCTTTTTTCTGGTGCTAACTGGTCCTGATTGTGGACTTTCTTTTAATGCAGTGTGTTGAGGAGGGTCAAGGCTCCAGCGACGATTCCGCCTTCGTTCCTCCTCGGCTGCTGTCGGGCTCTGAGATGAAAGCTCTGCTGCAGTGGGAGGAGTCTGAGTCGCATCCACTTCCTGCTTTAGAGAAGCAGATTACGGTAAAAACGATGCACACCTGTACAGGGTGTTGTTTTTCAAAATAAAAGTCAAAACTGCCATCAACTTGCTATGCTTGTGTGTCTGTAGAAGCTCTGCAAAGAAGACGAATCGCTGGAGACCATGTTGGACAATGTGATTGTTCTGAGGCAGACTTTAGAGACGGCCACTGATTCGCCTCCTGCAGCTGAAACTGAACCCACTCTGCCAGCTCCTGAGGCACTGGGAGCCCAGTTTAACCACAGGTTCGGCCTCTGGGTGATAGAAAATCACATTGATCCAGATTTTTACTCTGCTTTCTCTGTATTTCTTTTTTTTTTTTTTTAACTCATCCACCATTGTAGCAAAGGAAAATGACTGTTTAAATGACAAAATGATGGTGTAAAGGTCGATTTAAAGCTAGATTTAAACCTGTTCAGCTGAAATTTACCACATGAGCAGCAAAAAATGCATGAAACTTATTGTCTGGTGTATTTTGAATCCAAAGGACGGTGTTCATTCTGTCAGAAGCTCTGGATGAGCACCTGAAAGCTCTGTGGTTCTCTCCCTTCCAAACTGATGACATTGAAGCAGATCTCGACATGGTAAGAGTGTGCACACATATTTTCAGAAATCTCAGGAGCAAGTTTTGACGTCACAGTTATGGCAAAAAGTCTCATCCTGATTATTTTGCTGAATATTTTATTATTTAGGCCGTAATCTTACTTTTTTTGGCTCCTCCGTTGTACTTTTACACCTGATCTTTTCTGTACTTATCAAAGTAAACTACCATTCTGATCTCCTGACAAATTCAAATAATAAATGATTGCCGTGTAATTATTGTATAGCTACAGCGATGCCCCAAAGGCAACATTATAGTTTGTACTTGTGGGAAAAGCGGGTTCAAACTAAGGTATGTCCAACTGAGACACTGATCTACTGTTAATAAAGACATTTTCATGTTCAGACTTGGCCAGACTCCTGGCATTCATCTGATATAGTTGAAGTACGTTTTGTTCTTTTCTAAAATAGTTTGACCTTTTGAACCCCAAAAACTACAGGCAAGTTTGAAAGACATGTTACCTTTAAACAAAAATACAAATGAGAGAATTTACACTTCTTGAATTTATAATGTGTGGCTTGTGGTTTCATCTGGAAATTTATACAAATCTAAGCTTAAAATGATGACATTTCTTTGAAATAACGTTATTCTAAGTGGAAAAAGTGACCAAAAATACACAGTTTGCACCAGATTCTGTGAAGAAGAAAAGAAAATTCTACAACTGAAAAGCTATGAGTGACTGAGATGAGATTGAGAGGAAATAAAACATGCTTGATCAATAAAATAAAACATGAAGACATGGAGACATTCATCCTCATAGTGATGCAAAATTTGTACAAATTTACATCAACTTGTGCAAAAAACGGTCAAAAATGACTCAAAAAAAAATGTCAGAAGTTGCACAAACTCAAACAAAATTCCTCCAAAAAACATGTAAAAGGACATGAACTTGTCCAGAATAGTTTGGAAAAAAAAATTGGAATTACTCCTAAATTTGTCAAAAAGAACCGTTAAAGGAAAAGCAAACCTACCGGATCAATAAAATAAATGCAGCATGGCTCAGAAATGGTAAACAGAGGAGCAAGTTGTTGGAAGATACATTCTGCACAGTGAAATCTCTTTCTGAAGTATGTGTTTAGAGTACCTTGAAAAACAAAAAAAATACTTAGTTTTGCATAAATGTAGAAATGTTTCAAATTTCCAACAGTCCTTGAGCTATTCATGTGTGACATGCCGTTCGGTAAACTTCACCAAATCGGAGCCTAAAATTGCGATACTTCATCAAGTTCATATTATTGTGCGTGTCTTTAAAAAAATACTTAGCTTACTACAACCACATTCTGTCAAAAAAAAATTTTAATTACAGGCTGTGTTTATACAGAAAGGACACGAGTATGGAAACAAATTAGAGTCGGAGAGGAAAATAAAACATACTGGGATCAATAAAATAAATGCAGCGTGGCTCAAACACAGTAAACTGAGAAGCAAGTTGTTGGAAGATACATCCAGCATGGTGAAGCATCTTTCTAGAGTTGATGAGCAGGGTAGAGAGAAAATTGCAAACCTTGTAGAGGTTGTACAAATATAATCATAAAATATCTTAAGTATTGGTAACGCCTGTGGGCACTTGGGAAAATGTTGGATGTGCTGACTGTAAAACAAATAAAGAAATTCAGCTTTTCTTTTGTTATGATTTACTTTAGAAGACGTATTGAGTCCTCTCTTCTTCTAGAGATATTAGAAATGAGCCCACAGTGAGTAAAAATGAGACGGGAGCAAAAGATAAGAGTTCTAAGCATTAGTTCCTTCCTTTTTGACTTTAAAGCGAATATGAAATACTGTGTACATTAAGTCTGCGGCTGTTTGTGTGTGTGGCAGGTGAAGGTGGATCTGGTGGGTTTGGCTCAGGAATGTTGTCCAGAACTGGACCTGAAGGCCGAACTGGAGCGCTCCTTCCTCTCAGAACCGTCCTCTCCTGGTCACACCAAGGCTCCTAAAGGCTTCCGATTGGGAAAACACAAACACGAGACCTTCATTACATCCAGGTACACCTTCACTCCTAACTTCATTTCTTTTTAAACCTCATGCATGTTAAATCTTGGCTTTAAATCTTTTAAACTAATGTTGGTTTCGTGTCTGCAGCGGTAAATCCGACTACGTTGAACCCGCTAAAAGAGCTCACATCATGGCGGCTCCCCGCGGCCGTGGAGGTCGAGGAGGGTTTGGACAGAACATGTCCCGGCCCCACGACATCTTCCGCCTCCGCAAACAGAACACTTCCCGTCCCCCCAGCATGCACGTGGACGACTTTGTGGCGGCGGAGTTTAAAGACATTACCACCCCACTTGGACTGTTGCCCCCTAAACGCCCTCCAAAGAGCACCCCCAAACCCCCCACCAGAGGACTGTTCACCGGCAACAGAGGCAGAGCCACCTTCCACAGCCAGACTCGCTTTTTCACTCCACCACAACCGAAAGGTGTCCTGCTGTCAGGTACGTACACACAGATACACACAACCCTTCCTGAAATGATCAGAACTTGAAGGAAACTTTGTGTGGTTACATGACCACACATTGCCATATAAAATCACTCCTGTTATACACTACTGCTCAAAAGTTAGGGGTCACCCAGACAATTTCATGTTTTCCATGAAAACTCCCACTTTTATCCATGTGCTAACATAACTGCACAAGGGTTTTCTAATCATCAATTAGCCTTTCAACAGCATTAGCTAACACAATGTAGCATTAGAACACAGGAGTGATGGTTGCTGGAAATGTTCCTCTGTACCTCTATGGAGACATTCCATTAAAAATCATCCGTTTCCAGCTAGAATAGTCATTTACCACATTCACAATGTCTACATTGGATTTCTGATTCATTTGATGTTATCTTCATTGAAAAAAAACTGCTTTTCTTTCAAAAATAAGGACATTTCTAAGTGACCCCAAACTTTTGAACGGTAGTGTAAGTGTGTGGTTAAAAGACATTATTTTCGTCAATGCAACTTAGTTTCTTTTTGTACGAGTAAATACTGTTCTTCAGCTAAAAATCTGTCAAATGCAACAAAACATTATCATCATTCAGACGAATGTGCTTGGATAAAATATCTTGTTTTCATCTGAGATCAGTCTGAAATTATTTCACTCTTTTCAAGCTAAATGTTGGTCTCAAAGCTGTCTGAGATACAGCAGTAACTCAGTGGAGACTAGAAGCTTCTCTGTGCACAGCTGCCTGGTAGTGTCTGCCACTGCATAGGAGGCATTTAGGAGGATTTTATAAATTGCAGCGTCAGAAAACCAACCTGAAATGCTGAGATATGATTAAACATGATGCATTCGTGATACAGAGTGCAGCCAAAGTATGACTTGAAACAGAGGATTTACAGTCCGAGCATCAATGTTCCCAACTGAAAGTGTCATAAAGAAACTTATCCAGTAGTATGTACAATACAGCCAAAGAAGACATGCATTTAAACTAACTTCAAGTCCCAGATCATCTTTACGAAAAGAAACAAAACTTTTATCTGCAGCCTTTTTTCCTGTGTGCCAGCGTTTATTGAATATAATAAAGAAATTGCACCTTTTTATGGGAACTGGCAAAAAAGGTAGCGTTTAAAATGTGTTATTCAGAACCAAAAGGTACAGTGAAACATTTAGGTTGCACAGAAAAGGCAAGTTAGGTGCACTAGATCAAGCTCTCTTTGTGTTTGGAAAAGACATGTTCTGAATTTTCTGTTATCTAGTGTTTCCTGTCTTGTGTAATATATTTTTTCTTTAGCACATTTTACAACACTTATCTGATAATTAATGCCAAAATTTAAGACTATTCATACACTGAATATAATTAATACTGTTGAAAACGGTTTGAAAATTCAGTCTTGACCATGGAAACAACCTGCTTTCAAGCTTTTTCTAGTCATTTCTAACATATTGTATCAGTCAAATGAAATTTTTTTTCGGTAATAGTTCATTTTTCATCAGATGGAATCCACTGACGGTAAAGTTTCACATTTTAAATCAGAGATGCTGTGAAAGACTAGCGTTGGCCAGCAGAGGGTGACAGATTGTCTCTTTTTGCTTCTTCAGGGAACTACACTCGAAGAGAAGGAGGCCGAGGTTCATCGTGGAGCGGACAAGTTCCCGCCGTCACCCACAGAGGAACCTACAGCGAACCCCGCGGAGGTCAGAGCAACTTCACGAGAGGACCGTTACCCTCCCGACAACCGCCAGCGAGTAAGAAATTCACGCCGACACACACCTTCTGTACTGTAATTTGCATCATGAGTTTCTAAAACACTGAAAATAAAAAAACCAGAATTCTTTGACTTCTCCTCTCCAGGCACGTATCGACTGGCTCCCCGTGATCGAGCGCCGCGAGGCCGAGGGGGCACCGGGCTGTCGTGGCTCAGCGGGGGAGGCGGCGGCGGCAGCGTCGGAGGAGGAGGCGGCGGCGGGGGAGGCGGCGGCGGAGGAGGAGGAGGAGGAGGAGGAGGAAGAGGGTCTCAGGGGAGCAAGTTCAGCGGCGGGGGAGGCAGCGGAGGTGGGAGGGGCAGACATGTTCGCTCCTTCACCAGGTAAACTCACCTGGACAGTGACTGCGGCCCCTCGTGGCACCAAATGGACCAATCGGGATAGCGCGTACTCTGTCTCCATGGAAACGTGGCGGTATGATGATGTCACAATGACGTACAGACTGTGTTGATGTTTTCTGTTTTGTTATGAGTCGTAATCAGAGAATAAAGCTGATAGTAAATAAGATTACACTTGTGTTTTTAAGCTAATAACGAACTGATGCAGACAGAAAAGTTTCTGAAATACACAAAAGAAGTGAGAGTGCAAAATCACTTGAATAGCTGCATTATTTCTAAGTTGAACCGTGGGATATTTCCTCTCATAAAGAATTGAAAATGAATACTTTAGAAAGACCACATTGAAATTTCAGGCCTCAAAAGTAGAAACTCGGTACAACAAAAGTGAATCCGCCTGTAAGCCCCTGAAACTCAGCCTGATTTTAACACATATTTTTGTCCTTAACGTCCCTTTTTAAGTGATGCGCAACAGTTAAAATATACTTTAGATATTGTTTGTGGTGACAGAAGTAATTAGTGACACAGAGAATAGTGATGGTTTAACCCTAAATAAGACACTTGATGTTTCTAGCTTTGCCAACAAGGACGTTCAGAGAATCATTCCAGTGTTAAAATAATTATGTCGTCGCACAAAAATACATTGGGTTTTCACCACAAACTCTGCTATATAACATGAAAGCTACAGTGCCTGTTAAGTCTTCACCCCCTTTGGAAGTTCGCTCAATTCATTTACTCAAGAATTTACCCAAAAAAGACTCTTTAATGTCAAAGTGAAACAGATTTCTACGTTTCTCGCGAGCCCCATGTAACTTGACAGCAGTTTTGCAAAGAAGAATAGGGTTAAATACATGCATAGGGGGTGAATAGTTATGCAATCGTCTGTTTTATGTTTTATAATTTTAATTAACTGATGTTATGTTGTAGAAATCTGTTTTCACTTTGATATGAAAGAGGCTTTTTGGTGCATTTTTGTCAAAAAAGCAGAATTAAATCGACCGTGATTCACTGTTAAAAAGCAACAAAAAAGGGGAAAATTTTAAGGCAGTGAATACTTTTTTTATAGGCACTATATGCCACCTTTCTGCCTAGAATCACTTCTCATGCCTTGTTTTTCACATGATAGACTTCACATTGTGAGTCAAAACACTGTTATGTAAGTTCTGGTGATGCTAAGACGCTCCAAGACACATTTTCTGGGTAAAAACGACAGCATCAGACGATTCACTGAGGAGAAAGCTCGAGATAATAAAGACCCGGAGTCAAGAAAATACCACCTTTAATGAAAACCTGAGGGACACAAAATCGAAGTGGCATCAAACAATCATTTGTTTGACAGAAGAAGTAACAGTGAGCTGAGCCTACAAACTGAATGAACGTTTAGTTTCACATAAACCGGCTGGGAATGAATTACACAAGAAGAGCTGTCTTTAAAGCACCAAACAGCTCATTCCACAGCATCAAAGTTTCTTTATTTTTTACCTGATGATTAATCAAAACTCTCGCTAAAAAAAACCAACCATAGAGCCGAAGTTCTAAACTCCCATCCATCTAAAGATTTATTGTTTTGCAGTTTGGCTAACGTTCTCAGGTTGTGCTCAGATGACCGTCACCTCCCGGCTCTTCCTTTTGATGCAGTCCAGCGTCAGACTCCTGGTTCCTCCTCTCCTTGTCGCCTCTCCCAGCTGAGGTGACGGAGGCGGACCTGACGGATGTGAAGCCGAATGCAGCGACAGACTGGAGGCGTATAAAGTTAAACCAGCCTCTCTCTGCTGGTGTCTTATCGGCTCAGTGTGCAGCTCCCAGCTCTGCGGATCCACCTGAGGCTGGCTCCTGGTGGGCTGAAGGTCTCTGAGGAGCTCCAGCAGCTCCCTCTTCTCCAGCTCTGCTTCGGCCAGCTCCTGCCTCCTCAGACGCTCGGCTCCCAGCAGGGCTCGCATGTCGCACATCACCCTGGACAACTGACCCTGCAAGAGAAGACTAAACATTACCCAACGTGAACAAAAGTTTAAGTACATCATCATGGCAGGCTTCAGTTTCCAGTGACTCCTATGAATCTTAATTTTCTCTGATGGAATCCTTGAAACACACACATCTTTGTCACCAAAACAAAAACAATCTTGCACTTTGTTCTTTCACAGGGTTATTAAAGGTCTTCTGGTAATGTGACTAAATCTGCTGGGTCAAAATACACAAACGACAAATCTAATATTTGGCTAAACATCATTTAGCCATTTTCTCCTCAATTAGCAGCTTTTGTTAGCTGTCCAAGCTTCTGGTTGCATCTTTGACCCTCCTCTGGACACAATTGGTCCAGTTTAATTAAATGTGTTGGATTTCTAACTTGGTTGTTCCACAGGTTCTCGATCTGGCTTAAGTCAAGACTTTGGAGAGACCAGTTCATACCCTTAATTCCATCTTGATTTAACCATTTTGTTAACCACTTTTGATGCGTGTTTGTGGTCATTGTCTTGTTGAAGCATCCAACTGTGTCCAAGATTCAACCATTTTCTCTGATGGAATCCTTGAAATACACCTATCTTTGTCACCAAAAACAAAAACAATCTTCCATTTTGGTCTTTTCATAGATTTATTAAAAGTCTTTGTTAAAACAACCCCAGAGCATGATACTGCCTGACCTGGCTTGTACACACAAAACAAAGAGCCTGCGTAGGTAGGTATGTCGTAGGTATATTGGTATATATAGTACGTTTACACATACCCATCCCAAATTTTTATTTAGTGTGAATTTTTATTTGACTAACACCTTTTTTTTCTGGCTGAAAATGACACAAAGAAGTCATAAAAGACTAAGACGTGTGAGAGATGTTAAGGGTGGATTTGAACTGTTTCTATGTTTTTTTGCTCTGTTCCTTTGTATGTCAATCTCCAGCTCAGCCAAAATAGAAATTGCCAGTATCAGGTTAAAGGGAAGATAAATTGCATTGTCTTAACAAAATGCAGAAATATCACATTTTTGTTATTTTATTACATTTTGGGGGAAAATACAGGAGAAAACTGCCTTTTGTCACTTGTTTATATCATTTCCAGCCAGAAGAAACCTGTTGGTTAAGTAAAAATTCACTATAAATCAACATTTGTCCTGTGTATGAATAGTTCACCTTTAGTTCCTCCACTTCGCTCTTCAGCTGCGACTCTTTCTGCACCATGTGTCTCCTCTGAGAGTCCAGCCGAGACTCCATCTCTCGTCTCACCTCCTCCACCTTACACAGCATCTCCGCCCTGCAGTCAACATGTACAGTTAAGACCTACAGTACAAACAGTGACATGACCTGATGGATCAGACGTTTCCATGACAACAAGGACAAGTTCACCTGAGCAGCTCCACCTCCGCTCGCAGCTCCGCCACACAGTTGTGCTGTGATTGGTCCACAGAGAGCAGAGTGTGTCCACAGCCGTTGGGACACTCTCTGCTGCGGAAGTTGCATTCGGACAGGTGGGCCTCTAAGCCCCGCCTCTCTACCTGCACGGGACAACCTGACAGGGAAGCATGAGGTAGTCAGTTTTATACGTGTGTGCATAGACATTTTACACAATCAAATTTGGCTTTCAGACATGGCTGTGGTTAAAAAGCCAAATGGAAAACGGTCAGATGTGATGACAAATCCAACATAAAGACACACAAACAACCAAACCCAGAATGTAAAAGTCAAACTTCACTGCAAACGTAAATGGAGCTTATTTTTAGTTTCAACATGACGTAATGGTCAGATATTCTGTAATTCTGTTTCTGTTTCAGACAAATGACCAAACATATCATTTTTGGTTATCTGTCAGTATATATGTTATTCTTTCTAGTGTGTAAAAACTGGTTTGTGGTGTTTTTTACAGAACAAATTGATCAACTTCTTGAAATTTAGAGAGCTGAGGTTCATCCATATTTCTTTATTTTTATGTCTGATAATGTTTTTTTTAAGTTAATTACTCACAAAAATTAAATAGTTCCAACTAGTAGTTCCATGCTATTTTTTTTTTAAAAAGCTTTATGTACTTAATTACCATAATTAGTCCGCCAAGGAAAGCAGTGGAGTAATGTAGCAGTCACCGTTGATTTGCCCGTCTGTCTGTCTGTTAGCAACATTACTTAAAAACAGACTAACAGATGTGGATGAAATTTTCAGGGAAGGTCATAAATAACACAAGGACCACCTGATTAGATTTTGGCAGTGATGCGGCTTATAGTCTGGATCCACGGATTTGTTAAAGATTTCTGTATCATTTCGAGATAGCGGCACAGCGTCACTGTAACTATGACAACAAGTGAACACTACATCAGCTGCCTGCTGACGATCACATGATTTCAATCCTACTACAAATCCATCACTGTGGACTTATCAGGACTTATCCATCATGAATGATACACGGAACAATTGATTAAATTGTGGGGGTGTTTCTGAGTCCCATCAATTCCTTCTGCCTGCTACATATTTAGGTCACGCGATTCAGTATCCGTACATAACGTACACATGCAGAACACAAGCCTGTGCTCAGCGTAGGTCATTTTTGATTTAAGATTTCATCCGTCAGAACTGATACGACTGAGCAACCTTGGCAGAGTATCTTTAACAAATCCGTGGATCCAGACTATAAGCCGCATCACTACCAAGATCTAATGAGGTGGTCCTTGTGTCATTTCTGACCTTCCCTAAAAGTTTCATCCAAATCCGTTAGTCCGTTTTTGAGTAATGTTGCTGACAGACGGAATAACAGACAGAGAAACGTATGCCAATCGTGACAAAACTCCACCGCATTCCTTGGCGGAGTAAAAATAGAGACGTACAGGAAAAAGAGGAGTAACTGTAGCATGAGTAGAACGTTTTTATGCATTTATCCTTCTCACTGCACTCACTATGACATTTTTGCCCAAATAAAGTAAAAAGATCACAGCAATCAGGCAGCAGTTTAAGCATCAGATGTGGTTTTTGGTTTTTATCGCTGCAGAAAGCCACACTTCATGCACACTCACTGTAACTGTACCTACCACAGTGGTAGCATATGAACTCTCCACCTGCCAACAGGCCACAGACACATCATGAGCTCCGCATTCTTTTATATACATTTAAATCGCTCATTAAAGAGTGATGGAAAGTCGACCCTGGGTGACTCGGCATGAGGTCTTTGGGTGCCTCCAGTCCCACAGTCGCACTTGTTTGTGTTGTGGCCATGGCAACCATAGAACCACCTGCTGTTCACAGAGGTGTCCTGTTACCTCCATATCATCCAGGTCCACGAGGATTACAGTTTATAATTACTATATATTCATATAACTGTGCATCAGAGGAGCAGAGAGGTGTCGGTACCTGTGTTGGAGCAGGATATGAAGGCAAATTCGCACTCGTCCTCATGTGTGTGGAGACTCTCCAGAGAGCAGATCACCTCGCATCCCTGTCCAGCATTCACACAGCGGATCTGCAGGCGGCTCAGGTCGTTACGCATGTACCTGCCAGGAAACACACAGAGACGGAAAAAACAGCCATTATGCAGGAGAATAATGAGTCAAAGTCACATTTATTCAACTAAAGCACAATTAAAGAACAGCTAGAGTTGGACCAAAGTGCTTTAGGAAGCCACAAAACCCTGGAAAACACAATGAAGATCAAGAATAAAGAGAATAAAACGCTACAACACAATAATAGATAACTGTTTTTGTACCATCTGGTTCCTAGCTGCTCTATCCAGGGTTTGAAAATACGAGAGTTCTGCTAAATCCGGTGGCATGGACCCATTTAACCCTCTGAGCTTTAATGAATTACCATTTTTAAAGTAAAAAAAAATAAATAAAAAATTCTTAAAAGTCTTTTATAGACATGAAACTTCTTCTCCTTAATATGATTATTTCACATGTTTGCAAAACCCTGAACAGAAGAGATGTCTCGTGTTCATTTATCAACTCGTGGATTACACTCTCTCCCTCTCTGATTGGATTACAGAACACACAACATCAGATGGCACAAAAACACATGACCACAAGAATCAAAGAGCAGTCCGAACGCCCCGCACTCATCACCCTGATTCCTTTGTAGTTTTATTAAAGTTAATTTAATGTATGGAGGCAGGAAAATGCTGCAAATTAAAAACACTCAAACACAAGGGAAAGTCTTCAATATAAAGTTTTACTGATGTATGAGAGGATTGTGAATAAAATGATCTCTATGTGCAAAAAAGTGCAAATTAGTATCGGTCCTCTTATTGTTATCATTAACTCTCCTGTTGTCCTCATTTACGGGCACCAAAAAATATTGTTTCCTTGTCTGAAAAAAATCCAAAAATTCAGCAAAAAATTTGCCCAAATTTCTGAAAATTTGCAAAACCTTCAGGAAGAAACATTGAAACGGGTCAATTTTGACCCGCAGGACGACACGAGGGTTAAAAACATTTTTGTCAGGAGTAGAGATAACAGAAACCTCATTAGAAGCTCCAGGTGATCTAATCCAGACTGACCTGTACAGCGGTTTGAGGCTGCCCACGTCCAGCGGCTGTCTGTCTTCAGGACAGGAGTGATGGTGGAGCAGCCAGCTGCTGATGCAGGCGCTGCAGTAGGCGTGTTCACAGGGCGCCTGGAGGGGGCGCTCTAACACGTCCCGGCACACACAGCACAGCAGCCCTTCATTCACATAACCCACAAACCTCTCCAGATCATAGCCCATCCTGCAACGTTACACAGCTCATGAACACAACACGAGGACACAGCTAGAAAGAAAACTCTTGATTTCTTTGTTTCTTCTTACCTGAAGATTGAACTTCCTCTTCCTGCAGCTCTTCCCTCTCACTCCACTTGTTCCTCTTATCTCTCTGCTTCTACTCTCTCCTTCATGCTCTCTGCTAGCTCCATCCAGGTGAGGGTCTCCTGCCTCCCTTTAAGCCCTCCCCTACCTGTGGGAGTGCGTCTCTATGGAGAGATCTCCGTGACAACCAGGGTTCAGGATACAGGCGGGCAGCTGTCAGACGAGATCAGATCAGATCAGAGAGGCAGACAGAATTACAGCAGAAAGAGAAGCAGACAGAGTGCAGCAGCAGCAGCAGCAGCACTGAGTTTTCCTCGCCGGCCGACCGTTAAAGTGTTGCAGTGACGAGGCCTCCAGAGATTACTGCTGTCCTTCAACTGTTTCTGTGTCTCACACTCACAATCCTCGGTTTCTCTCTGGATGTGGGATTAACGTGGATTACACTCTCTCCCTCTCTGATTGGATTACAGAACACACAACATCAGATGGCACAAAAACACATGACCACAAGAATCAAAGAGCAGCCCGAACGCCCCGCACTCATCACCCTGGTTCCTTTGTAGTTTTATTAAAGTTAATTTAATGTATGGAGGCAGGAAAATGCTGCAAATTAAAAACACTCAAACACAAGGGAAAGTCTTCAATATAAAGTTTTACTGATGTATGAGAGGATTGTCAATAAAATGATCTCTATGTGCAAAAAAGTGCAAATTAGTATCGGTGCTCTTATTGTTATCATTAACTCTCCTGTTGTCCTCATTTACGGGCACCAAAAAATATTGTTTCCTTGTCTGAAAAAAATCCAAAAATTCAGCAAAAATTTGCCCAAATTTCTGAAAATTTGCAAAACCTTCAGGAAGAAAATTCCAATAATTCCTTTAAAAAATAATTTTTAAAAAGTCCCCTAATTTGGCAAGAAAATTCTTGTAAATATTTTCAAAAAATGAATAAAAATCTTCCAAAAAAAAATCCCAAAAATATCTAAAGTGATTCCATGTATATCAGTAAAACTTCTAATATTTTCTTAAGAGCATTCACAGAAAAATCAACCAAAATCCAGCGACATTCGCTGGAATGTGGTTGATTTTTTTGTGAATATTCCTAAGAAACATTTTTAGCATTTCTTTTTTTCCACCAAAAAATGTTCAAAGATTTCCCCAAAATGTTGAAAATGTGGACATCGGAAGTTTCATTGTGAACATATATTTTTTTCCACATTTTCAAACTTTACACCTGGTCAATTTTGACCCGCAGGACGACCCGAGGGTTAAATAGTATATTATTGATTTATTAATGCTGGTGTTTTATCATGGAAGCTACATTTTTAATGGTGAAGCAAATACAAACTTCTTTTTAAATAAAAGATTGCTATTGTATATATTGTAAATATTATTACTATTGTTCTATTATTATTTTATTCTTATCACTACGTCTACTGTTACATAAGCTGCTGTAACATGTAAATTTCCCCTGGCGTGGGGAGAAATAAAGAACTTTATCTTATCTTATCTATCTTATTATTTGTGTCAAATAAATGTAGTGGAGAAATATACAAGATTTCTCCCTGAGAGGAAGATAAACTGATTGAAGTAAAACTATCTCATAAATAAATGCAATACTTGACTATATGTACCTTTAGACAGGCTTTTCATTGATCTGTAGCTGCTTCATTTTATTTAATTTTATTTATTTATTGTTTTTGATGCACTGTATTTTAGCGGTTGCTCCCCTGTTTTAACAATTTGTTACATTTATCATTATTGTTTTTGGTTTTATCCTTGTTTTATTATTGTTGTAAAGCATTTTGTGATTTTGTATCTGTGAAAGGTGCTATATAAATAAATTTTACTTTCTGTTCATCGCTGTTTTCTGTTGTTCAAGTGTTTAATTCAGTTCAATAAAACTTTTTATCTGTTTTTTTAAGTATTTGTCCCCAGCCGAGCAATAGTTGTAGCAGCCATGTGGTAGTTAAAATAGGATAAATAAAATTACATTAATACATTTTAAATGGAATATGCTAAAATAATAATAAAATAAAATATTGTAAACTAAATACAAAGTAAATAAAAATTGTTAATTCACTTATTAAATAAATTAACAGTAATGCCTAAACAAATGGTGAAACGGTCCGTGTATTCATCTGGCAATTGGATTTTCCGTTCTGAAACAGGTATTGAAAAAGAAAAAACAAGTGGTTATTTGATCTTCATTTTAAAATACAAAAATTAAAATTGAAATACAAGGCGTTTTTCCTTTTCATGATCAAAAAGGGACACACGAAATTTTAAAAATACTTTGATTTTCATTTTATATTTAGAATAACAAAAAAATAAAATCAGTAAGAGACAGAAACGAAAAAAGGTCAGTTTTTTTCATTTTCTGAGACCGGAAGTGGTCATCAGCAAGTGTGGAGCCAAACGACAAGATTCTCAGAGGGCGGAGCCAGACAGCAGTGATTGGTCAGACTGACTGAGAGCCAGACAGCAGTGATTGGTCAGACCATAGATACCATAGAAGACAGCGCGCTAGCGTATCTAGTCTATGTATATCTATGGTTGGCACGTCTGGTAGCATCTCTGGCTGCTGTTGACCCTTTTTTTGGAGTAAAACACAGTAAGAAGATAAATACTTCTAACCAGCAGCGTTGTTTTGTTGTACATTAAGTCAGCGACTTGTGAAGAGTTGTGTTTTGTCGTGTTTGAGCAGTTGGTCCGGACGCGTTAGCTAGCTAAGCGGCTAAGTTAGCTAGCGGGCTAATTAACACAGGTGGCTAACTTACCGCTGAACACCTGTGTTAGTTGCTGCCGCACCTGTCTGTCATTATTAGCATGACCTCAACCTGTATTTCTCTGCTGTGTATTTTAGCTTTTAGAAAAGCTATTTTACTTTAAGGTTAACTGAAACCCGTTCAGCTGCACTGAAGTTTAACATTCAGCTGGTTTGAATTAAACTGCGCTTAACTTAACATTGCGCAACATTACCTCTCTGAATCTCCATAATTTCATTAAATTTCTTCTCTCTTCCACTGCTCAAGATCAATCCAGTATATAAAATGACATTAATAGTGAATAAACTAACAACCAGCCATTGTATTTATTTATTACTGCATGTATTTGTAGTAAAACATGAGTTGAAACATCCTGCTTTTGGAGCTAGAACTGCACAAGCCGTTCATTTTCAGTCACCTGACGAGTTAAACTCCCCTTTTTATGTGAGGTTGAAGCAGAAAGTCTGAGTTAACAAAGAAAGTTGTTTATAATTTGCGATACCTGTTATCTCTGACTGAGGCTTTAGTTTTTGTTGAGCTGATTTACACGTAGAAACTTTGTTCAGGAAGATTTCTCAGTAGCTCAGAGGACAGGCTGCTTTTTACACAACCTTGTAAGAGAATGTCTGCCAATGCTTTTCAGCAGAATTTAGAAACACAACACTTCCTAAACAGATATTTTGAGGCTGTGAGGTTGAACGTTTGAGAGTATATCAGTGTGTGTGTTTGTGGTCTTTCTGTTTCTAGGTGGAAGCTGAATTAGTGAGGATGACTCCTGCTCCTGTCATCTCTAAGCTCCTCACACATCTTTACCTACACATGAGGAAAATCACTCCTGTAGAATGCAGGTATGTTTGTCATTATTATAAAAAGATGTTGCCTGGTGACCTGTCAGAAACCCATCATACAGAGTCAGCCAAAATAATGTTTACACACATCAGGAAAAGAAAAACTTGCATAAATATTTCAATACCAAATTTATTCAGACATCACGAGATTAATAAAAGTTATCTTTGGCCTCTACAATTACAAGAGGTGCTCAAAGTGGTGGCCACTGGCTTCCAGACATTTCTGTTGTGTTGTAGACGTCACTTGTTGATGCTCCATTCATGAGGGTAGCGCCATCTGTTGGGAATACATCGTACAACAGGACACAGAGTTATTGTGATTTGATCAAACTTAGAAAGAGGAATCTATATGTATAGAAGTACTTATACAAATGAAATATTTATAAAAGTTTTTCTTTTCCTGATGTGTATACATTATTTTTGGCTGACTCTGACTCTGAACTTAATGAGAACAAAACTGTCATTTAATTGTTGCTCTGAAAGCTTCTTTAGTGAAAACCGGCTGGTGTTCTGCTTTGAAACAAACTGCTGTTGAGGTCTGTGTTTTTAGGTTTAACCCCACAGTTTCTGAAGGAACTGATAGTTGTTTTTTGTTTTGTTTTTTTTCTCTGATCAATGTGGACGTTATAATTGATGGTAACATTTACTGATCATATAATCAGCATGACAATATAACAGTATAACATTCTGACCACCTGACTAATACTGTGTTGGTCCCTTTATGCTGCTAAAACTCCTCTGACCCAGTGGTTCATCAGAACCTCTGGGGATCCTGTGGATCCTGTGGGTTGCAGGGTGGGTCCTACCTAGACCAGGCTGATCCTGGACCATCCCACAGATGCTCCATCAGATCTGGATGTGGGGAGTGTGGAACCCAGGTGAACAGCTTAGCTCTGTCGTGTTCCTCGGACCACTCCTGAGCAGTTTTAGTTTGTCCTGCTGAGGGTGGCAGCTGGCATCAAGGACTGCTGTTGCCATGGAGACTAGGGGGTTGTTTGTCCTGCAGTGTTTAGGTGGTGGTACATGTCAAACATCCACATGAACGTCAAGGTTTCCCAGCAGAACGTTGCATTAGAACAAGATGATGGATGTTGTTCTCTTCAGCTGTCAGTGGTCAGAATGTTGTGGCTGATCGGTGGATCTGTCTGCCTTTACTCTGACATCCAGAGTTATACAAAAGTGGAGTATGTGTGCAGTGCAGAAGAGATTTACTTTATTGTATGCAGTTTTTTTTTTTTTTTTTTAAGGGAGAGCATTTTTTTTTTTATCCACCTGAAGAAGACCTAATCTTTCCCTTCAAAGGATAGTTAATAATTACTACAGCTTCCATAGTGGTCCCATCAGAGAAAATCATATCCATATACAGATTTTTATTAATTCCAGGGCTGGTTCAGTAAAGATTATAATAATAACTACATCAGATAATTCTTGGTCGCAGTTGGAATTTTGCAGACTGAGAGATGGTTGAGAAGGTTTCAGTTCTTGTTTTAACAAAATATGTTATAATAGAAGATCTTTATTGTCATTGTACATGAAATTATCTGCAAACCAGCAAAGTGCATCAGTCTGAGGTATCTAAAAATAAATAAGTAAAGAAAAATGCTTCTAAAGCCAATAATAAACAGAATATTTTGAGGGAATATTGGAAAAAGGAATGAAAAGCTCCATTCTCACTCCTCTCAGGATAAACTGTCATCAAAATTGACTTTAAATTTAGCTTCAACATGAGATAAAAACATTTACTTTCATTACTGATATTGTCAAGTTTTAATAAAGTTAATGCTACTTTTATAAAATGATGAACGTGAATAAATTGTATTTCTGTGATCTGTGTTTGATTTCTGTCTTTTCTCCTGTCATCCAGATGTTCAGAGGGAGATGATGCCACATCTGGTCCAGCTGATGGAAGGTCTTGAAGTTCTCTGACTGGCCTCGACTGAAGATGGTCGTCTCACTGGATTTAAGGTTCAGATGCTCAGTAACAAACTCCACCAATGAGCCAACAGGGAAGCTTTAGGTTTATTAAATGTTGCTATGAAGGTTTCGCTGTTTCTCTTTGTGAATGCAATTTGCTACAACTGAAACTTGAATTAGAACTTAGAAGTAAATGCTTCCATCTGAAAGGATTTAGTTGCATTAATAACCTCATAACATTCTAATTTTTATTCCAGTCTTGGTTGGAAATAGAATCTCTGTATTGATTCAGGTAAAAACTGAACTTCACAGCATGTTGAAGCAAAACAACCAGATGAAAACTGTGATGGTGTTGGATTGTCAGGCCGTAATGTTGCAGCTCAAAGCAGCTTTTCTAGCTCAGTTCATTCTGACATTCAGCTATGAATCAACACAGCAGATGGTGATCCATGCTGTGGAAGTCTCACATCTCCTGATTTAATGGAGCTGCTTTGCACTTTTTACACTGTTTATTCACCAACACTTTATTTAATAAAAGTCCCATCTAGTTTTTATGAGGAATGTGATGTTTTAATTTCTCTGTGAATAACTGCAGTCTAATGGAACAGCTGGAATTGTAACATCTGTCCTGATATTGATCATGAAGTATTGATCAGAATACTTATGGTTAGCAGTCATCCCTGTAGTTTTACATTAAAATCTTTACTTGTGTTGTGAACTTTGGTAAGAAGCAGAAACTTTAGCGTTGCCATGGATACATGAGTGTTAAATTCTGTCCATGTTTCCATTTTGGGAAATGCAGTCCAGATGAGTTTGTTTTTACTGCCAGCTACCATTCAGTCTGAGATATTAAGAATAAATAAATGTTCATAATGTGGAAATGAACAGATTTTATTTTATTTATTCCTACAGCAGCTGCAGGTAAAGTTCCAAAATGTGGAGGAATTTAGTCTCACAATCACAGACAATAAATATTATCTGAAAGTCGGGTTGTTGTTGTTTATCAGCACAATACAAAAAGATTCATGTTAGAAATATTCCAGTTAAGACTCTAGAATGTCATGATTTATGTAACTTTGTGATAGGGGTGGGCGATATGACAAAAATGGAATATCACGATTTTTTCATTTTAAACTCACGATTTCGATTTTATCACGATTTTTTAAAACTTACAAATAGAACATAAATTACACATGAAAACAAAATTTGGATAAGCATGCAGATATATATATATATATATATATATATATATATATATATATATATATATATATATATATAAATAAAATATATATTTATATATAAAATAAAAAAATTAAAAAAAACAAACTGTTTTAATATTAAAACGTGAATATGCAGGGCTGTGTTATTTTATCTGATTTCATTTTGTTGTTTTACCTGAAACCCCCCGAAAATATTGTTGCATGAGTACAAATACTACTAAATTACGAGCACAAAGAGCATAAAAAAACTGTCATTAAATCTAAAATCAAAACAACTTTTCACACAAATTTCTTCATTGATATTTACATTTTTTAACAACATTTTTCACTTTATTTTTTATTATGTATTCATTTTTTAACAAAATAGTAATTTTCAAATGTTCAGGCACACCCTTGATGCAAATTAAATTTAAAAACAAAAAAATAAAATTAAAATAATTTACTATATCTAAATATATTCAGTCAGGTTTTTCAGACAAGCGCTTTATAAATAAAGTTTATAATCCGTGTATGGTTCGCTCATTCGTTTTTCCGGTTCAAAATAAAATGAGAAAAAACAATTAATTGCTGTTTTTTTGTTTTTTCGTTCAAAAATTAAATTCGAAAAACAAAAAGTAGAGAAAGAAAAAACCGCTGGGTTTTTACAGATTTTAAGCTTTAAACAAAAGAAAAAGCCTTTTTCCTATTTGGAAGCTGCCGGCAGAACCGGAAGTCAACGTCATAATTTGTGGCGACTTGACGTCACTTCGCGTACCACGTACTTTGAAAACAACGAAGACATGTTTGTCTTATTTAGAGGGAGTAGACGCATCACACAGAGTTCATGATCTCAGTGTGAACAAAATCGCTTTAATATTCCAAGTAAGTATTTTTAAGTATTAAAATGTGAAGAACTCTGGCGATTCCAACTTGTTCCAGTTTAATCAGGTGAACTGTTGATCGTTTCCGTCTCCAGATGTTTCCTCCACAGATTCGTCACGATCAGACCTGACTGTGTGTGAAATAAAGATACTAGTGTAACCAAGTTAGGACTCGTGAGGGTCTTCTGGTTTCTTTTGACACGGAACCGACAACGCCACCTAGGGACTTTCACTCTAAGAATGTTAACAATCCTGCCTCTCAACAGAGGGTTTCCCCTACTAAACACAGATACGTGCACAAATGAATACAGAGGCGTGTATAGAAAAATATAAACACAATTTTTATTCTGGTACAAAAATATGTTCAGCACACACACACTAATGTTAATACAAATGCAGTTATTAAAACTGGAAGTCACACAGGCCCTACGCAGCTATAGAGGGGAGAAACCTGATTACTGAGCCAGAGAACACAGCCACGACAACCTGAGGATAAACACACACATACGGGGAGAAACGAAACTAAACTCGAACCAAGCAAACTGATACAAAACTAGGCAAAACGACTACAAACTAAAAGAAAGAAACAACATAAACAAGCAAAAAGACAAGGCAACAGAGGCAAAACTGTAATGAAACAAAGAAATGTTTAACCACAATCAAGCAACAGAACGATAACAATAAGCATAAACAAACATTTTGATTACCTCGGCTGTCCGACCCTACACGCGAATGACGCCGCCAATAAGCAGAGACACCGTCGGCGGACTCGACACTGCAGCCACAGAAGACTGGTCTTAAAAGAAGAAACAATATTAATACAAAATCTAAAGCTTACCAGTGTTTCGCGTGCTGCACAGCGCGTACCTGTTCAGAGGTATACTGGAGCTACGTCCGTCAATCAATTTGAACCCCCTGCTGCAACGGCCAAACCAATCAATAGTTCCCCCACAGCATGATGGCTAATCAGCCGGTCACACTAGATAAAGAAGACCTACAGAAAAACGTCGCCATCACTACTTAATAAAGTCTATATCCATGTAAATATTACTTGCAGACAGTAAAAAGAAATATGCTGGTCGCAATAAAAAAACACGTTTTTTTTTTTTTTTTTTTTTTAATGAACGCTGAGAGGAAACGATGGAATCCAGAGATGAAATTAGAGACCGCAGTCTGACTCATCATGCCACCGATCAGTCTGATAAACATCCCGCTTCATCCACATAGATCTTTGTCATCATGTCAGGTGTTTAACACCTGGTGATTGTTCAGGAAACACGCACAGGTTAACTGGGGATAATCACAACTTAACACAGGCTGCCTGGTTAATAACCAGACACAAAGCTAATTAATGTCTCACCAAGAAAACCCACAACATAGAAGCACATCCACTGCTGTGTGTTAGTCTGAGTTCAGTGGAACAGATCCATAGCAGAACTTCAGGTTTATCTCAGGTTTGTTCTCAGAAACACTCAGAGTCTCAGCAGCCTCCCATCAGAACAACACGCAGCACAACATTAGCTGGATCTGATAAAATACATCAGAACTATCGGTTGAGCTCGATTTAATATTAGGGTTGCCCGGTTGCAAAAACATAGGGGCGGATATAACCACGTCCTGATATTAAAATCAAACGCTCCCCTTTCGCTTTTACCACGCCTACTACATCAGCTCAACCAATCAGAATCCTCCGACCTTCCAGCGGGAGAAACGGAATATAATGGCGAGTTAAAGCAGAGAAAGTACGATTTGTTTTGGAATTACTTTACAGTTTTCGGTCTGAAAATGATTTCGTCAAACCTGTAGCTCGACCTGGTGGGTAAAACATTCTGTCACACGTTGTTTAATGTCGTGTTAGTGCGAGTTTAGATCGTGTCAGCGACTCTTCCGCTACCGTGTTAGCTAGCTTGCTAGCCCGCTATTCATGCAACAGTTTCATGTTGTGGCTGTCATCTAGCGCTAGCATCTTTGTGAAGCTAAACCGGGGCTCCATGTCAACGATTTTTAGGGAAATTACTCAAAAACTCTCAGTTTGGTGACTGTCCACAGGATCCGTAAACGACAAGAGATGAAATTAAATATGCCGTTTTGCTTTGTTTGTATAAAATCCATGGTTGTGATTCCAGTTAACCCTGATTTAAATGTTCGATCTGTCATCACCAGAATTAATTCATTTTATTGTTATTTTACGTGTTTTAGCTCCTAATCGAAAGACATTTAGAACTGCATGTGTCAGTATAAAGCTAAATGTCCACAAGTTACCCAAACTCTATGGTTTTATTGTGCAGTTTAATGACACAAAATGTGATAAAAGCCAAACCTCTGTGTTAGGCTCATTTGTGAAGATTTTTATTTTTTTTAAATATATGTTTCAGATACATTGCTAGAGTGACTGAGTTCTATCAAAGCTGGGGCTGCATAACATTAGAAAAAACGGACACTGCCATACTTTGTTTATCTGTGATTATAATTTAAGAAATCATAAGATTTATCCAAGTTGAAACCAAGTGATTGCATCTGCATGGGGATTTTAAACGTCAATATCGCTGCTGATAATGTTCATTCGTTTGTCAAAATCCATACTGTGTTGGTGATTATTCTTCATTAATTATGTCATCCTACAACTTCTTTACTGCTTATAGACTGGTTGCTTTTGGTCATAGTTTCGTAGCTGAAATATTTCCATACAACTGATTTCTCATTGAGGCCAATTTCTTTTTCAGTGTTTCTCTCTTGTTTTTTGCTCTTTTTGTTTTGCACACATGGAACCTGCATGTCAACAAACTCTGTCTTTTAAATAAAATTTAAAAAATAAAATAAAAACAAAACAGTGTATCAAAGAACTCCTAAATCAGAGTAAATGATGCTCCATCAGATGTACTTCTTTTCTAGATTATTTATGGAAAATTAGAACAGTCCAAGTTTTCTTTTCGTATCAAGAAATGGAAAAAGCTGTTTACAGGACATGTGCTTAAATTAATGTGCCTTTCTTCTATGTCTGTTGCACACATCCCAAATTTTATATCATGCAGCTTTCACCAAAGTTGTCATTAGTTAATTTGTCATGAAATAAAACCACAAACATAGGTGTCGTGGTTGTTTATTGAGAAAGCTGTTGTAAATTACACACCTATTTTAAGCAGTACAAAGCTGATGGCTCTAAAGAACAACACAGTATTGTAGTAGAAGAGACCGAATTCCACCAATAAAACTTGTTAAATTTGCTCTGCAAAGCATAATTGGAGAATTGAGATGGAAAATGTCTTTTATCTTTGAGTGCTTCTGGCTCGCTGATTCAAATGTGATAATATGCTGAGCAGCACCTAAAACTTGCCAGTATTTTATTGATATGCATTGCTATCTGTCTTTCAGACATAGAAGAGGACGAAGCAGAATGCGGCGCTCAGGAGCTCCCAGCCAACTTTTGGGTAATGCACTTAAAAAGCCAAGATTTGTGCCACCTGGAGCATCAACTTCATCTCCTCTAGCCGAATCCAAACCTCTCTCCCCTAAATTGGGTTTAGGCAATGCACTGGATAAGGTCAGATTTTTTCTCAGCATTTTATCATTAGTCTGATCTCTCAGTTTTCATCAGCCTTGCTCATTATTCAGTGGATTCACAAACCTCCTCACATTATATGTTCTCTTTTTCTCATCCTGCAGGTTCAGAGAAGTCTTGCAGAACCAGCTGTGAGTACGACACCATGTCCAGTTCAACCCAAAGCTGCCCAAACTGCTCCAGCCTTTTCCAGGGCTCTGGCACGTGTTCTCGGTGCAACAGAGAGCAAAGAAAATGAGACAAAATATGAAAATCCTGGCTCGGGAGACTGTGCAGAAGACAACAAAACAGCAGGTGAGACACAAAGATATGTAGATGGTACAGTACCTGGTGCTAGAACTACGAAATAAGATCTGTGTGGTAGTTTTTCTGTTGTACACAGAACAGCTGACAGCTTGTCTTGTCCATGTTATGAGCTGCTGTTTCCTCCCATGAAGACTGCTACTTCTTAATTGGCTGGCTTCTAAATGGAAACAAGAATCCTAATTAGTCCTCAATGAAAAGCAAATTGGCAGGACAGCTCAACCAATTAAGTCTTTATGTTACAAAGACAGTAGCTACACCAAGTTTTAAATTAGATCTGGTTAGTCACTAACATTTTTCACTCGTTGGTAATATATTTAAATTTTATTTCATCTAAACAGCTGTTTCTATTTCAGATCATAATTTCTGGTTCAAATGGCGTATTCTGTTCATTAGCATGTCGTTAACAGGTTTGGTTGAATGGTTTTATTATGTATTGCCATGAATCTGACAGCATCTGAACGTTAGCTTCGTGTCCTAATGAGCTCCCTGCTCACTTTTCTACATAAGGGACATCAGTCTTACTGGGTCGGACCAAGTAACTTTTCTGCGTCCCTTTCCAAACAACACAAGTCAGGACTGCAAACAGTCACTTTAAAGGATTGGCAAGTACAAAAGACATACTTTGCGCTGTATAAAGTGATTTTGAAGGAGGGATTTTCCACGTTTCAGCATCAATATTAATCAAAAAATGTTACAGAGAGTCAGATTTCAAATACACCAAACACTTTTTAGTTTGCTTCACAATTTGACATCTACTACAAACTGAAATGTCCCTACAAGTAAAACTTTAAAAGGATCCAGACTGCCACTGAAATGGTCGCATTTGTGACCTTTTTTTTGAGAGTGTACAAGTTAAAATTTCAAGTGGTCGCATTGTGCGAGTGCATGATGATCGTTTAAATGTATTAGTGTCGCTCTAACCAGCACAGGCAGCTACTGCATTAACCAAAGTGCTGGAAAGTAGTACATCTGTAACTTTGATGTACTGCGGTATTCACATTTAAAAATGCGGTGTTCTTGTGAAATGCAGAGTACATGTGCTCATTGAAAAGATCAGATGTAGTAAAAAACTCGAATATGACAATAGAACGCCCTAGTTTAACTCTTAAGTAATTTTTGGTCACACACTTTCTGAGCTCCACAGCTACCAAGCAGCAGCTACTGCAGCCTGCAATATGGGGCGTTTAGGGAACATCGGTGTATTGTAGTGTCTATTGATAAGTAAACATCCAAAAGAGAAATTTGGTCACACCGGTGCTACCAGTTAAAAAGCTAGTCTGGAGCCCTGCTTTATTGGGATGAAGACAGAGACTGACTGATTAGTAGGACTTAATAATAATAATAATAATAAATATAATCCAAGTTTCTGACAAACGGAAGTTTAATTTGTTGCTTCCAGCTGTTTGTAGGATTTTTCCTCTGACTTTATTAAATACCTGCAGCATCAAACAACAACAAGGATCCATATAAGCGTCACCAAAAGAGAGAATTGCTCGTATTGATGCGCAATAGCTGTCAATTTATTAATTACCTGTAATTTTAAACTGTCTGATGACAATCACAAAAACTAAAAACTGCAATCACATTTTTTGCTGATATTGTGCAGCCTTTACATAACACCTGTGTTTGATGTGCTGAAAAAAAAGACATGTTGGAGGCATCATGCTTCTTTCTTGTGTTTGTTCGAGGTGATGAATAAACAAAATATTGAGGTCACCTGCTTCTTTCTCTGATAGCTCCGTCTATGTCTGCAGCCTCAGAGCACATGTTTGATAAAAAGGTGTGAAATCGCTCCACTTACTGGCTTCATATTGCATGTTTGCTGAGCATTTTTGCACAGATAATTGCCTAGAAAAATTAATCTAATCCAAAGCAGGCAAAGACTATTTTGGATGCCTTTGCCAGGGTTACACCATATTAGATGAGTCCCAGAAAGTTTATTCAACTTTTTGACAGTATATTCTTTTAATTTCCTATGTAGATGCATGACATTTTCTTTACAAACAGCAAACAGAACACTCCTAACGGTCCAATATATAATCATTCTGCAACAAAAAGAGTAACAAAATATTGCAGTCAGTTTTTTGACGACTTTGTGCAGAATTAACATCTGTTTTTGACATGCTGAAGAAGACAGACTATGCATCTTTGCTTCTTTTCCCAGTACTCAGAATATGTAGTATGATGCATCTCCTGCATTCTCCTCTGATATCTCCATCTATGTCTGCAGCCGCACAGCACATGTTCGGTAAATCGGTGTGAAATCGCTCCACTTATTCGCTTCACATCGCGGGTTTCCACGGCATTTTTTGCACCAATGATCGCTGATGATAAGAGTGCGGCAGCTCCCCGTCAGTCGCCTGCTCCGCGTCTAATAATAACAACACGCTGGCTGTTAAACCGGCGGACTGAGGCTGAGTGACAGCAGGTCCAGCATTATGCAAATGAGCGGAGCGGCGCAGTGGCCAGATTAGGACTGTGCTCGGGATCAGTGAGCCACCGCCGCTGCCTCCGTCCTCCTCCTGCACGAGCAACTAGTGCCTCCGTTTTCCCGCGTCGTGCACGTCTCTCACGGCTCCCACACACGCGCCGTGCACACGTGTTTTACCGAGCCGAGCGTGTGTTTGCGGTGCACAGTGGTGACTTTTGTGTCTGGTTTCCTGCAGACGCGGAGCTGCATGGAGAGAAGAGCCGGTCTACGGGCATGCGCAGCGCGCTCACAAAACCCCTCCCCCACTCAGTTAGTTAAGCCAGCGCTGGTTCACTTTTATGCACACTTGTGGGGAAAAGACTCCTGACCCCTAATAACCTGAAATGTGGTGTTTGAACAGTGTTCTGTGCAAAGCTGAGTGTCGCTGTGTCCCTGTGCACACACACAAACACACACACTCTGTTTGTGCTCTGTGCTGTGCTTGGTTTGGGGTTTAGAGAGACCGAGCTGTAAGTAGGTCGGGCTGGGCTTAAGCGGCTTAGCTACGTCAGCCTAAGCTGGGAGGAATTCATCCAAAGCCCTCCGCGGTAGGCGGGGGCCTAAGCGAGGCTGGCCTAGTTAAGCCTGATTCTTATTGTGTGCAGCACAGCCTGTTTTCCTTGTGCAACGTAGCTGAGAGGGAACCCAGGAGTGGAGTGTGGAGCCATGCACTTGTTAGTCGTAGCCTATGTTTGAATCAGAGAGGAAGCAGAAATGTCTGGGAGTTAGACCAGTGTTAGTGTGGGCTGACAGCAGAGAGCACAGGCAGCCAGGTGAGGATCCACAGCTCTGAGTGTGGTCTCAGAACCACAGGCCCGGCTTGGTCTACGTGGGCCTGCTGTGCTGTAAGATGGCGTCCAGCTCGGTGTTTCTGTCCAGTATGGTGGGCAAAGCTCGCTCCTCCAACTTCACGCTCTCGGAGAAGCTGGACCTGTTGAAGCTGGTCCGTCCTCACATCCGCATCCTGGAGGAGCACACCAACAAGCACGCCGTCATAGTGGACAAGAACAAGTGCTGGGACACTGTGGCGGAGCAGTACAACGCCCTGGGAGGGGACCGGCCCCACCGCACCGCCCAGGGCCTCCGGACCCTCTACAAGAGGCTGAAGGAGTCGGCCAAGCAGGAAGTGATGCAGCGGAGACACGCCCAGCCGGAGTACAGGGCCAGCATCTCTGAGCCAACCAGGAGAATCATGGAGATGATCCCTCACCTGTTCCACCACGTGCCCATTCACGAGAAGGACCAGGCGCTGCGCAGGTACGGTGTGACTCCACACAGACACACACTGTAACACACAACAACACAACAGCCAGGAGGGTTCACCCAGCAGATACACATCCTTCTCTCCAAACAGAGTGTAGTGATGATTCAGCCCTGAGAGGAGGAGGAGGAGGAGCTGCTTTCAGATCCCCAATCAGATTACGTCTCAATGTGCACCGTCAGGCTCAGCGGGAAAACACTGAACTTCCTGCCTGTATTTACTCATTAGTGGTTTGTTCTGTGGTTGAAGTACGTCCAAAATTCTCCAGCGTTCTTTAGATATTGATAAGAGTGGATGATTATCAAAAGTGCGATCCAAAACTCATGTTCAGCTTGAGTTCCCAGCAAGAAAAACAAGTCTGGAACAAAATGTCCAAACTTTAGAGCAGACATTCTCTTTTGTATTAAATTTGGGTGTTTCTTTTTCTTTAAAAGCCCACATAATAGCTAAAAACACCCTTAAACACCTAGTTTGGTTCCTGAAGAATCTGAAAGAAAATTCGTGCTAAATTTGCTCACATCTGATTTCTACAGATGGCAGCTTCGAGGGATGTTTTCTTTACAAAGAATAAACAAAACATTTACTCCCAACACTCCTGTTTGTCATATTTTTTCCAGTAATCCTGGATAACAAACAGCATTAATACTACTTAGTTCCTTACTGGTGGCAGAAAAAACACCATTAACTTACATATTCACATCTATAAAGCTGCAATCAGATATATTTTTACTTTTTTCTGTCTTAAAAAATGCAAATTAATTCAGAGTACACAGAAGACAGCAAACCATTGAATCATTTAGAGTGAAAAGCACCTATTGTGATTTACACTAAAACCAGCAAGGTTTGTTGGCAAATCTTTTAATTTCCTCTCAATCTGCTCTGATCAGTCACCTAATCCTTTAATTGATCTATTCAACCCTTTGAACTCTAAGCAGTTTCTGGGCATTTTTCCCCACTCCTGTTGTATTTTTACAAATTTTTCACTGTAATATAAAATCCTGCAGCTCTATGGAAACAACACAACCGTGATGAAGGGAAGAGAACTAAGAAAGATGTTTTGGTACGGTATTACACAGTTTTAATGCCATAAAAACGACTGATTATTTATTTTACCAAACTGATTTTATTTCTTAGTGCCCACTAATGTTAAAAAATGGAAGGGTCTACATATTATTTTACAGTTTACGTTTTTAATTTGCCTCCATACTTGTCTCCCTGTGTTGACACAGCCTGCAGTTCAGCTGAATATTCTGTGAACTTTTGTCACATGACTGTTGGTCACAGATGAGTCAGTCAGGGATGCTCCATTGTTCAGGGAAATGCAGAATTTTTAGGTTTTTTTTTTTTTACAGAATCTGCTTAGGGCAAATGGTTCATTTTTAGAGTTTTTTTTTTAATCTGAGACGAGCAATAAAGCAATTTTGATGAAATATAATGATTGAAAGCTTAGATTAGGGTAATTTTCGCAACAGAATTCAATGCTGAACACGATTAGTTCAATATTTAGCATTTCTCTCTCTCTTACACTTCCAGGCTCTGATAAATAGTGTAATTTTGGTGATGATTTTGGTGGAAAAAAGATGATCTGCCGGCAGGTTTTGTGGTGCAACGGGTTAATCCACCTTAATACCAACAGAGGCCAACGCACTCTTCACATAAACAAGATATATTCAGCCAATAAATGCTGTTTAAGTGCTCCAGGCTCACTTATTTTTATCCCTCTTTTTCCATTTGCAGATTGATATACAGCAAGCACAACTCTCCCGTCGAGCATCCTGGCAGCAGCTCCTCTCTGGCCGGCCTCCAGGATTACTCAGCAGCTGTCCCAAGTATCCCCCATGAGGTGGTCCAGCTGGACCCTGAAGAGGATGTAAAACCTCCGCCAGACCTCCCCATCCTCCCCTCGCACACAGGACCGGGGCTGGACGGAGGCCCAGAGCGAGAGGGGGAGCAGGACTTGGGCAGCGTCCACGATTACGAAGCCTCGCTGTCTCCGTCTCCCTCCTCCGTCAACATCCCCCTCTCCACGTCGCCGCTGCCCTTACGCCACGACTTCTACCCCAACGACATCTACCCTCACCACGAGCCCGACAGGTTCCGCCCGCTGCACCTGGCCAAGGAGGAGCACGAGCTGGTGCTGGCCAATCACAGGAAGGTGGCGCTGTACCTGGAGGAGAAGAGGGAGGGTCTGAAGAGGAAGCAGGATCTGGAGGAGGAACTCCTGAGAGCCAAGATTAAAGTGGAGAAACTGAAGGCTGCCCGGCTGAGACACGGGCTGCCAGTTCCTCTATAACAAGTATAAACTCGCACATCTGTTAGAAAGGGAGAGACGCTGAGGAGTTTAAAGTGCGGCAATCATCGGTTTTATGTTTGAGAACTTATTTTGGAAACATAGTGCCTCGTACAGACGCAGAAAGCAGGAGAACGCTGACTTTTAAGTTGCCATCATCATTCCCACAGACATCGATAACACTGTGACAAGCCAAAATGGGTAAAGTAACTGTGACTGAACGTCCAACGTTTGGAAAGGAATATTTGTAGTATTGACTGTTTGTGGAGCTTTTCCTGTCTAGATGTGCCACCAGTATGTACCTATGGGAGTGTTTGGGTCTTTGTTATCCAAGATTATTGGAAAAAAATCTGATATATGACACAGTGAGAGTCTGCAGGATTCATATCAGCGTGACTGTTGGCTCTTTGTAAAGAAAATGTCCACCAAACCTGGCATTGGTTAAAAAATCTCTTGGCGTTTTCTTTCAGGCTTTCAACTCACCAAACTATGCCTTTAATTTATATTTATTATGCAGGTTCTAAAAGAGTACGAAACACCCCAGTTCACTACAAAGGGACACGTCAGTGGAAATATTAAGGTATTCTAAGATTGGAGCATAAAAAACACTTTAAAAGGCCTTTAACGTACGATGATAATGCTGAACTGCAGCGATCAGTCAGACTTTTAAATTCATTTGCCAACTATTTTCATAATCAACTGCTTGGTCTGAAAACAAAGTCTAAATTCACTCCTTCGAGACTCTGAAATGTGAATTTTTTCCGGTTTCTTTCCTCTTCTGTGACAATGAATTGAATATCTTTGGACAAAACAAGATATTTGTCATCTTGTGCTTTGGGAAGCACTGACATTTTATAATCAAGAGATTAATCGACAGTGAGAAAAGTCCTATATAAAGCCAGCTTCTGTGAATCGGTCAACAATGTCCAAGTCTGAAACTCTGTCTTGATGGCCAGTTGAGTGAACAAAAGAAGGGAGAGACACTGTTGATTTTTAATGTTATTACTATTTAATGTAACATTGATTGTATTGTAATGTTGGTCTGTACGTGCTGTCGGTTTCTGTCACAGTTTGTCCACATGTTCATTTATTTCTATTAAAAAAACAAGGTTCATATTATACCAGCTGTGTGTTTATTACACGACTCTCTCTTCATGGTTTCATCACTATTTTTCTGATGCCTCTTAATCCCTGTTACGGACGATGATAACAAAGGATCATGTGCTGGCTGACTAAATCACGTCATGGTTGCGTTCTTGCTTCACCGTTTCATCCTCATGTAGACGTGTGTTGTATTTTTTCAAGGAGACAATTGCTGTAGTTTTCAGGCATGTGGATGTAGCTGAGGTGGGGGCTGTCTTGGTGCACCAGCGACCTCTGCTGGTGGCTTGTCAGATTTGCTTCTCACTACATTCTGTTGCTTTTTCAGCTGCTGTAATCTTAGTTTTTGTGTTTCAGGAGTATTTCCCAGGTCTCCTCAAACGCCTCAGCCTCCAGACTCCAGCTGCAGTCAGGATGGAGCGAGATACTTGAGTGTGGTTTGGTGTAAAGCCAGTAAGAAGAAACACAAACGCTGGGAAGGTGATGCTGTGCTCATTACAAGAGGACGCACAGTCACACTTAAAGACATGGAGGGGAAGGATATTGGAAAGGGTGAGCCACAAACACTGCAATTTATGTTCTTTTTCTTGGAAGATGTAAAGTTTTGTGCAACTAAAGAATTGGAAAATTGGATAAATCTCCAATTAAACCCCTAACAATTAATTTGTTAAAAAAAGTTGCATATTTTGATTTTTCTGTATGAAAATAATCCCTTCCTGCCTTAAAATGGCTCAGATGTAGCTCAAATGTGCAGATCTATGAAGACAATGCCTCTTTCTTCATTCAGAGAGGTGCACTACAAAGCACGTTTCACATATCCAAGTTAAGATAAGGATAAGGATAAACTTTATTGATCCCGCAGTGGGGAAAGTTCACCGTTACAGCAGCTCCAAAGAAAAAGTATAAAGGCAGTACAAGAATAGATAAGAAAAAGAAACACAGTGCAAAAATTGCAGAAAAAAAACATTATATACAGATGATTTTTTTCTTCTTATAAATATGTAGAAGATTATATACAAGAGGAAGTTCTGTTAGCATTAACTGGCTTGATCAAAAAGAAAACTTTATCAGAGATAATGGGTGGTTATCAACTTTCAGTGTCTGTATTTAGTCCCATAAAACGGGTGTTTGATGGGTCATATGGCTACAATGATGTGTGAGCTGCTTTAGTCCACAGAAACACGGTTGTAATCGAGAGCTATGAAGAAATTAAAAACATTACTTTTGCTGCAAATGATGCTGGTAGAAAACTGTTAATGGTGGAAGTTAATATATTTATTTTCTCTCTCATTGCACTCTGAATGCAGCTCTTTATTTCTAACCTGGCAGCTGCATATTGGAGCTCTTAAACTGTAAGCTTCGTACATTTAAACATGATACTCAACAAGTCCATGTACATGTCTAATTATAAAGGATGGAAATCACTTTGGCCAAAATCGAAGTGAAATTAATGTTATTGATTTAACATTCTGATGTTTTCTAATCTTTATGGGAATTATTGAGGGCACTTTGGTGCATAAATGTCACACATTTTGTACATCCAAATAAAATGGCTCATAGTAAATATATTACACTATAGGGCTGCAGCTAACAATTGTTTCCTTTATTAACTCGTCTGTTAACTATTTTCTCGAATGATCAATTAGCTGGTTTATAAAATGTCCAAAAATTGTGAAAAATGTCCTGTTTTGTCCAAAGATTTTCAGTTTATTTTCATAGAAAAGGAAAGAAACCAGTAATTATTCACAATTTGAGGAGTTGAAATCAGAAAATTTTGACTTTTTTTTTCTTCAAAATTACTTAAATAATTATCAAAACAGTTGATGAAGAATTTAACAGTTGACAACTAATTAATTAATCATTGCAACTCTACTGCACTCAATAGTAAAATGGGGAATGACTGTTGTGATTAATGCTGTTAAAGCTGGCTGAACACTAAAATTTATTTTATTCTGGAATATTATTCATAATTTCTAATGATTACACATGGAGTATTTTTAAAAAATATTTTGTGTAATTGTGTCTTGTGCAGGTTTTATTTTGGCAGAAATGGTTTACTGAGTGTAGATGGCTAATTTTCACAGCAGAAATATATTTGATGGGTTTTTGTTATTATGTTCCCTATGACTGTATATATGTACAGAAAGAATATAATCAAATATTTTTCAACTAAACAAAATTTGTATGCACACATTTAACTAACGTTCACTTCTAGAGCAGTAAACTATAGACTACTGGATAATTTCTCCCAGTAAACAAGGTCTTGACAGTTGTACGTATTTGTATTACAGGTAGCGGCTACAAGGTGTCACAGCTGGCTTCACTGTCTGAAGGAGAGTCTCTAATGATCGGTGGGAAGGAGGTGGAGGTGATGGGGATTATTTCAGCAGAGGACTTCGCTAAAGGACGTTGCTTCCAGGAGGTTCAAACTGGGCAGGTGGAGTCGAGCACAGTCTCTGTGCCACCTCCGGCTCGTCGCTTTGCATCCAAACCTTTCTGTCCTCCTACGATGGTCGGCAGAGCAGAGCATCCAGGGACGAAACCGGAGGAGGAGCAGACCTGCAGACCTCGATACGACCCACTTGCTCCAGGTGTGTAAATTAGACACTATTTTACTTATTGACGCATTAGAAAGATATTTTTCTGGATGCACAGATTCCCATCTGTAGTTCCGCATGTGTATATGTTGATATTCTGAAGTGTTCCTCATGTGCCTAACAGAAACTGCATTATGAGATTTTCTTCCTTTGTTCTTCATCCTTAAGAAGACCTTGCTACAGCCTCTAGAATGGGGTGATGTTAAATGTCCAGTTTTAATCTCACCTGCTGTTATTTGATTCGTCTGTTGAATTTGGTGGGTTAAAAACATTGCTTGGATGTTAGCTGTGAGCGCTGCAATCAATGGCAGCATGGAGAACAAAACGTATGTAGTTAAACTAAACAAGTCCTGCATTTAAAACCTCAGTTAAATAAAAGTATTTAAGTGTTTTCAGAAAATTAAACTTTCAGTATGAAAAGTAAGAAGCACTAATTCTGCAGATTAATGCTCTCTGTCAGTGTTTCACATGAATTAGCTTCAACTTTATTGTAATTGCACAGAATACAAGCGCTAAGACAATGAAATGCACTTTATCATCGAACCAGAAGGGCAAAAGCGGCAGTAAAGTGCATTATTTACAGTGTATACAATACGTCAAAGAATGGACAGAGCGCTATAAACACATTAATATGAGATTTTATACATGTGGATGCAGTATAAAAATAGATAATATAAATCTACAAGTAGAGTTACAAAGTGGTATGAACAGTGCAAACAGTATTAATGCTATGAGATACATGCAGTATATATACAGGATGACCAGTATGAACAATATTAGGGATATACATATTACTGCTGCACTAATGCGTACGCTGCCTTTTACTGCAGTAGATGTTTCAGATTGAGCTCAGTTTAATTACGTTATATACTATTGGGTAGTTTAATGTCCAGCATACTTAGCTTAAGAAGTAGGAGCTATGCACTCCAGCTACATTGCACTGCTGTTTATAGTCTTGTAACAAGGGTCTATGTTGAGGCCAGACTTGCATTTGAATGAAAACAAAGCGGTAAATATGACCAACGTTTATATATACCAGTTTGGTAGTATGATCCGTCAACATAATTCGGTCACGCTGAACACGCCAGTCTCTGCGACCTTCCGTTCCCGAGATACAGAAAAAATAAAGTCATTGGAAAGGCCATGTGGACAAATAGGGGGGTAGGTCCAGGTTTTATGATTCTACAAAAAAAGTTATTTAAAACCAGATGATCCTCAAAACAATGATCGTGGTTATTATTCCTATTCCTAACCCTAATCCTACACTAACTCATAGTATGGACCCAAAAAGTGTCACCAAAAATCTATTCCAAATGACTGATTGGTCTGAAACATGCTCCTAAGCCATCTCTGTGTGATAAATTTTGGGAGTCGCACTTAGGAAAATGTCACTTATGCATATCCCCATTGAAAGTGAATTGGCAAAATGTTCGCAAATATCTCTCAAACTGAACATCCTAGACCCTTTTTACTTCCTGAACTTGTGTTGTTTAATTCCTCTACAATCCGAGTTTAAAAGAGATTTAACCCCACTCAGATTAGAATTT
Organism: Amphiprion clarkii; assembly: GCA_027123335.1. NCBI lineage: Eukaryota > Metazoa > Chordata > Actinopteri > Pomacentridae > Amphiprion > Amphiprion clarkii. The sequence goes on from CM049573.1 coordinate 5,052,575, forward strand.
TGAATTGATCAAATCACGGTGAGCACAGTTAAACATTCAATATATAACTTCACCCTGTTCTGCAGACACCAGCTGGGGCTACTTGCTCATAAATGCAGTAACTTAATGAAGCATTTCTTCATCCAGCTACGTAAAATGGCATTTTTTTTGTCATGTTATTTTAGGGGCACTGGTGATGCCTCGCCCCTCGTTCAACCACCAGTGGTCTAATAACAAATCAGGGCTTCCTGTGGTCGATGTCGTCGTGGATCCACACCTGACCGCTCACCTGCGACCTCATCAGAGAGATGGTCTGCTCTTCCTCTACGAGTGTGTCATGGGCATGAGGTGAGAGTGCTGCTCCTGTAACTCATAGCTAGGCCTAAAATTATGAATTAAATGTAAAATGTAGAAATAGTTCAAATCCATCAGCACCTTGTCTAACACATTTTTTTCTTCACTGAATTATGTAATTTGGGATGGTCTCTCATTGGTATACTTTCATATGTAAGGCAGTACTTGGACTACTGCCCACCTACTGCACATAAAATCCTGATCTTTACACACGATGTTCACAAGATCACCGAATTGGGTAAAAAGGCTTTTGTTTACTCTGCACCTTTTGCATGGAATATGTTGCAGAAACACTTGAAACCAACTGAGTTAATCTCACTGAGCGCTTTTAAATCCAAACTGCGAGTTCTTGAGGCTGACTGCATATTCAAATGTACTTTTTATTTTGTGCTTCATTGTTTTTGACCTTTTAAGTTATGATCATTAAATAGTAAGTATTTTGACCCAGTTTTTAATTTCTTTATGGAGTTTTTTTTGCCTTAGGCCTTGCTCTGAGTGTTCAGGCATGTGGGTTCTGTAAAGCATCTTGTTACACATTGAATTGTAATTGGGGCTATATAAATACAATTCAATTGAATGGACTCCACAACATGCACTTGATTTTCATAATTGGCTTGTCAATTGAATCTTTTTGTTTGTGTTTTTTCTGCTGGTGTTTTTTTTAACTGTGTAATTTTGTGACTGTGTTTTGTATTTGCTGCTGCCTGTCTTGGCCAGAAGTCCCTTGAAAAAGAGGTTCTTAATCTCAGTGGGATCTCCCCTGGTTAAATAAAGGTTAATAATAAAATAATAATTTCCATTCAAAATACGCCTATTGGTCCAGTAAAAATTCACTGTGGATGACATTTTAAGCTATACAAGCTATATCAAAAGCAGCATAAAGAACTTCTGAATTAATCAGTTTTTAAAGTAATTTCAGCCTTTATTAGGATCATTCTGGTGTGTTTCAGAGCTGTGGGTCGGTACGGCGCCATCCTGGCTGATGAAATGGGTTTGGGGAAGACGCTGCAGAGCGTTGCGTTGTCCTGGACGCTGCTGAAGCAGGGACCTTACGGTGGGAGACCGGAGGCGAAGCGTGTCCTCGTGGTGACGCCCGGCAGCCTCGTCCAGAACTGGAAAGCAGAGTTTAACAAGTGGTTGGGCAGGGAGAGGATCAACGTTTTCACTGTGGATCAGGTGAGGAAGGAGGAGGGAATTCTGGTGTTTAAATTCACTAAGAGGTCAAACAAAATGATGGCAGAGTGAAGAAAGATTTCTAGTTCAGTTTATTGTGCAGTGAGGCATTTTTTAAAATATATTTCTTTACATAGAGCTGCATTTAAAAAAGAAATAACAATAATGATTAATTTCTGAGAAAAATACACAAGTGTTGCCCTGTACCTGACACTATATTATAAGCTCCCTATGTAGTGTGAAAAGTGCTTTTAGGCCTTTTATATTTTTTAACAGCAACACATTTTCTTAATCCTTCAATTTCTTAATTTGCAACTTTGATTCTTGTTGTGTTTCTTTTTTTTAAATTTCTGCTTGAGGTTTTGTTTTGTCTTTTCCACTGTGGACTTAGACTTTTCTTGATTTAATTTGAACTCAAAATGTCATTTGATTTATTCAAGCATGTTCTGGCTGATAAATGATGTCATTTTGTCATTAAAAATAGCAAAAACCAGCATGCCTTTTTCAAACTAAATATGCATTTATTGTGTATATGTTCTCTAATGACATCTATTTAGGACCACAGGATAGAGCAGTTCGTCTTGTCTCCTCTGCACAGCGTTCTCGTCATCAGCTATGAAATGCTGCTACGCTGCCTCGAGCAGGTACGTCCACCTTTTATCTCACAGCCAAGTGAGCGTTTCACAGATTAATCAACTTAGAAGTAATCTCTGTGCTTTTATTTTGTATTTTTTCAGGTGCAGAAAGTGGAGTTTGGTCTTATAATTTGCGATGAGGGTCACAGGTTGAAGAACAGCAGCATCAAAACATCCTCAGCGCTCAGCAGCCTCAGCTGTAACCGCAGAGTCATACTTACAGGTGCATGTTTGACTGTACGACATGGGAAATTTGTGAAGCGTCTCACACCTCTTGCAGTGTTTTTATAACAAATTGTCTCTGATTTGAAGGCACGCCGGTACAGAACGACCTGCAGGAGTTCTACGCAATTATAGAGTTTGTTAATCCTGGCATTCTTGGGTCGTCCACTGGTTATAGGAAAGTGTACGAGGAACCGATTCTACGCTCCAGACAGCCGTCCTGCTCAGAGGTGATGCTTTCCCTTTCTTCTCCCCTACTTCTTGCTTTCTTTTTCCCTCTCAGATCATCCTGGCTCTTTTGCTCGACAGTCTCTGATTTGTTTAAAATGTTAAAAATGATGTCTGCAAAATGTACGCTTGATATATCAAATACTTTCTGAGATAAACTTTGTTTCACCTCCTTAATTGTTCATTATTACCTGTTATACTTATTCATATGCTTATTGATGTAAGGGACACTTTAAGGTAAGCTCTGCAGCAGCTGCTATAAATTTACATGTACTCACACTTTAAATTTCTCAGAGACAATTAGATCTGCTTGTCCAACACTGCAGATTCTGAATCAATGACCTAATGTGAAATAATTGTAAAAATGTTAGGCTTTTTATCTTTAATAGTTTCTGGGATATTGTTGTTTAAACAAATTCAAATTTCAAAGTGTGAAAAAATGTGCTGAAAGTGGGGCGACAAGCAATTTTCAGGAAAAGTTTATCTCATAAAGTAGTAGTAGTGGTTAATATATGAATCTAAAATTTCACAAATATCTTTATAAATGTATTGCTAAAGTCTTGCTCACCAATGCACATCAGATTACCATTAAAATATGTCAAGGCATAAACATTTTCAACTAGAAAAATCTTGCTATCCCAACAGAAAGTGTGAGCTCACAGATTTCAACTCGCCCATAATCAGAGACTATTTGATCTACTAATTCAATGTAACAGATTCTGAATTAATTCCGTGATTTGAAATAACAGGGAAAATTTCAAGCTTCTATCTTTAATAGTTCCTGAGATATTGTCGTTCAGACATCCTCAAATTTCATTGTGCATAAACGGGCTTAAAGTGCGACGACAGGCAATTAAAAAAAAAAATGAAAATCTCAAAGTATTTAATATTTCAATCGAAAACTTGTCAAATATCTTTATAACTATACCCATTTTATGCCATAAAAAATTCAGACGTTCTAAGAATTGACTGATTTGAGATTCAGTGACCCTCCTGTGTATTCATTATTTCACCTGGTGTTAAACCCGATCTCATGTCTGCGTCGGCCATCAGGAGGACAGAGTTCTGGGCGAAGAGCGAGCAGCTGAACTCTCCCGTCTGACTGGCATGTTCATCCTGAGGCGGACGCAGGAGATCATCAACCGCTACCTGCCTCCTCGTCTCGACTGGACGCTGTTCTGCGAGCCGTCGCCTCTGCAGCGAGAACTTTACCATCAGCTGCTGAGCCACCGAGTGTTCAGAGCTTGTCTCCAGGAATCCGTTCAGACACACACTCACCTGGCCTGCATCACTGCACTGAAGAAGCTCTGCAACCACCCCGGTCTGCTGCACGGCACTGTCAAGGTTACATTCTTGCATATAATGATCATAGTTGATAAACCCATATTATAGTCAGTCATTTCAGTCCAGCCTCTACAATTATGTAATCATGAGTTGAGCTGAGTTGATAATTATTCTTATGCCAAATTTTAATGAGCACAGTTTCCAACATTTTTGAATCATATCATTTCAGTAAGACATTGTGTGAAAGACGTTAATGATGAATTTTAACAATTTCTACATTGTTTTTATGTTTTATTAAAAATGCCATGTCTAAAATTATTTAGACTGTGAAATTGTCACAGATTTGTGAGAAAATGCAATTCTGTGGCGTGAACTGAAGAGCGGAGGGCATACAGAAAGACTGTTAGACACTAGAACAACTGTTGGACTGATGTAGAGGAAAATAAATGCTTTGACACTGATTACTGAGAAAGAATATAAGTAGTATTAGACAAAAGAATTGCATATAAATAGTTCAAATTGATCATTCATCTCTAACACGTCTTGCTGCCTTTTGTCTCTTGTTTATGTCATTTCCAGCCAGAAGAAACCCATTTGTCAAATAAAAATTCACTTTACACCACAATTTGACATAAGAATGAGTAGTCTTGGCCTTAATTGTAACTATGAGTCCTGTACTGTGTTTGTGTTTGCAGGAGAGAACTGATCGTGGATCTGTGGAGTGTTCATTGTACGAGGGCCTGGTAGATCTGTTCCCAGAATCCTATTCTTCAGGAGGATTCGACGCTGCTGACTCTGGAAAACTGTTGGTTCTGTTGGATCTGTTGACCGCTATCAGACAGCTCAGCCCTTCAGACAGGTGTGTGTGCAGGCGGGAGGCTGTCAGGTGTTTGTATAACTGTAAATTTGTATGTACTGATTTTCACAATGTTTTCTCTGCAGGGTGGTCGTGGTGTCAAACTACACTCAGACACTCGACTTACTCCAGAACCTGTGCGTCCACTCGGGCTACACCTTCTGTCGACTGGACGGACAGACGCCCACCAACCAGAGGCAGCGACTGGTCGATGGTTTTAACAGTCCTTATTCTCAGAACTTCCTCTTTCTGCTGAGCTCTAAGGCAGGCGGTGTTGGACTTAATCTGATCGGTGCTTCTCACCTGGTGCTGTACGACATCGACTGGAACCCGGCCAATGACATTCAGGTACGACACACAACCGCAGTTCAAAGTCTGAAACACTGTTTACTTTATATTCTCTTGTAACTCACCTGTACATGTACATTCAAAGGACTGTCACACCTCAGACTCTGCACTGCATACAGTACAATATTGGACTGCATGATGTTAGAGATATTTTGTTTTGCTGCCATATATACCGATCACATTAGAACCACATACCTAATCTTGTTTTGGTCCCCCTTTTGCTGCCAAACCAGCCCTGACCTGTTGAGGTATGGACTCCACTAGATCCCTGGTGTGCTGTGGTATCTGGCACTAAGATGTTGGCAGCAAATCCTTTAAGTCTTGTAAGCTGCGAGGTGGATCCTGCATGGATCGGAGTTGTTTGTCCAGCACATCCCACAGTTGCTCCATTGGATTGAGATCTGGGGAATTTGCAGGCCAAGTCAACACCTCAAACTGGTTGTTGAGCTGCTGGAACCGTTCCTGAACCATTTCTGCTTTGTGGCACGGCGCATTGTCCTGCTGAAGGAATCCACAGCCATCAGGGAATACCGTTTCCATGAATGCGTGTACATGGTCTGTAACAATGCTTAGGTAGGTGGTACATGTCAAAGCAACATCCAGCAGCTGGTTTCCCAGCAGAACATTTCCCACTGCCTCTGCTGCCTTGCCTTCTTCCCATAGTGCATCCTGGTGCCATGTGTTCCCCAGGTAAGCAATGCACACATATCATCCCCATGATGTAAAAGAAAACATCATTCATCAGACCAGGACACCTCCTTTCACTGCTCCGTGATCCAATTCTGATGCTAATGTGTCCATTGTTGGTCTTTCGGTGGTGCACAGGGGTCAGCATGGATACCCTGACTGGTCTGCAGCTATACAGCAGCAACTCACAGTATGAACACATACTTGCTGTCAGTGACCAGAAACACTGATGATGCAAAGTGACAGACTCCACAGCTGTTAGTCTGAGCGGCTTTTTGCCCACAGTTGGTTTGTTGTAAAAAACATCTGTGAATATGCAGCTTTTTTTTTCTTAAATTAATCCAGCTACTGATGTGAAAACACCTTCATGTACAGTATATGGTTACCCACCAGGTGGCACTGTGTATATATATGTCTTTCTCCCATGCAACTTTTCCTTCTCTGTGGTGTGCAGGCCATGGCCCGAGTGTGGAGAGATGGTCAGAAGAAGACGGTGCATATCTACCGACTTCTCACTGCAGGTAACAATACACGAAGACACATCATGAACCAGAAGTTTCACCACATCTATGCTGATTTAAAGTTTCATGTCCCTCTCAGGCACCATTGAGGAGAGAATATTTCAGAGACAGGTGTCCAAACAGGGGCTTTCTGGGACTGTGGTGGACCTGGGGAAAGGGTCGGAGCACACGAGTTTCTCCACCAGCGAACTGCGAGATCTTTTCAGCCTGACGGACACGCCGTCGCTGACCCACGACCTGTTGAACTGTAACTGCAGCATGGACGGTTCAATCAACGGTAGGCTTATAAACACGGCACCAGACGGCTGATTAGTGGGTTAGCAAGTATGCTGAGTTGTCAGTGTCACGAAGGTGGCTCTGTTTATCCTGCTAGATCACCATGGTAACTGGTGCTGTGTCTGGAGCAAGTTAGGTTCAGAGTTTCAGATTTAAATCGGCCAGAAGTCTCTCTTTTGAACTAGAGATTGACCGATATGGGTTTTTGTAGTCAAGAAAGATTGATATTTGAAACCATTAAATGCAATGTTTTAACAGCATGTGATAGCAAAAAATCTGTCTTTCATAACTAGACTTATTCATTAACTAAATATGTAAAATATAAGTAATAGTGATTCACTTTGGACGCTCTCCTCTGTTTGAGATTGATGAATTTATCTCCTGCTGTTCTTCTCTATTGTCTTAATCTTTCACTGTTCTATCACTTTTATTACCCACTAAGGTCCATATCGTAAAGCTTTATTAATTATTGTTTTCTAGATTCAGTTTGAAGTTAATCTGTGGCTGCCTTCTGACTTAGCCGTTAGCATAGCATTAGCCACTGTGAGAGAAGCTAATTTCCTAGTTTGTGTTTCTTATTTTGCTGCTTGAGAGACATTTGTGACACCACAAAGCAACAACAGACAGAGAGATAATCGATAATCTGTCAATAAAAATACAGATGATAATCGGAAAAATACCAAATATCCTCCTCGACAATCGGTCTATCCCAACTTTTAACTAAAGCATTCTCTGACAATACAGATTCTCAGCTGAGGAAATGTGTTTTGTCTGCAAACCTGCTGAGCTGTACATGACTAAAACCACTGAAGAAGCCGTGCAATTACAGCATAGCACGATGTAGGCATCACATTCCCATGGAAACCCGACATATATTTAGTTTGCTGATGCAGAAATCGCATAATTGTGTTTTTATGTTTGGTCCTGATTTGCTGCCAAGTCCGTTTCTACTGCTAGAAAATATATTATTTCATTGGTATTTATTAGAGAATATTCAGTCACTTTGATGTGGTCAAAAATTATAATAATATCCTGCATTATGGGACAGTGTCGGACCTTAATGCACTTCAATACAATATGTCTGAATGCATGAAGCTGCCTTTTACCAACATAAATTTTTATAATCCTCATTGTTCTCCATTATAACAACCTGTTAAAGAGTCACATGGTGCGTTAAATGCCTCCATTTACATGAACGTGCTCGGAGTTTGAAGCAGAAAGTCTGCGTCAACAAAGAAAGTCGAGAACCACAATCCTGATATTTGACAAAGACACCCCGGTTATGTCAAACTACGTGACTGGGCCGAGTTACATCCGTTTCTTGCATGTGCTCTTTTTATGTCTTCAGCCGTCGTCGAGGAGGAGGAGGAGCCGGCTCCTGATAGGCCGTGCCAGCTCGGTCGTCACCACGGCGACCGGGGCAAGGCGTCACAGAAGCACCTCAGCATGTCGGAGCTCATGCAGTGGCGGCATTTCTCCGGTGACACACACACCTTCTCAGACGCGTACCTCGATCACGCTCGACACCACATCACCTTCGCCTTCCAGACCACCATCTCTCACGCAGCCCAGTAAACACTCCGCCGGTTGACTCACACTCATAGATTTCTCCCACATGTTTGTCTTCGGGGCTCTCTGGGCTTTGTCACCGAATGACTAACCCTCCACAACTGCCAACAACAACAGTACAGCTTCCAACCGTTTTAAATTACAGTGCTTATGGGGTTCTTTATGCTGTCCCGTCTGTGTTTTCTCTTTATTTATTCAAGGCAATTTGCTGTAAAAGTTCATGAAATAAATGAAACTCAGAAGACATTTGCGTGAAACAGGCTTTTAATTAGTTGAACGTTTATTAGTAACTCAGATTATTCATCCTCATGCCAAATTTAGATTTTATAGTGGATTTTTACTTGACTAATAGGTTTCTTCTGGTTGGAACTGACAAACAAGAGACGCTAGTGATGAATTTTAACTATTTCTATGTTTTTTTTCTGCATTTTTATTGAAAAATGCTGCTTTCAAGAGTTGTTTTTTTCTACCACATCATGCAACAAGTTCTCATAGTTGCTAGTAAGTTTTCTGCAGGTCTTCACTGGGATTTTGTTCTTCTTTTTGTCGATCTCTAGCTTCCTCTTTGCTCTTCAGTTCCTCCACAGATCTGCATTTTCTTAGAAAGTGTGGACAATTTCAAGGGGTATGAGTAATTTTGAACATGGTGTTTTTGTCTAAAAAAGTAAATAATAAAAGAAAAAGCTAAGATTTCTTTCTACCACTTTCGTTAGAAATGCCATGTCTACTATTATTTACACACCTTAAAATTGTCACATTTTTTGAGAGAATCCAGCTCCTATACCATTCCAGATGATCCTAGTTTATATATATGTCCTAATTTTTCACCTTTTTCTAGTAAAAATGTAACAAAAAACAACATAGAGACAGCTCAAGTTCATCATTAACATCTCTTATAAGAGGTCTTATTGTTTTTTGTCGCTTGGTTATGTCATTTCTCGCCAGAAGAACTCTGCTGGTCACATTAAAAATCACTATAAATCGAAATTTAGCATGATCATGAATAATTTGGGTCATAACTATACATTTGCATCTGCACTGAAACCATATGTGTTTTCATTTTTTTAACAAGATAACAGATTCACTTAAAATGTATATGTACCTGTTATGCGTTTGGTGACTCCTGTTCTTCAATTAATGCATTTATGGTTATTAAACTTGTGAAGAAAAATTCCTCTTTCCCCTTTCTAAGGTGTTTCCTTGCAGCTGTTAGTGGACATCATCCCAAATTATCTTCAGACAAGCAGACGCTGTAGGAGGAAGATATACCAAGACCCTCTTCTCTGGTCGAGGTTAGATATTGTCTTTTCTGACGTGACTAAGCAGACGAGACTATTGGTCTGCAATCTTAATCTGACCCCTCTCCTAACTGCAATATATACCCAGTGATCAGAGAGAATCCTCAGAACTGATGCTGGCACTGCTTGCATGAACTGCTGTGTAGATGACAATATTTCAAGAACTATTAAAGACAAATGCCTGAAATTTTCACTATTATTTCTCACCATGTCATTGATTCCAAATTTGCAATATTGGACAATTAGATCAAATAATCTCTGAATATGGGTGAGTTGAATTGTGAAAAAAATATTATAAAACAGAATAACAAAACATTGATAATGCAGTAGTCAACGAGTGATATTTTCTGAACTACACAGAGATGCATGTCACAGTAGTACAAAACATATTGAATGCTGTTAATATGAACTATGTGGTCACAAAAAAAAGGTTTCAAAAAATCCAGGTAGAGTTGTGGAGTTTGAAAATGGGAGGGTGGGTGCATGAACGTGACAGATTTACTGGTCATTGTGTGACAACTGTGTTTTATATCCACATACTTCAGATAAAGCCGTGCAAAAGAGCGTCCTTCTAGAATAATATTTACTCTCTCGGTGGAAGAATTTTCATTTTGCCAGGTGGTATATAGAGAGAACGTGTACACAGCCGGCCATTCAGAAGAATTAGTTTACTGTGCGGAGACGAATCCCTAGATAGGAGAAGAAGGCAGGCGAAGGACGAGTGTGTTTAGGCCGGACTGCTGCGCTTTAATACCACAGTTTGTTATGTAACGTCCTGACACTTCAGCGGATCTGCTGGCTTTCAGATGTGGGCCATACTGCGATCTGTTCAGACTATTATTTTAAATAACACTCGTCTGTTCATGCGCTCCAACACAAAGCTGCTGCGTGGGCGTTACAGCATGCAGTTGCGTGTTTCTCTGCGTGTGTTTGTGCGCGTGCAGCCCAGATTCACATACGATTCGTGTTCGGCTCTGTCAGATTTGACGGAGCTCTTCACAATAAAATCGGCGTAATTATTATTTATGGGATGATCGCCACTGTGCGTGATTGTTAAGCAACGTCGTTGTGTAATAAATGGGTCTCTGGGATGTTAAACTTTTCCTTTATGCGAATGACAGCTGAGTGTTGGAGGCTGCGTGGTGATGCAGGCACCTGCTGCTTCTCTGTGGCCGCAGTGTGAATTTGAACATTTAGTGCACTTCCTACGCCATGATTCAAAGGCCACAGCCTCGTATGAACCTTACATGTTCCTCCGATGTAGGTCCTCTAGAAGTCTGGGAAACAAAACTAGATTAGACAGAGATAATTAAAAGAGCTCATTTAGGATGCAACAAATGATTATTTCCATTGTTAATTACATTTTCTGCATCAATCGTTTAGCTCTTCAGTCTGTAAAATGTCAGAAAATGGTGAAAAAAGTATGTATTGGTTTGTCCACTACCCAAAGATATTCACTGTCTTAGAAGTGAAAAGAAAGCCGAAAATATTTACATTTAAAAAGCTGTAAGCTATTTTAGACATTTTTTTCCCAAACAGTTTTGTAGGAAAATATGTTGTTTTCCTCAGATTTAAGTACTGAAACAGGTAAAGTTTACACAAAGTGAATATAATTGCGAATTTTTATTACAGAATTGCTTAATAGGGGTTTCAGTGACGATCCTCAACTGTCTTGTTTTGTCCACAACCCACATATATTCAATTTACTGTCATACAAGAGGAAATAAACCAGAGAATATATGCATTTAAGAAGCTGCAATCACAGAATTTAGACTTTTTTTCTTCAGAAATATTCTAATTAGTCTGTAAAATGTCAGAAAATGATGAAAAAGGTATACGTTGGCTTGTCTACTACCCAAAGATATTCAGTTTACGGTCTTAGAAGTAACAAGAAACCAGAAAATATTTCACATTTAAAGATCTGCAATCACAAAAGTGATAAATCGACTGTTTATTTGAGGATGAATTTAGAAGTTGACATCTAATTGATTCATTGTTGTAGCTCGAATAAATAAATATATTTTTTAACTGCACTATGACATGCGCTGATAAAGACAACATTATTATTGACGCACAAGCAGAGAGAAAAGTTTACATAAGATCCATCCAGCTGGTCTTTGGATTAGAGTTAAATCAGTTTTATAATATTGTTTATTTAAGGATTTCAATGCCTTATAATTTTCGCTTACAACAGAATCACAGAGATGACAATAACCATGTTTATCCTTCAATCCAGCCCATAATAATGATACTATATCGGACTTTTGGCTGCAACTAATGATTATTTTCATTGTTGATCAATCTACAGGTAATTTTCATGAATAATTGATTAGTTATTTGGTCTATAAAATGTCAGAAAATGGTCAAAAATTTTGATCAGTGTTCCAAAAATCAAACATGACAAATGTCCTGTTTTGTCCACAACAAAAAGATATTTAGTTTACTGCCATAAAGGAGGAAATAAACCAGAAAGTATTGACATTTAAGAAGCTGCAGTTTGAAATTTATTCCGTTTTTCCTTTAAAAACACAACAAAACAAAAAAAAACTCAGACTGATCAACTGATAATCAAAATAATGTGACAATTAATGTAATTTTACAACAAATGCTTAATTGTTGCAGCTCTACATGTCAGTCAGCACCTAAAGAATATTTTCATTATTTTCTGGATGATCATTTTTAGGTGTTTTGTCTATAAGACGTTAGAAAATGGTGAAAAATGTCAATGTTTTCAAAGTCCAAGATGACAAATGTCTTGTTTTATCCAAAATACTCAGTTTACAGTCATCAAGGAGGAAGAAACCAGAAAATATTCACATTTAAGAAGCTGCAGTCACCGAAATTACACCTTTTCTCTTTAAAATAATCACTCAAAACACTGACTCAATTATTAAAATGAGTGTTTTTTTGTTCATTTTTACTAATTAATTGTTGCAGCTCAGTTTCAGACAAGATTGAAGCCATGAGTTTAAAATGTTTGGCTTATTTTTGATAATTTTTAAACATATTTTTGTTGCAAAAATATATGTTGTTTTCCTCAGGAGAGTGTTTGCTATCAATGGCACAAAATGACTTCAACTGCAAATGTTTACTACAGAATTGGGCTACAATGTTTAGGGATTTTTGGCCGTGAAAAATCAGACTACAAGTAATTTTCCATGATTTTATGGTGTAGTCGGGGGCAAAGGAAGACTACAGATAATAATTTTCACTCCATTAACCTGTTGATTATTTTCTGGATTAATGGATTAGTTATTTGGTCTATAAAGTGTCAATTTGTTTTCCAAAGTCCAAGATGATAAATGTCTTGTTTGTCCACAACCCACAGATAGTCAGTTTGCAGTCATAGAGGAGGAAAGAAACCAGAAAATAATCACATTTAAGAAGCTGCAATCAGAGAATTTTGACGTTTTTTTCAAAATGACACCTTTAAAATGTCACATTTGGTTCAACTTTAAGTCAAAATCCCCAAAATATTCAGGTTACTATCATAAAAAACTAAGAAAACTGGAAAATGTTTGCATTGAAGCAGTTCAAGTCTCAAAATAGTTGACGATTAACTTAATAGCTGACAACTAATCGATTAATCATTGCAGCTTTAACACTGCTGCTGAAGGAAACCAGAGGAATTTATCTGAGTTCACTAGGATTCATCCTTGTACTAGAAATCTACCTGAAACTTGTTGACACAGTAAAGAAAGGACTGAATCTCCACCACAAGACATTTGTTTGAGACACAAACCAGTGGTGGCTTAGCAACTGTCACCAGGCAACTTATTCCTGCCTTGGCTCAGCTTTGTCAGTATAAGAGGATGTTTGTTGTTTCAGAGCAATCACATTTTGTGTTGCCGCTCTCTGGTACTGTTATTGGACACGTGCCCGACCTGCGAGTGTCACCCGTTGGAGCGGGATATTGATCCAGATCACGTCTCTAACGGTCTCGGAGGCCATGTGCTGCTGGCTGCATGAGGTGGAATTAGTTTGTCTGTAAAAAGCTCTCTGCTGGATGTGCCGCCAATCCGTCTGTTAAGCCGAGTTCCAGCTCGACAGCTTTAAAGAGCTGCTGTTTGGATTGAATGAACGACCTTCCACTGCTGGAGGGGGAGTCAGAGACAGAGTTGTTTTGATGGAAGTTTACTCTCTGTGATCCCAGGATCTTGTCTGAAAGATCTAAATGTATTGCAAAGGCTGGATAGCCTCGGGTATTAGCCCTCACTGAGGTCACAATTATCTTATTTTATTCTAGCGATGTCCCAATAAAGCGGTTTTGCCCTCGATCTAATCTGAGTGGTTTAATTTTTAGTGTCTGACGATTTGATCTCATACCATTTTCCTTGATAATACACACTTTAGGTATTATAGATTAGCTTTAGTACCTGGTTCCACTACCAGGTGGAGATTCTCACTATTAAATACCGCTGCAACTTCAAGAGGCGGTCACTGGGAATATGGCAGCAGAGAGCATTGTGGGGGTTTGGCTAGCAATGTGCACCATGACAAAGACTTCTGTGACACCTAATAGCCTCCGACCAGCGCTCGTGTGTTTAAGACAAGTTGGGATCACTGAGATTTAAGCTGAAAGTACTTCTAGTACCGGCAGCAGATGCAGTCAGTGCTTCATGCTGTGCTTTAGGGTTCCATTATATCAGTTTCTTCTGGTTATCTGAGGTCGGGTTGCAGTTGCAGCAAGATAGGCAGGTCACCCAGACATTGCTGTTCCCCAGGAATATTTTCCAGTTCCTTCTGGGGGATCTTGAGATGTTCCTGGGCCGGATGAGATACGGAATCTCTCTAGTGAGTTCTGGGTCTACTCTAATTGCCCCAAAACTTCTAAAGAAAGTCATTCAGGAGGCAAACTCTTAGCTAGTTCCCTTCAGTGCAATAGGGAGCTAGCTAAGGCACCAACTGTACTATGAGCTCCTTGCCTTATCTGTATTGTGGAACTCATTTTGGCCGTTTGTATCCACAATCTCATTCTTTCTGGTCACTACTCACGGCTCATGACGGAAAATAAGAGCTGGAAGGAATACCGACTGGTAAATCGAGCCACGGTTACGTATGACGTCCAGCATTGCTGTTGGTGTTGCACCAATTCTGTCCATGTCCAGTTTCCCGTGACTTGTGTACCAGAGCTAGAGATTCTTTAATCCTTCACTTGAGGAAGCAGCTCACCTCCAACTCAGAGTTAGCAGTCTCATCCTCGTTTTAAATCTCATTGTTTGTAATTGAAGAGAGCGACATCATCTGCAAAAATCAAAGACGTGACTTTGAGGTTCATGTATGAACAAGATCGGAGACATGAGGCAACCTTGGTGGAGTCCAACAACCACCGAAAGCGTGTCTGACTTTGTGTAGATAATAAAAACACAGCTGTTACTTTAGGGCTTCAAAATATAAAATGAAAAGTTGTTGACACCAGACTGGATACACTGGAAACATATCTAGCTCTTAATTATCGACACATTATTCAGATACTCTCAGTAGTGCAGTGGAATTACTGTTTTAAAAAAAAATCATTAAAAGCAGACAGTCCTTGGTTTAATGGAATCTCATGGATAGTGATATCGATTGCCCTACTTTATACTTTATTATACTCTGTGTTGCTGTTTTAATAGAGAGTTTGTGGTTTTAAACAACAGAAAAACTTACTTTAAAGCCTCCAATAACAAATGTTATGCCAAAAAAGACATTTTAACTTGGGTTGAGCTTTAACTTTTCAGGTCCACTTTATAAAATTGTGAGCATGTGGACAAAAACAACAGTTAAGACTTAATTTCCTTCATCTTGTTTTAATTCATCTCACTGTTTAACTGCTTAGATACACATTTGATGATTCCAGGTTCTGAAATGTGAGGATTTGATGTTTTTTCTTGTGAATATCTTTGTTGTTGTTTTTTTACTGTTGATTGGCCAAAAAGCTGCAAATTGAAGATGCTACCTTTGGCTTTTTAAATTTTTTATTTTAAACGACATACTGAAGAAACTAATCATTTAAATTGCTTCCGAATAGGTAGTGAAAGTATTCATTAGCTAGGGTTCAACGAGTGCAAGGGCAATGAAGTAAAATAATGTCAATCATACAACCAAGGACACATTTAGATCCACAAGAAGAAACACTTTCACTACAGTTGCAGTACAAATTGTCAAAAGTTGAATCTATACTGTGCTGAACATTAGAGCCACAGGGGTTTTGGATTGAGATCTTTCTTCTGTATAGCTGAATAATGTGCTTTTTTTTCTCGCCCTGAGTAGCTAAAGTAAATTATATCCTTTCTGAATGTAATCACCTCCTTGGCCCACATTTGATTCAAAAGACAAGAAAAAAATCTGAAACCAGGCCACTGCAGCTGAAACCTAAAGACCAAAACCGCATTATTGCTCTAACCTTGAATTTCTGATGTAAAGCTGCAGACTTATTGTCAATTATATATTTACAGTGAAGGCCAGAATTATTCATACCGATGCCAACTTTTGCTTTAGTGATTTTTTTTTCCCCCCTGACTGGTTTCTTCTTGCTGGAAATTAACAGCTGACTACAGATGATAAGACACTGTGTTAGAAATGTTAATTATACATTTTAACAGTTTCTGCAGTTTTTCTTTACATTTTGGCGAAAAAAAACATATCCGAAATTGCTCATAACCCTTGAAAGTGCTGTAGGTTTTTGAGAAAATGCAGCTTCTAACACCATTCCAGATGTTCCTGGAAGTTCCTACCATGTTCTAGAGTGTTCTAATACACTATAAACTGGGAACAGCTGATGCAATAGTTCTCTAGTCAGTTAATAGTCGCTGATTACTGAGAAACAGCATGAATAAGTTTGACATTTTTAGCAAAAACTGGAAAAAATGCTGGCTAGAAACAATAAATGACGCAAGCGAGACCAAAAGAAGACACAAAATGCCAAGAACGAGACAATAAACAAAGAATAATGCGAAACACAAAATGACAAATAAGACAAAAAGTACAAGCGAGACAAAAAGGAAACACAGAACGACAAAAACAAGAAACAAAACGACAGAAACATAAGACTAGCGTTGTCTGACAAAAAAAATACAAAAACAAGACAAAATATTACAAAAACGAGGCACAAAACGACAAAAGAACTTTGAGCAATCTAGTATTTTACTTTATGATCAAAAAAACTTGTCAAAGACTAGAAATTAGTTTGTCAGGAGTCAGAAATTATTATCTGGCTGTTTTACTTTCAGTCTCCTGATCTCATGCATGTTATTATTATTACTAAAACTTGTCCTTTTCTTACAATGACAAAGGATCTACTCCATCCTCCTGCATTATACGTGTGCAGTGAATTCAAGTTAGTGTTTTTTTTTCAGTCATTTGTGTCAGAAAACTACGATTTTGTCCATTTTAGGAATAGATTTTCTTTATTTAAAAGAAAATATTACACAGATGGACAGTTATTAAGCTGCTTTAAACACAAATAGTGACCCGTTATCATTACTACGCTGATATTTAAGTTTTATTATTAACATTACAGGTTATCTTAAATTGATTTCTGTTTGTTCTGGTGTTTATAAAACACAGTTTCACATTAACCCTCATGTTGTCTTCATTTACGGGCACCAAAAAATATTGTCTCCTTGTCTGAAAAAAATCCAGCAAAAAACTTTCACAAATTTCTGAAAATTTGCAAAACCTTCGGGAAGAAAATTCCAACAATTCCTTAAAAGTTTCCCTTAAAAGTTTTATTTTTTTTTAAAAATCCCCCAAATTTGGCACAAAAATGAGTAAAAATCTTCCAAAAAAATCCTAAAAATATCTAAAGTGATTACATATATAGCAGTAAAACTTCTAATATTTTCTTCAAGAATATTCACCTAAAAAATCAACCAAAATCCAGCGAAATTCGCTGGATTTTGGTTGATTTTTATGTGAATACTCTGAAGAAACATTTTTAACATTTCTTTTTTCCACCGAAAAATGTTCGAAGATTTCCCAAAAATGTTGAAAATGTGGACATCAGAAGTTTCACTATGAACATATTTTTTTTTCTCCCCATTTTCCAACTTTAAAACGGGTCAATTTGACCTGCAGGACGACACAAGGGTTAAAATAGAAAAAAAATAGAGGTAATTTCTCACTCGGTTGCCATCGCTCCGCCAATCTCCATCCATCCATCCATCCATCCATCCATCCATCCATCCATCCATCCATCCATCCATCCATCCATCCATCCATCCATCCATCCATCCACCCATCCACCCACCCACCCATCCTCCCTGCTGACCTTGGTCCTGATCCAGCACTTAACAAGGATTTAATGTCGCCCCGTCATCTGCCATCAGATCAGAGCTGTAATACACAGCAGCAGGTCCTGCAGATGAGTCCTGAAAAACAACAGCATAATCCCACAATTACTGTAATAACCCTCGGCTGCTTGTTCTCTCACTAAGTGCAATTTAAATCGAATGTGTGCTGAGTTCAATGAGCGCTTTGATGTGGTGCAGAGTCTGTGTTTCTTAAAGGGTCATTCACAAAACACCGACTGGTGGTTTCCAGTCCGGTAACAGTTTACTGGCACAAGATGTCACGCTGAGGTTTTAATTCAGCTTTTTCCTGTCTGGAAGCCATGCAAAGATGCTCTGTGACAGTGAACAGACACCGCAATACAACAGTAGTAGCAGTATTTCCCCTCTGCAGAGAAGTAAAAATACACTATAAAAAAAATAATGTAAAAAAACAACACAAAATCTGCTGCAGCATTTAACCCTCGTGTCGTCCTGCGGGTCAAAATTGACCTGTTTTAAAGTTTTAAAATGTGGAAAAAAATATATACTTTCACAGTGAAACTTCTGATGTCCACATTTTCAACATTTTTGGGACATCTTTGAATATTTTTTGGTGGAAAAAAGAAATGTTAAAAATGTTTCTTAAGAATATTCACATAAAACTCAACCAAATTTCGCTGGAGTTTGGCTGATTTTTATTTGAATGTTCTTAAAGAAACTATTAGAAGTTTTACTGATATATATGTAATCACTTTAGATATTTTTAGGATTTTTGGGGGTAAATTTTTACTCATTTTTTGAATTGTCTTGCCAAATTTTGGGGACATTTTTTTTTTTAAATAAAACTTTTAAGGGAAACTTTTAAGGAATTATTGGAATTTTTTTCCTGAATGTTTTGCAAATTTTCAGAAATTTTGGGATTTTTTTTGCTGAATTTTTGGATTTTTTTTCAGACAAGGAAACAATATTTTTTGGTGCCCATAAATGAAGACAGCAGGAGGGTTAAAAACTGTCAAAAGTAGAAAATATCAGCAGAAAAATTTGTAAACTAATGATGTTTAACATGGTCATTATGCACATATTTAATACTTTGTAGATGTTATCTTAAATGGAAAAAAGCAGGGATTATATGTAATAATTTAAAATTATTTAATCTACATGATTTTCCTGTTCAGAATTTTATTGTGTAATTTTATTGTCTAGCTTTTTATTTGTAAAAATACAGATTTTTGAAGTAGAGGTTGCTGTAGTTTTGTTTATTTCTTTATGTATTTCATTAAAAAAAATTTATATCTGGCAGCTATAGCATCAGAAAAAAATATTGTTAAAAACTGATGGAATGCTGCGACATTCAAAAACTAAAAATGTGAAAATACCAGCAAAAATCTTTAAAATAATGATATTACAAATTGCTATTTGTAAAAATGCAGATTTCTGACATGGACGTTATGCACATATTTATATTGTGTTTAACTCAAAAAACAGAGAATATCTGTAATAACTTTTAATTATGTAATGTACATGATTTTCCTGTTAATAGTTTAATTGTATACTTTCATCGTCAAGCTTTTGTCTGTATAAACACCGATTGTTTTTAAGTAGAGGTTGCTTCAATTTTGGTCTTTTTTAAATTTATTTATGTATGTATTTTGTTAAAAAATAAATAAATCTGGCAGCTCTGGTGTCAGAAAAAATATGTTTAAAATTGATGGAATGCTGTGCCATTCAAAAGCTATAAAAGCTTGAAAATACCGGCAAAAAAATCAGTAAAATTACTGATGTCCACTGATGTGGACATTATGTACATATTTATATTATCTTAAACTGAAAAAACAGGGATCCTGTCAAATACAGTAAATAGTTTAATTGTGTAATTTAATCATCAAGCTTTTTATTTTTAAAATGCAGATTTTTTTTTAAGTAGAGGTTACTGCCATTTGGGCCTGTTTTTTATTGTTATAATGTAATTTTTCCCCTTCAAAATCAGTTTATAAATGTAAAATCTGGCAGCTATGGTAAAAATTGATGGAATGATGCGACGTTCAGAAACTAGAAAAACTGGGAAATACTGGCAAAAATCTGTAAAATAATGATATGATAATAATATTATCTGTAACAAAACAGGGAATATCTGTAAAATAACAGTTAAATTAATTTTATTAATATATTTGACAGTAAATTTTGAAAAATAATGATATTTTTTGCTGATTTAAATACAGTAGAAAAAAAGTGTAATTTTAAAGTAATACAATGTTAAAGAACAAAAAGCCCTTTGTCAAAATACAGATTTTAAGTGTGGATGTTTATTACAGTGTTTTTTGTTTGTTTTGCTCGACATATTCATTATGTTTTTCATTTTATGCCCATAAAAACAATCAGGCAACAATAAAAAATACATGAAAAATTACTGGAATGCTGTGACTCAAACCCTGTAAAAACTTGAAAAAACAAACCCAGCAAAAATCTGCAAAATAATGACATTTTTTAGTGGATACAGTAAAGTAGTGTAATTTTAGTCACAAATTGTAAAATAAGCAATGTACAATTTTGGCCTTTTTAAAGATTTTTTTTTTGCAGTCAACATGTAAATGAATGGTTTCTAGATATTATCTAAAACTCACCAAAACAAGTTGTAAAATAACAGTAAAATAAATTATTTAATATACATGATTTTCCTGTCAAACAATGACAAGTATCTGGAAGTAAAAGTATTATTTGCTCTATTTTAAAAAAAAATTTAAGTACAGATTTTTGATGTAGACATTTATGGAGTGCTACAATAAAATCTAAATAAATAAATAAGGAAATAAATATTGAAATATAAAGAGAAACAAATAAATGTGGAAATATAAAGAGAAATAAATAAATAAATGTGGAAATATGAAGAGAAATAAATAAGTAAATAAATAAACAAATAAATAAATGAAAGGAAAATTTTGTCTTTGCTTTTCGCTTTTTTCCTTTTATTTTTCCATTTTATCATTGTCTTCCGTTTTGCATTTGCTTTTTCATTTTGTCATTCCTCAGTCCACCAAGTAAAAGCAAAGACAAAAGCCTTTGCCTTTAATTGGTGGACTGAGCTGTCAATCAAATGGGTCTGGGTGGGGCTTTCTGTCCAGGGTGGGTAGTCATACCCATAGATATGAATCGGTAGATAGGACACGCCCCTTTGAGCTGCGTGCCTACCGCGAAGCTAAGCTAGTGGGGGCAAAGTTTCAGTGGATTCCGTTGATGTAGACGGCGTGAAAACGGAAACAAGTATGCCGTCTCACTGTGCTGCATAGAATTGCACACTGCGTCGTAAGATTGAGACAAGTAAACCTGGAATGACTTTTCATAGGTAAGAATAGTTTTTGGCTCTTTTTTCAGTATTAAATCTTGCTGAGAGCTTCCAGTCTATGAGAGCTAACTAGTTAGCCACTAGCAAAACACTAACGCGAGCTAGCAGCTTGACAAGCAAATACCAGACGATTAATAGTGGCTGTTGTATAGTTGTACAAGCAGTAGTAGTAATACTAAAAGTACAAGCAGCAGTAGTAGTATAAATAGCTGTTTGAGTTGTAGAAATAGTATCAGCATTTGTAATAGTATTACAAGTTGTAGTAGCAGTGCCAGTATCAGCAGCAGTAGTTAGTGTACTACCACTACTACTAGTAGTAGTCACATTGCTATTACTACCACCAATACTACCAATACTAGTTATAAAACCTAATTCATGTATATCTAGATTACCATCTATGTTCTTCCTTCAAACCAATTGTATAATTAGTATTACAGACAATTCTTTAGGACTGCTCTCAAATAATTGAAATGTTACTAAACAAGGTTATACTTATCAAATTAAATAGCTCTGGTCTCCAGTATATTGGCTAATTTGGTTCTTTGTATTTAATTTATTAGCATGATTTCTTTTTAAATATGTTGTGTACAGACTTATTTACTTCTCTGTCTACTTTTTTTTACTCCATGTAGGTTTCCCAAAGACTATGGGCTGAGGAAGAAGTAGTAGAAAGTAGAAGCAGCTCTGAGGAGAGAGGGGTTTGCTGGCAATGATGAGTGGGTGCTCTGCAGTGATCATTTTAAACCTGTGAGTTTGACAGGGCTGGGCAGGTTTGTCGGCTTAGACCTGGTGTCATTCCATCAGTGTTTAACTTCCGGGCTCATCTTGGAAGAGTATGTGCCAGAAAAACCACGAACAAGATGCCTTGAGATGTT